>CM053586.1:260174988-260194748 GCA_028646515.1 Pseudochirops corinnae
GGATTCTAACACAATGCTAACAAATAAAACAACACTACAGCAGTTTTAGAGACTGAGGCATTCTGAAACAAGCCATAAACCATTCAGTTTACATCACATACTGTGCATGTTACCACAAAGCTGATAAGACTAAAAAAAAAAAAAAAAGACCCGGACACTCTGAAGTCAAAAGGAATCTGAACAGGTTGTTATTTCTCTTATTATAAAGAATTCATTTATAATAGCATTAAAATATTCTGAAGAGTTCATTTCTAAAGGATTACTACATGCCTTTGCTTCTCTGGTTCCATTGGTGCCTTTCAATGTCTTTGAAAGGTCCAGTGATAACACCTAACGCATCTCCCCAATTTGCTGCTTGTCATATTCCAAGCGCTGGGCTCTTTGAATGCTTTGCCTCACATTTCATTAGCCTTAATGGAAGTTATACGTTTGTATGAAGGAAAAAACATAGATCTGGAGACCCCATTCTCTGCTACTTAAAGCCTGTATTTTCTCTCCTATATAGGATAAAATTGCATTACCACTTATGCTGAAGCATTCAGGTACTGTAGACCTGCCTATATCATGGCAAATATGCATTAGCCAATACCAGCTTCAGTCATTCAGGAACTCATCATCATCATTCAGCGTGAATTAATAACATTAAGCAGCATGTAGGGTACAGGAAAACTCAGGAGTAGCATTAAAACCTTTTTTCAGTCAGGCATAATTCATTCCAATCTTTACTATTAGATTCAGCTAAAGGTCAATTTAGAGATGGCGGTTTATAAGCAGAAAATATATCATATCCATGTTCACTAGGGGTCATAGAGCACAAGCAACTAATTTTAAAATGAAAGTAATTTGGGAAATATAAATGTAATGAAAAGGAGTCTCCATTTAAAAGTTCATAAATTAGGTTCTAGCATTGATTAGTGCCAACATTTTGAACTTCCTTATTCATGCATGCCTCTATTCCTTTTCTCACAGCTGAATTTCCTTTACATCATTTAGTCTATGATGACCCAACATGACTAATACAAAAATAGGTTTTACATGATTGCACATACATAACCAATATAAAATTGCTTACTGTCTTAGGGAGCTTAGGGTGAGGGAGGAAGGAAAAACATTTGGAACTCAATTTTTTAAAAACGTGTTAAAATTTGTCTTTACATGTAATTGGAAAAAAATACTATTTAAAAGAAATAGTCTATAGTGACCAAATAGATCATGTGAGGGATCAAGAAGAAGGTTATAAATGTTATAAATAGTAAATTACAGGGCTCAACAACTTCCGTAAAGTTTTAAGAGTATAAATCATCAGATAAGTCCATTAACTTGATAAATGAATGGGTAATGAGCTGTGCAAGGCAACATGTACTGAGACTCACAAATTCTCAAGAGATGTGTGATGTCATTGATTTGAAAGTTCTCTCCACCCAGGCAGACTGTAGTCCATGCCTGCCTGCCTAGCCCATCTGACTCTTATAATAACCCTAAGTCTTCCATGAAGACAAAGATTCCTTTTTTAAAGACATATGCTCCTGGTATTGCTATAAGCAACAAGACATTAAACAAAAATTTCTGAAGAATTAAAAATTAATATAACACAGAGGGTGATGGAAAAGTAAATGGTGGGTGGGATCAGGCTGTAATAAAGAACTAATGGGGAACTTAGAAGCATGGACAAAGAAGATAGGAAGAGAAGATGGACTGGCCATGTGGCGAGGATGAGGGCTAAAATTTGGACAGCTATGCTGCTCCACTGTTGAATAGAACTTCTGAGACAGAAGTGAACATATGGGACAAGGACAAGTATACTACAGAAAGGTCAAAACTTTTATCTATCGTGTGGATTAACTTAAGAGGTCTGGACCATCAAGGATGGGGAAAAGAGAGAATATTATAATAATGATAACAGCAATATCTGGTATTTATATTGCACTCTGAGTTTTACAAAACCCTTCAGGAATATTATCTCATGTTATCCCCAAAACAACCCTGGAAAGTAGGTGCTATTATGATCCCCATTTTACAGATGAGGAAACTGAGTCACGCAGAAGTTAATGACTTGCCTAGGGCCATAAAGCTAGTAAGTATATAAGGCCAGATTTTAATTCAGATGTTCCTGGCTCCAGGCCCAGTACTCTATTCCTTGGGCCACTAAGAACAAGTGATTTTATTCAGAGGGATGTGGATATTCAGTAATGCACTTTAAAGGAGGGACCAGCTCCACTAAATTCTCAAATGGAGAATTTTATAACTCATATTTTCACTAGAGCTATATTCCTCTGAGGACTCATTAAGGCCTAAAAGTTATCTGGGGTCCCTGAAAGCTATGTCAATGCAATGCAAGCTCTAGAAGGTGCTTTCAAACTCCAAAGGCTTCGTGGATAGGCCTGGAAACTGGCCATATATCTGTCACTCAAGAAGCAACCTAGCAAAGTTCAGAGAGAGGCATCATCTGAGTGGCTGAGCAGGGGGCAGGGGACAGGGGTGCATTTAGCCACAGCAACTAACAGGAGGCATTCTACTAATGCAGGGAGGGGCTGGGATCTCCTGGGGTGAAGGGAGACGTCACACCAACAATCACAGATCCTTAATCCTTAAAATATCAAAATATAAGAAAATAAATCTTGGCTACATAAGGATTTTGCAAATAGTGATTTTTTTTTTTTTGGTAAGCTATGATTTTTGTGGCTGTGAAGAGGAGAATCAGAGCTGGAACAGATCGTAGAAGTCATCTAGTATATATTTTTTTTCATTTCCCAGATGAGGAAGCTGAGACCCAAAGAGACTAAGTGAATTGCCTAAGATCATAGGGTCAGAATACTGCCCTGTGATTGATCTATGGGGGTTGGAGGAATGTCAAGTTAACAACTGATCATATGCAACAACTCTGTGGATTGTTAACAGTCTCTCTCCAACCCTGGAGCTGTGGGCAACCAGAATATAAAATCAGAAAGAAGCTATCCTAAAACATTAGAAGCCCACAGCTGAAATCCTATATGTCTATCTAGCCAGGCTTCAGACTTTGGGCAGGCGGACAACTGAAGGGAATAGTGGTGACAAATCTGTGTCTCAGAATCACAGACAGAAGTTCTTTGACAATACTTTCTGAGTCGTTCTCTCCCTCCTGTATGTGGGACCTTAACACTGGATCAGAACTCAGGGATGAGTCTTCTAACTCCCCCAAATAGTGTTTTTCATTCTGCCACTCTCTCTCTTCTGCATTAGGAGTGAAAATTACGAAAGTTAAAAAAATAGTGGCCAAGATTCTTGAAGTTTATTTGCTTTTTTAAAGATCACATAAAACATCAAGAGACATTAGATCTTATGTTACCACAGAGGTATCCTCATCATTCACCTTTGTGTTCCAAAGCCAGTGTCTGTATCAAAAGGGGAGAGTCAGTATGCGGTACAGGTGTGGAGAATGGAATAGTATGTGAGAGATTCACCTGGGATACTTCCACAGCACTAGAAATGCAAGACCCGACTGACTCTGGCAGTAGATGGATGCATCAATAGTTCTGCCAGGGTATTTAGAGAGACCAGCAATGGGGAGAAGGCTGATGTAGCTTGGATCCATCATGGTAGTGGGTAGAGAATGTGGTAAGAATGACTAGAGGACATATTACACACTTCTTTCTAGAGGGGTAATGTACTCATCCTATTGATTGGGACTTTTTCTTTTCAGAAATGGTCAATGAGGGAATTGGTTTTGCTTGACAATTTATGTTTGGAACTGAGATTTTATTTTTCTTGGTTTCTCAATTAGTAGAGGTGAGGTTAGGGATATAGGAAGGAGAAAACAAAGATCTAAAAAAAAGGTAATTATTTTTTTAAAAAAAAGAATCAATTTAGGAGAAAACCAGTTTTACTCTGGCAACGTAGTGTAGCTGTGACTCTTATGATGTCCAATTCTGGGTCTCTCTACCCTAGAGTTATCATTGTGGAAAGCAGGGGTGTTCACTGTATAAGACTAGAGCATTGGCTCATACTACTCCAAAGCTCACACACATGAACCAACCTCAGAGAAGTAAACATCACAGCTGGAAACTGCTTTCCTGAACTGTACTAAGGAACTTAATCCTAAATTCTTGCTCCTAGAAAAGGGGTGCATACCAGTGGACAAATATAGCTATAGTTAATGATAACTGACATTTACATAGTACCTCCTACATTCCAGGCACTGTGCTAAGTGCTTTATCTTATTTGTTTCTCACAACAACCCTGGGAGGTAAGTGCTATTATTATCACCATTTTACAAGTGAGGAAACTGAGGCAGACAAAGATTTAAGTGTTTCCCCAGGGTCACACATCTAATAAATGTCTGAAGCTGGATTTGAACTCAGGTCTCCCTGAGCCAACTAGTTACTTCTATAGATCTAGGAGGTACACGAAGAGTTAGCAAAAGGAAGAGAATGAGACTAGACAAAAGAGAGAACAATTGGTAGAACCAATATAATGCATGCCTATCATATAGACTCCCTATTAGTAATTTGCCTCTGACAAGTCTTCAGTCTGGAAGATACTTTCTTAGGATCACAGTATCATAGATTTACAGCTAAAAAGTCACACAGGTGATAAATGATAGAGGCAGGATTCCAATTCAGGACCCATGACTTCTAGGTTCAGAGCTGTCTCCATCATACCATGATGTCTCCAATACTTCAATGATTCCCAATGTCATTGGTAAGGATACTCATGCTCTATTTGATATAGATCCAATTTCTTCATTCCTTACTAGAAAAATTTAAGGAATTGCCTCAACCAAAAAAGAAAATGAGTCACCTGTTGGCCAACCCTCTGAAGGAAAGGCTCTCTGAACTTAGCCAAGATGACTCCCCAACATACACCTAAACCATTACCAGGCCCATGATCTCAGCCTTTCCGGCTTAGTAGGACCTATTAGAGTTTATGCTCCATTGGCAGAATCCTCAGGAACCCATGAGAGGCAATAAATGCTTATTAAACACCTATGATATGCTAGACACTGTGCTAAGCACTTTGCAAATATTTCATCTGATCTCCTTCAGGCCACAATGAGGCACTGTACCCACCTCCTGGCAGAGAGATAAAGAACTAAACATGTAGGATGGGACCCATTTTTGAACACGACTAATGTGGGAATTTGTTGTTTTTGACTATCTTTGCTACAAGGATTTTTTTTTTCCAGTAGTGGGAAGAGGCATAAGATGGGGGGAAAAATGCTTGTTAAATGAAAAAATAAAATTTAATTTAAAATATGCATTACTGGGAGATTTTAGTAAAGGCACATAGTAGATCTATAAACAAAAAATAGTTTCCCCCCAATTTTCTGTCCATTATCATAATCCAACTCTTAAACCCACAATTTATCTTTTAATAAATTAGGGAAAGAACAAGTGAGCCAGTCTAACCCTGAAATGCTCTCCAAAAGAAACTGACATTTATGTTTCCTAAAGGTCATGTTCCTAAAGGATCTAATAAGATAATATTTGTAAAGTGCTTTGTAAACTTTAAAGTGTTATATAAATGCTAGATATTATTACTATTAATATATTCAGGGAATTTAACTTACAAGGATTATGGATCTTGAACTGGAAGGGCTCTTAGGGGCCAGCTAATCCAACCATCCCATTCTATACGTGAGGGTACTGGGGCCCAAAGGCAGTACGGGATTAGTCCAAAGTCACACAGTGGCAGATCTGTAATTTAAACTCATATCCTTTGACTCCAAATCCAGTATTCTTTCCACTATTTTTTTTTTGTCATCATTAAAAAAAAAAAATGGTGAGAAGGAGCCAAGGGAGAGACTCCTGCAACACAGTAATTCAGCACTTGTCTGCCTTTCTCTGAAACTTCCTTCTACTGCTGTGACTGCTTTATACCAGAATAGTTTGTTGACAGACACCACTGAGGTCCTGGGCACATCTGCTGGGAAGGCTGTTGCCTAGCAACAGCAATCAATGCTGCATTTTACCCTCACTATTTTCCTGAAGATTGAGACACTGCTCCAAGGTATTATTTTCAGATCCCTTCTATTTCAATGATCAAATACATCTGTTAATTTTTCTATTTGAAAAAAAAAAATGTCCTGAATCAGTTTCAAGTCTGGAGAGACCAGGGCAAGAGAAGGTCAGGCTACAAAGCAGTGAGCTTTGGAGATACGTTTGATGTAGAAATATTCTTTGACAGCTCATTGAGTTTATTTGCTATATCCCTTCTTCTGCCATATCAGAATCGATTTCGGCTACCCCATGGGAGACAGAAGCCATTAGCATGAATTATCATTCCAGATGCAGATTGCACAAGGTAACTCAGAGAAACAAAACAACTGGAATGATTTTCAAAACCTGCACTGGCTCATGGTACATCTCTATTAAAGGTCAGGGCTTTTTTACTCCCCTAGTCACTATTGGCAACATTTTCTAATACTCCTACACTGATAACATAATATTCCTTGTCAGGCAGGCTTCTGAAATTATGTGCTGAGTGAGATGAAATACATAGGAAGTACAGGATACCTACTTATGAGAAGGGGAAGGAGAGCTCAGGGGAGAAACAGAAGGAAAGAAAAGGCTGTAGGAGGAAGGGAGGGAAATAGGAAGGAGGGAAGGAGGGAGAGAAGGGAGGGAAGGAGAATGAGTAGGCAAAGATGCACATGCTACAAACATATGAAATGCTCTAAAATAAAACAAAGATAGATGCACCTGTGATTTCATTTGTATAGGGAACTAGCAGGTAAGGAAACCGCTTCTACTAATATAGGTTAGGATATTCTCTGCAGATTATAGTCTTTAAAAGTTGCCTAGAGTACTGAAGTAAAAGAGCCCATCCCAGGGTCACACAGCCACTATGTGTTAGAGACAGAACATGAACCAAGGAACTCCACTGACCATCTAACCCACTCCCTGCCCCAAAAAGGACTAATGGATATCTAGTATTTGCTTGAAGATCCCCTTTAAAGACAATCTGTTTTACTTTAAGATACTTTTTTTTTTCTTTATATTAAACCAAAGCTTTCTCCTTGGATATTTCCATTCATTGTTCCTAGCTCTGTCCTGTGGAATCAAAGAGAGCAAACCTGACCTACTTGCTCTCCCTCACACAAGATATATAGGTTCCTTGAGATCACAAACCCTTTCATTATCTTCTATATTAAATCATTCCTGATTCCTTTCCATTTCCCCAATGCCTTTCTTCCCTCCCCTTCATTTTTTGCATTTATTTGGAATATATTTATGAACATTTTGTTTCCCCAATACAATGTAAGATCCCAGAAAGTATAAACTCTTTCATTTTTATCCAATAAGCTGAGTTCATGCTAAAAAATTACTTAATGGAACCTCAATCAGAAAATAATTATAAGGAATATTATGAGTGCTATACTAATTTACTCTGGTGGTTTACACTACATTCTTTTTAATTGAAAGGAGTTTTTTTTTTAGAACAAAATCATGATGGGAACTACTGCCCCACATCTACCCCACTCCCTAGCACCACTAGCACCACTGTTGATTGACAGCTTTATTGACTGGGCTTGGAATTCTATGTTTGAGTTCTAGACCCAGTCCTGGGACTTACTTTTTTGGTAAAAACACTCATTGTCTTAACCTCACTATCCTTGTCAATAAAACAGGAACAATAATACTTGTACTACCTGTATGAAAAAAAAAAAGGATGTTAGAAGGCTCAAATGAGATAATGCATCTTAAAAAGCTTTAGAAAATCTTATAGAAATATATTTTTAATTATTTATGATCTGAGTTTATAGCCCAGAAGTTATAAAAGCCAAGTCTGCCTGAACAGACCAAAAGACCTGCACTCAAAGGCTGCCAACCTGAAATCTTCAAACAAAAGAAGTAGGAAGAGGGGAAGAGAAGGTTCAGAACTTGCTCTGAAAGATTTTACACGTTATTTAAAATCACAAGAGCTACCAAGCCTGGATAGGGAGCCTAAAATTGCGGCAAGTACAAATCTTTGTTATCTAGAGTATAGGTAGATTATTACTCTCCTTGCCTACCATTTACAATAACTTCTGCAGCTTTTTACCTCTGTGCATTCAATACAGAGAAGCCGCATTTTTTGATGTAAGGAAAAAATACTAATCTACCCCCTAGGTTTATCCTCCTAACTGTGATCCAGAAAGAGCTCCACATTTATAACTTCATCACTATCCTTTTAAAGCTGATTATTTCAACAAGTATCATGGAATCACAAAATGTTAGATCTGAAAGGAGACTTTGAGATTATCTAGTCCATCTTCTCCATTTTATAAGAGGAAAATGATACCCAGGGAAGTTTAAGTGATTTGTCTAAATTTGCAAAGCATGTTTATAGGCGAGCCAGAGATATAACTGACTCTTTCTGCTGTTGTTGCTGTTGCTTTTGTTCAGTTGTTTCAACTGTATCAGACTCTTCATGACCCTATTTGGGGTTTTCTTGGCAAAGATACTGGAATGGTTTGCCATTTCCTTCTCCAGCTCATTTTACAGATGAAGAAACTGAAGCAAACAGGGTTAAATGACTTGCCCAGGGTAACACAGCTAGTAAGTGTGTGAAATCAGATTTGAATTCAGGAAGAGGAGTCTTTCCCCTGTGTTCTATCCACTGTGCCATCCAGCTTCCCTCTGACTCTTAGACTAATATTTTTTCTCATTCTTTCAGGCTTTCAGAAGCATTTAACTTCCTATATTTCTAATTATATTTTATTTCTTAAATACCCACCATTATTTGTAGACTTAGATCCTTTCTACTGCCTGTGTGAGGTTCTGGGGATAGATTTTTTTCTACCTCTAATTTTATTCCATTTAAGGTTATCAGAATCATCTTTCATGAGGCCTAATTCAAAGCATTTTTATTGTTTCTGACCGCACAGTTTACTTTAAAAATCCTAGAGAATCACCAAAGAAATTGAGATAATTAAAAATTTCAGTAAAGTGACAGGATACAAGCTACCCTGACCAAAATCAATAGTACTTCTACAGAGTAATAAACAAATGTGCTGACACTGTAACTGATGATCTGCTTACTAAGAGCAAATAACTTATAGAGCATCATATTTTTGTTAAAGAAACACATAGTTAAAGATTCAACTAGAACAGCTATGAAAACCTTAAATAAAGTTCCAGAAATACTGCACAGATACTACCTCATAAGTCATAGGACTTACAATTGGATAGGACCTCAAAGACCATCTAGACCAACTCCACTTCACAGATGAGAAAACTGAGCCCCTTTACAGAGACTGTGATTTTCCCAAGGTCAGATAAGGTCATCAAGGTCCTCAGGATCCACATAAAGCTCCTTTTCCCTTGCATAAGGTTTTGTCTTTCAACAATTTAGCAGGGACATCCTTGTTCTGGCATTGCATAACTTTCCTAACCACCACAGACCCACGGTCAGATATTTTACAGTGATACTCATTACCACATTAGAAACTCTTCCATCCTTTCATTTTGGCTGTTTTGCCAAATCATAATCCTCCTCACTCTTCATTTTCTCTACTCCTGATTCAAGCTGCAAGAGTTATTAGTAAAAATCATGAAACAACTAGTCCACCTTATAAAATCACAGTGTTGTTCATTTCTCCTCAGTTAAAGATGCTTCAAGGGAATAGAAAATACCCCCCTCCTTGCTAATGAATGAATGAATGAATGAATGAAAAAAGTACTTATAAAGTCCTTGTTATATTTGAAGCAATGTGCTAAACACTAGGGGATAAAAATAGGAAAATTACAACAGTCTTGCTCTCAAGAAGCTCATACTTTAATTAGAGAAGACATCAAGAAAGTTTAGTTATGGGGTGCCTAGGTAGTGCAGTAAATAGAGCACCGGCCCTGGAGTCAGGAGGACCTGAGTTCAAATTCAGCCTCAGACACTTATCACTTACTAGCTGTATAATCTTGGGCAAGTCACTTAACCCCAATTGCCCTGCCTTCCCCCCTCCAAAAAAGAACAACAACAAAAAAAAAACTTTAGTTACAGAACAGATGAAAGGTCTGGAAGTCTTGCTGAGTATAGCTGGAAAGCAAGGTCCAGGGGTCCTTAGGTTCCAATAGGAGATAGATGACAGGGTGGGGATCTAAGGAGCACAGAGGCAGAGCCAATGAGAAGTCCTGGAGAATACTAGGATGCAGTGGTAGCGCTACTGGAGATCCTTTTACTCTTCTTTTGTACCTTACTACTACATTGTAAGATATGTGACTCTTCTAAAGCTGAAGTTCAATTATCCCCTCTTGTACCTTCACTCTCTCTCTCTCTCTCTCAGCCTATAAACTCAGGTCTCCTCTCTCCTAAAAAAATAAACAACTAAAAGGGATTCTTCCTTTTTATAAGTCTCCTTTCTCTATCTGCCTTCCTATTATGTTCCTCCTTTTCACTGTCAAACTTCTTTTAAAAAATTAATTTATTCTCAATGCCTCCATGTCTTTATTACCTACTAATATTTCATCTCCTTACTGTCTGGATTCTGCACCCATCAAATTATTGCTCTCATCTAAGACTGTCAAAGATGTCCTAAATTCCAGGTAGAATAAATGATTTCCTTCTCTTTATATTCACTGACCTCTCTGTAGCATGTTACAATATTGACTATACCTGGCTTCTTGTAAATGTCTCTTATTTGGCTTCAGTGACATGGTACTACCTGCATTCATTCTCTCATCTCTCTAAGTTCTTCAGTGGCCTCTCTTCCTCCCCTCATCCTCTAAAGGTAGGTTTTCTCCCAGGGGTTTGTCCTTTTGATCTCTTGGTGATCTTATCTATTCCCAGGACTTCAACTACAATCCATTTTTATACAACTGTCCAGCTCTGTCTCCTCCTGTAAGTTCCAAATCCAAATTAATATTTTCTAGGATGTGTATGTATGTATACATAGATATAGATATCGATAAATATATATATAGATAATTAAACCAAACTAATCTTCCCCCTGAAAAGCAGCTCATTCTCCTGCCTTTCCTATTGTTGGTGTCCTTCTTCCTGTCCCCCAGACTCAAAATCTTTCAATCATCCATGACTCCTCCCTTTTCCTTACTTTCCACATACAATTAGTAGCTAGGTCCTGTGGATTTTACTTCTTCAGTAACTCTAACATCTACCTTTCCCTTTTCATTCAGTTCAATTTAATTCAAAAAACATGTATTAAATGCATGTGTAAATACTGTGGCAGGAGCTAGATATATAAAGACAAAACCAAAACTGTTTCTGTCTTCAAATTCACTCTTACTAGCACTACTCTAGTTCAAGCCCTAATTATTTTTCTCTTAGACTACTGTAATTACCTCCTAATGGGTACCTAAGCAGTCAAGGCTGTTCCTGACTCTTTGATAGCACTCATTTCTGCCTGGTTAATCAACTCTCTGGTGCAACAATGATCCTCTTACTACCTTCATCAAAAGCCTTCAATAGCTCCCCAATTTATGAACAAATCAAGTCAAAATTTGTTAGCCTGAAATTCAGGTATTTAATGCTTTGGTACCAACTTACGCTTCATCTTTATCTCCCACCCATGTACATGTACCTATGATTCAGACAAACTAATCTCAGTTCCCCAAACATGACTTTCCTCACCCCTGCTCATGACTTTCAGGCCACCTACCATATTCACCTGTCAAAATCCTATCTAGTCTTTAAAATCTAACTCAAATTCAATCTCACTAATCCCTCAGCCAGATCTATTATCTCCCTCTTATGAAACACAATATAGCACTTGGCATTGATAGGTCTTCAAGGACAGGGACCCGTATCTTATTCATCCTTACATCCCCTGGAGTGCCTAGCACAATGACTTGCAGAGAGTTTACAATCAATGTTTGTTGAAAAAATGAATGAAAAGTCAGTGACTGATAATGACTGAAGTGGGGAAGGGAGCAAACTAAATCTATGTGTTGGTATTTATTTTTAAATCCTTTTCTAAATTTTGTGTATCATAAGTCTGATACAACGAATAAGAGTACCATGGTAAATGCCCATACTAAATATTAGAAAAACTCAATTTGCTTATTTTTCTTAAGACTAAACAACTAAGTATGAATAGAAATTCCGTTATTTTCTTCACAGATCTAAACGGATTGTCTTACCCACTGAGGTACCTGAACATTACTTTGGAGACCTCTGTCATAGGAAAATGGGAAAGTGCATAAATCGGGGGGCGGGGGGGGGAAGTTCCCTAAATCAACAATGTCTTACATTAAGTACATGAGATCCTCCATTTTCAGAAATACCTGTGAAGTCTTAACGTGATCGTCTAAGATTTTTACTTCTCTACAGCCTGAACCCATATTCTGTCATTCATTTCATATTGATGAGGCCCGTGTAAAATTGTACCAATGATCTCCTATATCACATTTCATGCTAAACTGTAACTATCAGAGGAGATTAATAAATGATTTCCCATAGCCAAGGCCCTTTCTACTCATCATTCTGCTATCATAAACAAAATTCCATATACATAAGAAATGAAGTAGATTCATGGGGGAACAGAACTCACCTGCCACAAAATATTTATCATATCCAACTATTTAGATGTATCATTTACTTGGAGTTGTATGATACAAGATGATCTCTACCATTTAATTGTTTCATACAGTGCATGATTTATACATCTTGTTTCATATTTCTCTCAGGATACCCATAAATGGGTAACTTTGGTTTCTTATTAAAACACAACAATGCCTGAATTTTTGTGGTTATTTACTGTAATAAAAGTTATATTCTTTTTTCCTTCATAAGCCTTTCAAACAAAGGTGCAAATTGATTTCTTGCATCAATATAAGGTTTTCTTTGCCCCCCAGATAGTACTGTATCTTTTTTTCACTTTTTTTACTTCATTATTAAAATGTCATTCCAGCAATTTCATCACCTATTTTACTCAAAGCTTTAAAAACAACAACAAATTTTGCATACTTTTTTTATATGTGCTAAGGAATCTTGCAATTCTTTCTCCTTTCATTTGTTTAAAAATCAACTGGCCAAGAAAAGTATCTCAAAATACCAGTATTCTTACTACAAGAAAGCTCTTTCAACTTACAGAGATGCTACTGTAAACTTTTAGGAGCTTTAGAGATATTAACTATTACAGAATATCAAAGAACAATATATTTAGATCCATTAAATATCCACGCAAAAAACTAAGATAAGTTAAGGAATATTTTAAGACCATTAGAGCATAGTAGAGCACAGATTGTGAACCCTCTGAAGATGTTGATACTGTTGGCACATTCCTCTCACTGGATATTCTCTTTTGCTTCAGTCTCATAGACACTATACTTTCCTGGTTTTCACCTCGCTATCTGTTCTTTCTCTGATTCTTCTGATGACCTCTTTCCAACTTTTTAATATGAGTACTCCCACAGACTCTGTCTTTGGCCCTTTCTCTTTTCTCTTGACATATATGATCCATTCATACTCATGATCTCAACTACACCTCTATGCAAATAACTCCCAAATTTCTATTTCAAATCCTGACCTATCATCAGTTTCACATCTCCAGCTACTTACAGGACATCTCTATACTTGAATACTATACTAAAACTGAGATTTTTTTTTTCTTTCCTCATAGAATAGTATACAGTCTATTCCCTATATTTACAATGCCTTCTTTTCTTCCTCTTTATCTCTTGAATTCCCATCCATTCTTTAAAGCCTAACTTAAATGCAATCTCTAAGAAAAGATTCCTTATCTCCCTTGTCAATAAAAATCTTTTTTAAAAAATTTTTGAGGCAATCAGGATTAAATTGACTTCCCCAGAGTCACACAGCTAGTGTCTAAAGTCAGATCTGAATTCAGGTCCTCCTGACTCTAAGGCCAGTGGTCTATCCACTGTGACACCCAGCTGACCCAATAAAAACTTTTTTCTTTAAAAAAAAAAATACTTAGAGACATTCCTGCCCCCAGGCATCATACAAAAGTTTGTCTTGTAATTCTTTAAGGGATATATTTTATATAGCTAGCTGTTTGTGTGTCTATCTTTCTAGTAGATCACAAACTTCATTAAGGTAGGGAAATCTCTTTTGGTTGCTTTTAAGTATAATTGCGCTTTTTCAATTAATAAGCATTTTCTCTGAGGCACCCAGGTGGTACAATGAATAGAGTACCAACCCTGGAGACCGGAGGACCTGAGTTCAAATTCGGCCTCAGACACGACATACTTACTAGCTGTGTCACCTTGGGCATGTCACTTAACCCCAAATGCCCTGCCTTCCCCCCTCCAAAAAAAAAAACCAAAACATTTTTTAGGAAGGAAGGAAGGAAGGAAGGAAGGAAGGAGGACAAAGGAAGAAAGGAAGGAAGGGTAAGGAAAGAAAGAAGGGGAAGGAAGGAAGGGGAAGGAAGGAAGGGGAAAGAAGGAAGGAAAGGGAAGGAAGGAAGGAAAGAAGGAATAACACTAAGTGACCATCTGGTTATTTGGCCACTCTCTCTCATGACCCAAAACACTGTCATTTTGGAAGCTATGCCTTGGATTGATTTTTAAAGGGTCCTAAATTACATAAGAAGAGAAGGAGAAAAAACCACCACTAGATTTATAGTCAGAGAATCATAGGTTTGAATCCTGACTCCGTTACTTACAACCTGTATGACCTTACACAAGTTAGTTCTACTTTCTGGTAGTTTCCTGCAATGAAAAAACATGCTATTTTGACCAGATGAACTCAGAGGTCCCATCTGTAACTTATGATCCTATGACCCTTCCCCCACCCCACAGCTCCACAGCCCCCATAATGGCCATTTAAAGAGTGTTAAACCTATTAAGGAGAACTGTGTGTGTGTGTGACATTCAGGGGCAAGTCTAAAGTTTAAAAAATAAATGGACCTTCAGATTAATGGGAAGTAGTAAAAGGTTTATGGGAAAGAAAAGCAATTTTCCAGCTAAATTAGCAGTTTAATCAGAGTTGTAGAACCTAGAGAGGTATGTGCCTGTGTTCCTTGCTTGTAGTACTACACGGTCCCTCATGCAGAAGATAACTGCATGGTGTCTTTGTTCTATTAGCAAAGTCATTTTTTATTTACCTATTGCATTTTTTTTCAAGGCAGGGACTCTGCAGCAGATATTCAGTATGACAGTACCTATTTTACAAGGCTATCTTCCTCTAGCTGCCCCTGTTTAAGGTTATGTTTTATTATGAATCTCCTTTGGCTTGTTTGTTTTTTTCTTTTTTTACCCTTCTGGAGGCTGCTACAGCCACGCTTTCTATTTTCCTTTTGATTCATCCAAATTAAAATGCAGTGATTCACCAGTTATTACTACAATAGCTATAAATACATAGAAAAGAAGCCAGTGACTGACATCTGCACCGTGAATGATTGCTAGGTAACTCACCTAAACAGCATTTCTGAATAAGCAGCATCATTTCCAATAGAAAGTAGGACCATAATAACAAAGTTTCATAGTCTTGCCATTAGGTGCCTTTCCTTGTACATTGTATCTACATTGTGAAAGGGCAGGTGCAACAAAGTATAAAATACAAAAATTTAAGATGCTCTTGAGGTGGAGCTAAGATGGCAGATTAGAGGTAGCCACACAGCTGAATTCTCCCAACACTCCTGTCCAAACAACTTTAAAATAACTTGTGAATTCAAATTTTGGAGCGGCAAAACTGACAGAAGATCAGCGTGAGATATCTTTCCACTTTAAGATTCTATCAGATTTTTCTCTGGAGGCGGATATCAGTTTTCATCATTAGTCCTTCAGAATTGTCTTAGATCTTTGTATTTCTGAGACTAGCTAGGTTGATCATTATACAATACCGCTGTTACTGTGTACAATGCTTTCCTGGTTCTGTTTACTTCACTTTGTATCAGTTCATGTAAATCTTCCCAGATTTTTCTAAAACCATTCTGCTCATTATTTCTCATAACACAATAATATTCCATCATAATCATACACCAAAACTTGTTGTCATTCCCCAATTGATGCACATTCCCTCAATTTCCAATTTTTTGCTACCAAAAATAAAGTTGCTATAGTTTTATACATACAGGTTCTTATCCATATTTTTTCAACCTTTCCACTATAAAGACCTAGTAGTAGTATTGCTGGGTCAAAGGGTATGCATACTTTTATAGCCCTTTGAGCACAGATCCAAATTGCTCCTCAGAATGGTTGAATCAATTTGCAACTCCACCATCAATGCATTAGTGTCCTAATTTTCCCACAGCCCTTCCAACATTTCTCATTTTCCTTTTCTGTCATATTACACAATCTAATAGGTGTGCAGTAGTACTTCAAAGTTATTTTAATTTTCATTTCTCTAATCCGTAGTGATTTAGAGTTTTTTCATATGACTCTAGATAGTTTGGATTTCTTCTTTTGAAAAGTGCTTGTTCATATCCTTTGGCCACTTATCAACTGGGGAATGACTTGTATTCTTACAAATTGGACTGAGTTTTCTATATATTTGAGAAATGAGGTCTTTATCAGAGAAACCTGTAAAAAAAAATTTTGATATTACCTCATTGTCTATGGTGCCGTTTAGCAAAATGTAGTCACCCTGATTATCTCTTTTAATTAGGTCTCTTTTTGCTTTGTCTGAGATCATGATCGTTAGCCCTGCCTTTTTTTAACTTCAGTTTAAGTGTAATAGATTCTTCTCCAGACCCTTATTTTAATTCTCTGTCTTTTTCAAGTGTATCTCTTATTAACAACCTATTTTTTGGATTCTGGTTAAAGAAAAGGAATCTATATGTACAAAAATATTTATAGCAGCCCTTTTTGTTCTGGCAAAGAATGGGAAATAGAGGAGATGCCCATCAATTGGGGAATGGCTAAATAAGTTGTGTTAGAATACTATTGTGCTATAAGAAATAACAAGCAGGATGGTGTCAGAAAAACATGGCAAGAACTATAATGAACTGCTGCAAAGTGAAGTGAGAAGAACCAGGAGATCATTGTACATAGTAACAGTAATGTCAATTGTGAAAGCCTTAGCTATTCTGATCAATACAATGATCCAAGACAATTTTAAAGGACTCATAATGAAAAAATGCTATTCACCTCCAGAGACAGAACTAATGAACTCTGAGTGGAAACTGAAGTATAATTTTCTCGTGTTTTAAATTTTTCTTGTTTTTTTTTTTCCAATATGGCTAATATGGAAATATGTTTTGCATGATTTCACATGTATAATTGATATCATTTTGCTTGGCTGTTCAGTGGGTAGGGAGGGGTCAGAAGGGAGGAAGGGATAGAATGTGGAATTCAAAATTTAGGAAGATAAGAATGTTTTTTTAAAAACTTTATTTTTTTTAAAGTCTTCTTGAACTGCTATGAAATCATTCCAGAGACATTGCAAAGAAAACCCCAAATTTGGTGGTTTCATGTATACAATCAAAGACACTAAGGTCTTCCAAAAAGAAGCAAATTCATCATTTAGGATCAAAGGATCCTAAACTGAGACATAGAGAGTTTAAGTGACTTATCCAAGGTTGCATTCACACTGGTAGTAAGCATCAGAGGCAATATTTGAACTCAGATCTTCTGACTCCAGAGTCAATGAGCTTTCCATTAACTTAATATCAGTTAGTCAACAAGCATTTATTAAGCACTCACCAAGGACCAAGCAAGGCAGCTAGGTGGCTCAGTGGAGACAGTACCAGACCTGGAGTCAAGAAGATCTGAGTTCAAATATGACCTCAGACATTTACTGCCTGTGTGACTCTGGGGAAGTCACTTAACCCTATTTACCTTAGTTTCCTCATCTGTTAAATGAGCTGGAGAAGAAGTTGGCAAACTACTCCAGCATCTTTGCCAAGAAAACCCCAAATGGGATCATGGAGAGTCAGACATGACTCAAATGACTCAACAGCCAAAGTAGCAAACAGTGTTCTAAATATTGAGAACATAAATAAAGCCAAAAGCAGACCCTGCCCTTAAGTAGCCTAATTGAAGAGACATCATATAAACAACAGGAGACATACCAGACAGATTCAAAATAAAAATACAGCTACAGATATAGCTACAGATATATGATTTTCTGAATTATGTGTTTAAATATGTAATATTAATATAACAGCTAACATTTATATAGTATTTACTATGTGTCAGGCATTACAGTAAGAGTTCCACAAATATCTCACTGGATTCTCCCAACAAGTGTGGGAGGTTGGTGCTATTACTATTTCCATTTTACAGATGAGGAAACTGAAGTAAAGAGGAGTTCAATGACTTGTCTAGGGTCATACAGCTAAGCAGTGATGAAGGCCAGATTTGAACTCTGATATTCTTGACTCTAGACCCTGTACTCTATCCACTGTACCAGTTAGTTGAAAAGAGAGGTAATGATAATAATTAATAATAACAATATTTATATTGTGTTTACTTTGTGCCAAGCACTGAGCTAGGTACCTTACAAATGTCTCATTTGAATCTATGAATTAGGAGCTGTCATGACCCCTCGGAAAGTGAGACAAGCAGAGGTAAAATGACACAGCTAGTAAGTCTATCTGGGGCCATATTTGAATCAGGTCTTCCTGATTTCATGTTCTATCCACTGAGCCACCAGCTGCCTCTGAAAGCCTTAAAATCTCTAGATGACTGACATGAATGAAGCCAAAAAATATGTATGTACCTCAACACTGCATATAAATATAAAAGTTTATCAGCTTACCTTTACCTAAAAGGTAAGTGCAAGAACCCTGACCTACCACAGCTCCTTTCATCTCTCACTACTCTTGATTTTACCTTTAGGCACCTTGACTCCCTGAAAACAGTAGAAAAGAAGTGAAAAGTTTGTAAAACTCAGAGACCCTCAAAGTCCCAGGACCAGCTGGCACTACCCCCAAAGGACATGAAGGTCTGAGATCCAAAGAGTCTGAGTGAGAATGGTCCAGGATGGAGCAGATGTTATTCTGGTACTAGACTCCTGGGTAATCAGGTCAGTCTAGACATCAGAAAGAGCTTGGCAATTTGGAGAGTGAGAAGCAAGAGCCTGAGTAGGAGCCACCTTGATAATGGAATCTGCAATTTGGAGTCATTACTCTAGACAAAAGCACAAAGACACTTTCCCTTCGACATTTTCCAATAAATGACAGTGGGCTGGCAACACCTTGTTGACTGTCACTGTGCTTTGTTCACAAAAGGCCATGTTTGAAAGTAAGAGCAAAAGATGGAAGGAGCGAAAGAACTGCCAACAAAAGCCAGCTGAAAAGAAGTATTTAAAAGGGGGCCAAACTAAAAAGGCAACAGAGCCTTCTACACAGAGTCCAGGATGCCTCTGGGAAGGGGGTTCAGTTGTTTTTTAGTTTCTTTCCAGAATAAACTAGCAATACACAGGCAAGAGGAATAATACTTCCTAAAGTCACTGTGACAAAGAGGATCTTCTGATAATTATCTTCAAAATGGGGGTGGTAATACTAAATATTACTTAACTCCTAAGATTCTCATGAAGAAAGCATTTTGTTGTTGATCAATTGTTTTAAACTCTTCATTACCCTTTTCAGGGTTTTCTTGGCAAAGATACTGAAGTGGTTTGCCATCTCTTTCTCCAGCTCATTTTGCAGATGAGGAAACTGCGGCAAACAGGGTTAAGTAATTTGCTAAGGGTCACACAGCTAGATAGTGTCTAAGGCCAGATCTGAATTCAGGAAAGTGAGACTTCCTTTCTTCAAGTCCACTAATCTATCCATTTTGCCACCTACCTGCCCAAGGAGCATCGGCCCTAGAGTCAGGAGAACCTGAGTTCAAATCCAGCCTTGTAACGATACTAGGATTTGAAGATCTTCCACGCCCCTTGAGCTTGCTGACGTTGCAGGAAGGGGTGGAGCAAGAGAACGCCGGAACCAAGCTAGTCTC
>CM053586.1:260195248-260229454 GCA_028646515.1 Pseudochirops corinnae
AGAGAGAGAGAGAGAGGGAGACAGAGAAAGACAGAGAAAGAGAGACAGAGACAGAGAGAGAGGGAGACAGAGAGAGAGACAGAGACAGAGAGAGAGACAGAGAGAGAGAGACAGAGAGACAGAGAGAGAGGGAGACAGAGAGACAGAGAGAGACAGAGAGAGAGAGAGACAGAGACAGAGAGACAGAGAGAGGAGACAGAGAGAGACAGAGAGGGAGACAGAGAGAGACAGAGAGAGACAGAGACAGAGAGACAGAGAGAGAGAGACAGAGAGAGAGAGAGGGAGACAGAGAGAGACAGAGAGAGACAGAGAGAGAGAGAGAGGGAGACAGAGAGAGACAGAGAGAGAGGAAGACAGAGGGAGACAGAGAGAGAGAGAGAGAGAGAGAGAGAGAGAGGCTCCACTATGGATTTTTATTAACTTTTCTATTTTTCAGCCAAACTGGACTACTCAATATTTACTTTTTCATTTTTGTCTTTTTTCCTTAAACCCAGATTCTATCATAAACACTTATAAATATTTAAGTTGAAAGTATTTCAAAGAAAGAGATTTAATTAACAACTAGGGACATCAGCAAAGGTTCCACAGAAAAGATAGTATTGAATTAAAATTTTAAGAAAGCTGAAGATTCTTAGAAGTAGAGGTAAGGAGAAAGTACATTTCAGGCAACCACCCTGGAAGGTAGATGCTATTATTCGCATTTCATAGATGAGTAAATTGAGGCAGTAAGTTATTTAAGTGACTTTCCCAGGGTCACACAGGTAGTAAGTGTCAGACATGGGATTTGAATTGGTTTTGTTTACTTCTTTGTGCCACCTAATTGCCTTTCAATGCCCCATATATATTAGTGCTGAAAGAAACTTCGGAGACTAACTAGTTCCAACTCTCTCATTTTACAGATGAGGAAACTAAGGCTCATTAAGCTAGTAAAGGAGAAAAGAGTGTTTTAAAGGTTTTGTTGGGGCAGCTAGGTGGCGCTGGCCATGGAGTCAGGAGGATCTTAGTTCAAATGCCGTCTCAGGCACTTGACACACTTTCTAGCTGTGTGACATTGGGCAAGTCACTTAACCTGCCTTGCATTCCCCCCTCAAAAAAAAAAATAAAGGTTTTGTTGCTTGAGAGTCAGCACGAGAGCAGGAGTGTGTGTCTCTCTTGAAATCATACTGCACAGTGCCATTTGCTCCTGCCCAAGGTATATCTGAATCTATGCAATAATGATCTGATTTCTACTGCAGAACTTTTTTTTCCCTCACAAGTGGGAAGACTAGCAAAATCCCTCAAATTAAACTATCTATACCAGTTGATAGCACTTGTGTTTTGAGAAAATAATGAAGTAACTCTCAGACAGCGAATTTTTTTTTTAAATAACTTTCAAAAATACCACCAAAACCAAAGGAACTAATCAAGAGAAATGTAACTTGAGCTGTTGGGAATAGTTTTTGTGGTCTGAAAGGTTGGAGAGCACAGTATGGATTGTATTCCTAGGCTGTGAGGGCACCTTGAAATGTCATTACCTGCCGGAGCTAAGTGCCTGGCAATTTGTTATGTGGAGTAGCTAATTTTTCAGTGCCTTTCCGCTGGGGCATGGGGCACAGTCCATCAGCTCTGCTTTCACAACCATGCTATAGCCAGAATTCATATCAGGTACACAGTGAGCTAGCAAACTACATCTCCTGTAACCTTGAGACACCTTGCCCCCTACTCCTCAACCCTCTAGTTGCTTACAAAACCACATCAGATCATTTTTTTTTTATTTGCACTTTTTTTTTTTGAGGCAGGGTGCTATTGATAAAGCCAAACAAAGAAAAAATAAAGCCAAATGCTGATCACTCATTAAAGACCTTTTCAATTTTTACTGAGTAGAATTTTAAACACCTTTGTCCCTGGTCAGAATGTTATAATCATATGCTAAGGCTGGAGTGAAATGTTTTTGAGCTGTGGAATGAGAATCTCTGGGTCCAGGTTTCACAATACTTAGTCTGAACTTTCATCTATAAATATGAAATTTCAAGTTCTGTTGGTCATAAGGAATGCTTCTAAAATATAATTTATGCTATAATAAATTCAGAGGAGTTATCTTTGTGTACTTGTGGTCTTACTGGACCCACTTCATTCAAACTAATCCAGTACCTTCTGTCACCCCCCACCCCTGAACTGGTGTCCTTTCTCTTTTTATCTTGTCTCACTATTTTTTTTTTTTTTGCTTTTTTGGAGGGGGGGGGAAGAGGAGAAGGCAGTGTAATTGGGGTTAAGTGACTTGCCCAAGGTCACATGGCTACTAAGTGTTAAGTGTCTAAAACTGGATTTGAACTCGGGTCCTCCTAACTCCAGGTCCGGTGCTCTATTCAGTGTGCCACCTAGCCACCCCCATATCTTGTCTCTTTTTATTCATTGATTTGCTCCCTGACTCTCCACTGTGATTCTGTCCTGTTGTGACTTAGATGCCGTTTCCCTCATCGTGATGGGACCAGGTCCAAGGATGTGACCTACATCATGACTGCCAAATTCAATCCCAATAGCAAGAAAATTACCTTCAATTTTAAGAGCCCCCACACCAATGTCTCTTTACTTCCCATCCTGTCATCAATACATCTGCAAAAAAAATCAGATTGTGTTAATAATTTATTATATCTGCTGACAATGCACTATTACAATTCTTCTCTTACTGTTCCTCTGTTTCTTCCTCCTTTCCCCTAATTATAGTCCCTACGTGATAGCAGGGCCCTTAGAGGTTGTCTCGTCCAACCCTTCCATTTTATGCTTCAGGAAACTGAAGTCCACTGAGACTTATTCAAGGTCACACAAGTGTCAAGTGGCAAAGCTAGTATTTGAACCCAGGTGCTTTGGCTACAAATCCTGTGTTCTTAATACTACAGCATGCTGCCTTTTGATTATCCTTGCCCTTCTGCTGTTCTCTCTCTACAACATATCCTATGGAAAAAAATCCATTCACAACAGGCTCAATTATCACCTTAATGATGTTTACTTCTGGTTTATATCTCTACTGCTGATCCCTTACCCAGTCTTCCATCTCATTTTTATTACTGCCTGCAGGCAGAGCTTGAGACTCTGGATAGGCAATGCTGGCAGCTGCTGAGGATGCAATGGCAGGGAGCTACAATGAGAGTAATTTTTAATATTAATAGTTCTTCTGTTAAATGCATATTTTTGATGCAAGAAAATTCTGCTTGCTGTGGCATATAGGTATTTATTTTTTGATCACTCGAGTTGCATGTGTTTTAGCTAAGATGGAGAACTAGCCATTCCTTGATCTCATCCTGCCCTCCTTTGCCTTCATGCTTTTTCACATTTCAGCATTTCCCAAACTGAACTCATTATTTTTCTCCTCAAATTCACCCTTCTTCCAAACTTCCCCATTTCTGTTGAATGCACCATCAGACTCTCAGGTTCATAACCAGGATATTATTCTTGATTCCTTCTCTCCCTCGTTAAACATTTCCACTGAGTTACCAAATGTTGCTGTTTTCACCTCCACAACATCTATCACATCTGACCCCTTCTCTCTACTCATGTACCATCACCTTCTTTGTTCCTGCCCTCATCACCTCTCCTGTAGATTATTACAAAGCCTTCCAAATTGGTCCCTCTGACTCAAGTTCCTCCCTTCTCCAGTCTATTCTCCACACTCTTGTCAAAGTGATTTTCTTTGAGTATGTGCTGTTTATGGCTCTCCCCTATTCAGTCAACTCAAGTGACTCCCTCTTGCCTCCAATCTAAAATACTAATTCTTCCGTTTAGCTTTTAAAGTCTTCTGCAGATTGATCCCAACCTGTCTTTTTATCTTTACTGAATATTAATTCCTCCTACCCGCAAAACTTACCTAAATGAGTATGTTAAAAAAAAGGCTTCATAGATTGGGGAGGGGTTATATAGATTGGGGCAGGGGTTATACAATGGGATGGCTGTTTTGGGGTGGTGGGTAGGGGAAAGATGGGGAGAAAATTTGTAACTCAAAATCTCACAGAAATGAATGATGTAAACTAAAATAAATAAAAGTTAAAAAAAAAAAGGCTTCATGTAGGAAGGAGCAGTTGAGATAAACCATGTTTGAAGATGAGATATCTTAGGACCAGAGATGAGGAGGATAGGGCATTCTAGGCACGAAGAATGGGTTGTGTGAACACCCATGAAAGATAGAATGTTGAATTTGGAAAATGGCTAGAAGTCTAGTTTGGGTGGATTTGTAAAAATTTGTTTTATTTTCTGGATAAAACAAGCATTCCCGTAAGATAGTATAATAAAAAAGTGACTGCACATGAAACTGCAAGTCTATTATGTACAACTTGCTATTCCTTTTAAATGTACAATAAAATGATCATGTAAATTTCTTTTTTTTCTTTCTCCCTCCTCCCCCCTGAGATGGCTATCATTAGACACAAATATTTATATGTATGTAAAATCATTCTGCACATACTTCTATTTATCATTTCTTTCTCTGGATGCAAATAGTGTCTTATATCTTTTTTTGGTAGTTAATCTGGGTATCTTTAATAGTCAAAGTGACTTAGTTGCTCAAAGTTGTTCTTAAAACAGTATTGCTTTTACTGTATACAGAGTTCTTTTGGTTCTGCTCATTTCATTCTTCAGTTTTTTTTTAACACAAGTCTTTCCATGTTTTTCTAAGATCATTCAGCTCATCATTTCTTATAGCACAGTAATATTAGGAAGGAAAATAGAATTTGTGAAGAGGAGTAGTATGAAATAAGACTGGAAGGATGTGTGGGAGCTAGACTGTTTTTGGTGGAGGTGGGGGGAGGGATAAATTCCAAGCTAAGGAACTGGTATTTTACAGTGTACTCTTGCAATTGAGAGCTTCTGAAGGTAATTGAGCAGAGAAGGAAGATGGTTAGATTTGTGTGAAGGTTCTGTTGGAGAGGAAAGAGACCCCAAAGCAGAAGACCAGGACTTTTATAGTGATTGAGGTAATGTGGGCCTGATCTAGGTTGATGGCTGTGCGAGCTGAGAAAAGTGAATAGATTTGAAAGCTGTTTTGGAAGTAAAATTGACAGACCTTGGCAGCTGCTTAGAATTGGTATGGGTAAGGGAGAGGATGGGTAAGGTCAAGGATGACCCTATGATTAGGAACTGGGGTAGTAACTGGAAACTTCTTTGCACTTATTGTCTTCTATTAGTATTCATATGTATGTTGTATTCTCCTACTAGATTATAATTCTCCTACTAGATTCCTTGAAGACAGGTATGACAATGGAATCACATCATATTGAAATTTAACTTATACAAATTCAATGAGAGAAAGAGGAAAGAGAAATTTAAATGTTGCCCTGATGCTCCCTACTCGTTGATAGCCATTCCACTCAAGTATCATATGGTACCTATGGTATATCCTTGAAAGAGGTGGCTGTGCTCTTCTCTCAGTCTGCCTCAGTTTCCATGTCACTCTGAGAGTGAGTCTAGAATCTCTTCTTCATCATACCCACAGGCTACTCATTCTTCTTTGGGCGGTAGAGATCATGGAAAGGACAATCTTCCTAATATTTCTGATCGGATAGAAAGTCCCCGTTAATTTTCTTGTGTCCTTTCACCATTGAATGAAGCAGGAAGAAGCAAAAGTTGAGAGGTTGTGTGGTTATTCTCCAATATAATCACACGTATGTATGAAGTCATTTCAACAGGCCCTCCCTCCCACCTACCCCCCCAAAAACCAGGAGACTAAGAATGTTGCCTCTTTTTCTATCCCCAATACATGGCACATAGTAAATGCTCAATGCATTTCTATTGACGGATAACCTCTTAACTGGTTGTCCTTCATCCTCTAATCTCTTCCATCTATGATCTGTTCAGTGCACCCCCTTTTTTTTTAAACTAAAAGCCTACTCTGATATCTCATTTTCCAAGTCTGAAAGCTACACCTAGCCTGTGAATATTGGGGGGTAGAACATGCATATACATGTGTCTCTTACGGAAGCTGGCCTAGCTAAAATTCAGAGAAGTTCCCTCCTAGGTTAGTTGAAGTATGATAAATGTTTTCAGGCACAGTTACTCTCAGAAACCAACTGCTGAGGCAGAAAGGAGTGGTGATCTGCATCAGGAGATGGAGTGCTCATACTTCTTGAGGCATTTAAGTGTATTGTCTGCTTAAGAATGTAGGGGAGTATATGGCAATTTTAATGATAACACCACCATTCTTTTTGTGACATAAGAGTTTTCAAGGCTCTTTCACATACCTGATTTTATTTGACACTTATGGAAATTTTGTGAGGCTGGTGTGGTAGGTGGTAAGGTTTCCATTTACAGATGTGGAAACTGAGGCTCAGAGAGGTTAAGAAATTTATGCAAAAATCACAAAGATGCTTTGTGGTAAAGCTGGAGCTAGAATCCAGGTCTTTTGACTTCAAGTCTATCAGACATTGTATCATATTGTGCTCTCTTAAAAATTTTAGAAACATTAAAAAAGTGATTAAAATGTCTAAAGAATTTTTTGATTAAGTTTCAGTGTACCCTGTGGCCTGAAGACATGACTTATATGGAACACCTCAACTCATAAGTTGCCAGATGAGTGATGGATCATTTGTTATCATTCTTCAGTCATTTCAGTCACCTCTGACTCTTCATGACCCCAAATGGAGTTTTCTTGGCAAAGGTAGTGATTTGCTATTTCCTCCTCCAGCTCATTTTACAGACAAGGAAACTGAGGCAAACAGGGTGAAGTGACTTGGTCAGGCTCCTGTAGGCAGGATTTGAACTCAAGTCTTCCTTTCCAGGCCTGGTGCTCTATCCATTTATCATTTACTCACATGTTATAAATACAATGAGTTTCGGGGCAGCTGGGTGGTGCAGTGAATAGAGCACCGGCCCTGGAGTTAGAAGGACTTAAGTTCAAATCTGACCTCAGACACTTAATACTTACTAGCTGTGTGACATTGTGCAAGTTGCTTAACCCTAATTGCCCAGCCTTCCCCCCTCAAAAAAAATAAATATAATGAGTTTCAAAGATACAAATTATAGGGAGAAAACTGTATTTGATTATTAGTTCCAGTCAGGAAAAGAAATACAAGCCTTAAAAATTTAGAAACCTCCTCAAGAGTTTTCTTTTTAAGTCTTATAAGTTCCAAACTTTTTCTTGTACCTTGATACTAATTACTTTGGCATTTTCAAAATGGGATTAGGAAGCTGCTGTAAGGTTGTGTTTACAGAGTGTGGAAGGAGGTGGATTTTCTTTTTTTATGGGTAGTTATTAGTTGTTTGCATGCTGATGCTTAGTGTTCTTACTTAACCCAACTAAAACTAAGAATGTTCAGTCATGTGGGACCATGTTATAGCAGACAGAACACTAGATAGAGAGTTAGAAGATTTGAGTTCAAATCCCACTTCTGTCACTTCCTGGTTCTCATATAACCTTGGCCAAGTCATAAATTCTGGAACCTGAAGTTTTCTTACCTGTAAAAGGAGCCACCTTCTGGGGTCTTGTGAGGACCAAGTCAAATATAAAAAACAAAATACCGTCATTGGCAGCTGTTTTACTCACGGCACGGATATGAAAAAGTTTCTTGTGGATGTTAATTTCCATCTTTCTCTTAAGTGTGCCAGACTAACCAAAAGAGAAGAAAAAAGACAATTCAAAGAGATGTAAACAAAGCTTTAAATAACGAGGCTCCATCATGCCCATTTGTCTGTAATAACTTGGGGGAACTAGAGAATGGTTGAGTGTCATTCTCACATGGTCTCTATCTTTGTACCTACCATCGTGGGCTGCTCCATATGAGGAAGTGTCAGTTGTGTGATTGATTACATTCTGAAATGATCAAAATTCAAGCATAAATTTTTATCTATAGTGGTTGTTTTTTTTTTTTTTAACTCTAGGAAAATTAATTCCTGTGTATTGGACTCCTTTTCTCTCTTGGGGCAGCCTTTCTCATCAGTACTGATGCTCTCTGCCTTTAATTAGAATGTTAAACTGCTGTGTAATTCTTATTGGGCACAGGTGGTGACATGGTGTCAAAGAAGGTGAAGGCCCTAAAGCCCTTAGGTTATTAAATTGTGCCCCTCCCCCTCCCCTCTACCTAATTATTTAGCGATTTGTTACTTGCATATTGAAATGCATTTCTTTTCTATTCCGCTCAGTTGGAAGAATAAATTGCAGGCAGCAGCCCCCTTCCCTTTAATAGGAAGACACATCACCTAGAATCTTTGTCATGGATAAATCTGTCTTTGACCTCTTCCTCTCATTTGCTTAGTAGTTGGTAAGGGAAGCATTGTGATTCAGCAAGAGAAGTCTGCTCTACAATTTCTTTTTTCCAGATACCGTCCAGGCTTCATCAGCTTTTGAATGACATGGATTTTCTTTATATGCTCAGATAGTGATTGGAACCCTCTGTGACCTAGAAGCAAGCAGGCTGGGTAGGAAACCTACTTCCCTGGGGTAAATATATGTCTGTCACCAACAACAAACTCCAGGCTTGACTTTGGGCTATAACAAAGAAAAATGGACATTTTTTTTCTCTGCTTACTGTGGGTAGACCAAGTAGACTGTTCACAAAACAGATTATATTGCCACTTTATTGAACTGGTGTGTCTACTTCAGAGAAAACCTAATTATATAAGATCCCTAACTTATAGAACAGTTAAATGAGGGAGGTATTTGTTTCCCATAGACAAGGATCCACCACAGCATTCCTTTTAATGTTTGAGAAAAGTCTTGTTTGATTTTTAAAAAAATGATTTGTGTATAGCTTTTCAGGAGTAGGGCTTTGAGACTGGGATGGCTTGGTATTTTTGTTATCAGGTATGTACTCTAGGAAGAACAGAGCCTGATTTCTCATTGGATGTGCTTTCATCTTATAATCTCAAAGGGACTTCTGTTTATTTATTATTATTTTACCACAGGAGCTAATGCCTACTGTTGAAGCTGGGAGATACTTCTTCCATTTGAGCTCTTAAAACCAAAAATGAGTCCCATCTTTTAGACTTATTAGGGGCCTTCTGACCTGACTTCATTATGGATATAAATAGCCTCCCCATCTGAGATCCTGGACTTGGACATGTAGGACAGATGGACAGTGGCTAGAAAGGCAGACCGCTTAGAAGTGTGGACAGAGTTTCAAGGGACGGGGTGATGGAGTTAGGTATATCTCACAGAGAAGGAGCAGGAGGGGAAGGCTTTAAGTAAGAGAGAGGGAGAAGACAAAGCTATGGATGCATGTTATAACGTTGACTTCCATTTGAGGGCCAGTTTCCTCATTGATAAAATGAGAAGACTAAACTGAATGACCTTCCTGTTCTCATCTGTCTCTGACATTCTGTGATTTGAGGGCTTTTGGCAAGCAAAGGCTATGGACACCTTCTTACTTTGTTCAGCTGTTGCTGACAAATGATCAGCATTTTTTATGGTGCTGTTTTTGTTGCCCTTAGAAACTTAGGGGGGTGGGGTGGGACACAGCAGTTAGGTGGTGCAGTGAATAGAGCACCTGGTGCTGGAGTCAGGAGGACTTGAGTTCAAATCCTTCCTCAGACACTTAACACAAAACCAGTCGTGTGACCTTGGGCAAGTCACTTAACCCTAATTGCCCTACCTTCCCCCTCCAAAAAGCAAAAAAAAAAAAAAAAAAACCCAAAAAACAAATACTTGAAGTGGGTGCAAATGAGAGAGGGTACTGCAGACTTTCCCTCTGCTCCCTCTCAAGTCCCCATCCTTCCCAGTCTCCAGAATATGCAGTTATAGTGGTGACGTCCAGGGCTGTGTTTTTGAGGTTATCAGTCAAGCAGTACCTGGAAGTTTATAGTGCAGGTGAAGTGGCATGTGTTTTGTGGGGATCCCTCTCTTTCTCTTGCTCTTTCACTCTTGCCTTCTGCATTTATCTCCCCAAAGTCTAGACATGGCATGGCTTTCAGAGAAGACGTCTGTCTGCTTGGCACAGCAGCTTTTAGGATGACAGTGGCTGAGAAGTCATTAACTGGGACCTTGGCCTGACGTGCTATTTATCATCACGTTATTATTGGAGATGCCCATGGGGGAGTGTTTAAAAAAAATAAAATGAGGCGACTATAACTTTTCACAAAATTGGAGGCATTCCTGGGAATTGGCTCACACAAAAGAATCAATCACCTTTGAAATGTCAAAATGAAGAGCCTTCAATAGGCTGGTGGTCCAGGGCCTTGGTGTAGAATGAGGGATGAGGGAAGGAAATGAGTATTTAACCTGAAGCAACATAGAAACCCAATAGGGTTAGGAGGAAAGTGAACACTTCTCAAGACAAATGTGTAACTGAAACCTGAAACCATAATTCCTCCGATAAGTGCATGTGTTAATTTAATGAGGCACTTTAATTTTAGTTCTTCCATGCCTCATTTTTATTTCAAATCTTCTTTCTTGATATATTCTGCCTGCCTTCCACATGAATTAAGTGTATATTAAGTAGGAGAGTGACTATTACAAAAATGACCACTCATTTCGAAACAGTGCATGAAGTGCACTTACTGGCACGGGAATCTTTGTTTTGTTCCCTAATACTTTTTATTTTAACTTATTTTTAAACTTTATTCTGTTTGAAGATGAATTTGGAGTAAAAAGTTAAAGTTAATGGCTTACTTTAACCCACTTAGATCGTTTTTTAGTAATATCCACATTCAAGGCCTATTTAATCAAGGCGGGATTTATGAAAATTTAAAACATTAATGATGCCTGAAAGGCATACTTCTGCACAATGGTCTAATGTATTGCTTTGTTTAATAGAAGAAATACAGAACCTGGGTGGGTGGGGGGAACCCACCTCAGCGTTTTGAAGAGCATTGCAAACAACCACATTTTTATTTTAGGTGTTTAAAATGTTTCATGAATCATGTTGAGATTGCATCCATAGGAAATAGACTAATATAAAATCTGAAACACTTTTCTCCAGGGAAAGTTGGCAATAATGATGCCATATAAGAAAACATGTTAAAATTTTAATAGGCAACAGAAAATGCTGTGGACAAAGATGCAGTGAAATGTAGTGCTAAAAAATGTTTCCTGTCTTTTTTTTTTTATAGCATTAGAAAATACCAAGTAACAAGATTCTTGATATATACACATAATCTTCTCTTGTGCATAAATTTTTGAGTATGCCATGATCAACTGCCTTTATCTTTTTCATTATACCTTTCACTGTCAGACAGAATTGTGGTACATTTCAGGGATCCTGTTTCAAAATGAGTGTCACTGACTATCAAATAGCTTAAAATACAAAAATAAAGTAAGTAGTTGCAGTCCAGCATATGCTTGCTCTCAGTCGATGTTTTCCATCCTATAAATCTAACTTATAATGGAGTGTCATCCAAAATGAAGGGGGTGGGGAGAGAGAAAGAGTCCAGAAAGTTAAGATTGTTTCAGACTGACATGTAGCAGCTGGCCCACAGCTCATTATCTTCAGCAAATTCTCTATTAAAGAGTCTTAGCACTAGAAACTCAAATAAATAGGGAACAGTCCCAAGAAGACAGACCTGAAAATGGAATCCTTCCTGAAAGTGATGAATGACTTCAGGGCAAGTGTTTATGAATTTTTGATTATTTTAAGGGAATGGGGACTAGTGCTGGTCAGTGGTAGATGTTTGATGGCACTCATGGTCTCCTTTGTTCTTTGCCTGGAGGTGATTGTCTGAAATCATGCATGGGCTACTCTTAGGAATTCACACTGAGGTGGGGGAAGATGAAGATTTGCTGTCTACTCTTAATTAATTCCCTTCTATAGTGGTCTTTTAGAAAGCCCTTTAACGTGAGAGAAAAGTGCTTTGTGATGTCTTTCATGTGGGAGGGTTGGGAAGAGTAAGATTTTTCTTTTCTGTTTTTTCCTTTAGTTAGTTCAACAGCATTCAAAACACGTCATATGCTAGGCTTTGTGTTAGATGCCATCAGATATGTAAAAACAAGTAAGGTAAGGTTCCTATGGTTACAGAATTTACAGATTAGTGCCCAAGTGGATCTGTGATCTCATTGATATGGATGTACCTTCCAATAATGAAGATCATAGCATCATGAATATAAGGTTGGGAGGTACCTTAGTGGTCATCTAATTTAACCCATTCATTTTATAGATAGGGAAACCAAGGCACAGATCTTTTTTTTTTTTTTTGAAAGGTCACACAGATAGCAAGTGGCAGGGCCAGGATTCAACTTTGAGTCATATGACTCTAAGCACAGCTTTTTTTCCACTGCCTTCTGCCTCTTACTCTATCCATACCTTCCCTGACATTATCATGAAGATGCTAGTAAAACACATACCTGCTTACCATGGCAGGGTAATCTTCCCGCTAAGTGTGCCACCTCTCTGCTTAAACACTGCTTCCATTTGCCTAGTCCATTAATCAGTAAGCATTTATTAAACACCTACTGTATATATTAGTCACTTTGCTAAGCACTGAGAATACAAATATGAAAAAGAGATAGTCCCTCGCCTCAAGAAGCTTACAGTCTAGTATGGGAAGACAAAAGCATAGAAGGAAGCTGAAAAGGAGGGGGGGATAGGAAAGGTACTTGGTATGAGTATGATGGAGTCTAGTCCGAAGGAAGGCAGTCAGGTTGGAAATAGAAGTTTGGGAGGAGTGCTCTTTCCCTCAACACTCCCTCCAATCAGAGAGGTAGAGGATGCTGAAGATACTGATAAGATGTGAATATCTAGGCTGATGTAATCTCAAAAGATGACGAGTTTTTTGATGATGAGGCTCTGGGGTGAGGGGGATGATGGATCCCAGTCCAAAGGAGTATAGCTGGATATGAAATGAAGATTACAGACTCCTGAGTCTGGTATTCCAGGTCCTCCACCCTCTACCTTTGAACTCCCCCTTTAAGTTTATCTCACGCTATTTCCCTTCATGTACACCATGCCCAGTACTCTCTCACTGTTAAAAGAACTCTTCCCCAAGGGCTTATCTATGTCTCTTTGCTTCTTCCTTCTTCCCTTCTCTATGACCAGAATTGACTCTTCTCCTCCAAATTTTTTCCTATTACAGTCCTACTCATCTTTGAAGGTCATCTCAAATGCTCCCTCTTCCATGAAGCCTTTCCTGAGATAAGCTATGATCTCGTAACTCCCTTTTTTGAACTTCTAGAAGAACGTATATCTTACTTGTACACATATCATATTTCAATTTATAAGATTGTAATTTGATTATCTCTCTTGTCTACTTTACTGGCCATGTAGCAGCTTGAATGCAGTGATCACCCCTTATTTATCTTTGTGTCTTCCTTGCATATATCACTGTGGATTATAAGTGCCTACTAAATAATTCAGAAACTTAATTGAATTAAACATTGTCCATCGTTCTCTGCCTAAAAAGTTAAGCAGCTGTTGAGTCTAACTGGCAACTAATGGGAATGTAGCATGATGTTGTGGAAGGAATATTAGACTTAGCATCAGAAAATATTTAGATTAAGATCCTGCCACCAATACTTATTATCTACCTGTTTACTCTCTCTGAATACCAATTTCTATGTCTATAAAAATGGCTATAATCATACCATTAGAGTCTGTCTTATGAGGTGGTAGTGAAGCTCAAATGAGATGAATATGTCAAGAACCTTTCCAACATTCAAGAGCTTTATAAATATCAGCTAATTTTATTATCATTACTGTTGGTTATCTCCAATTTATCCTGTATATAGCTTGTTTGTCCATAGTTATTTGCATATTTTCTCCTCATTAGAATGTAAACTACTTGAGAACAGGGAATTTTTTTTGGTCTTTCTAGGTATCTTCAGTGTTTAATACCATACCTGGCACAAAGCAAGTGCTTGACAAATGCTTGCTCACTGAAATGATACATTTTTGTTGTACTTGTTCAGTAGTTTTTCAACTGGTGTCCAGCTCTTTGTGACCCCATTGGAGGTTTTCTTGGCAAAGATACTGAGTGGTTTTTCCATTTTCTTCTCCAGCTCCTTTTGCAGGTGAGAAAACTGAGGCAAACAAGCTTAGATGACTTGCTGTAGAGCCAACACAATATTCATAGTGCCCATGGAGACTGTAAATATGCTGGCATAGTGCTCAGTCACAAAATATAAGAGACTCTCCATATAGAAAACAGAAGCAAAACATTTATTCAGACACCAGAAAACCAAATCCCCAAACCAGAAAGTCAGTTCCATCATAGCAACATACAAGTTAATAAGCCATGACATCACAGAAAGCCATACTATCTTTTAACCTTCCCACAAATCAATGTTTACTCACAAGCCTAACTGTCTCCCTCCAGTGGGTCCTCTCCTCCCTCCCTCTCTAACTGCTCTGACTTCTAGCTTCCTGTGGGCTCTGCTCTACCCTTCTGCAAACTCCTCCCCACAGGCTCTACGTGATTAGATTCAGCTTATTAAGGGGGAGGGAAAATATTTGAAGCAGAGGTGTTCAAATTCCCTTAGGCTTATTGAAGGGCAGGGAAGATCATCAAATACCTGTTGCCGTTACACTCACCCAGGGTCACACAGCTAGTAGGTATCTGAGGCTGTATTTGAACTCAGAAAGATGAGTCTTCTGTACTCCAGGTCTGGCATTCTTTCTGTACTGCACCACCTACCTGTATACATTTTCTTATTTGTGAGTTAAGGGAAATGATGAGTATATGCAACATTGCTTTCTTGAGTATCTAGTAAAAAGTAGCTATGAAGTGAGTATTCACAACTGCCATAAGCTTGGGAACCTACGGCCTAACGTGTTAAATAGAACACTTTTGCAGCATGAACCTAAATCTGACTTATGCTAGATCTTGTGTGAAGTGAGCCAAGTCTAGTGGATGTTCTTTTTAGGATTTGAGGATATAGCACCAAGCCACCTGTGCAGTGGGAAGAAATAAAAAAGGCTTTCTCCTTTATGCGACACTTAGTTTACAAGAGGGAGATGTTACTTTGGGAGGCTGAAAAGAAGTAAGCTTTAAGAAAACCTGAGAAACATTTCACACTTGTGCTTCTTAACATTCTTTCTCATGGCAGTTTTGTCCTCTAATGGGGATAAGGCATTGTGGTGTAAGGAATAGAATGTTGAACTGGAAACAGTCAAAAAACCCACTGGGTTTGAGGCCTTGCTATGCCACTCGTGTCAGTCAGTACACCTCTATTAAGCATCTGTTATGGGCTATTCACTGTGTTAAGCTCTGGGGATACCAAGAAAGGGAAGAGACAGTTGCTGTTCTCAAGGAACTCACAATCCCATAAGGAAGACGGCATGCAAACAGATACTTACAAACAAGCTAAAGCTTGTTTGTAGAGGATTGGGTTTTAGCTGTTCAGCCTAAAGTTCTTCATCCTAAAATAAGGGAGTTGTTCCAGATGACCTCAAATATCCTTGCCAACTCTACCACTCTTTGATCCTGCAGTTACTATTTTAATGCAAATGAGCCCCCTCTCTTAATCTTCAACTCTGATCTGCACTGAACTTCAGTCCAGTATCTCTAAAAGCACGTTGACCGTCACCACCTGGACAGCCCCCCAACAATTCAAACTCAGAGTGTCCAAAATTGAACTCATCTTCACCTCCAAATCCTGCCCATTCTTCCCAGTATCTCTATTTTATCCTCTTAGTCATTCAAGATCAGAGTTTTAGAGTCAGTTTTCATTGTTCTCTCTCCTGTATCTCTTATATTCAATCAGGTATCCCATCTTCTTGACTTCCTTCGAAGCATTTCTCACATTTTATTCACTCCCCTGAGGTAACTTCTAATCTGGGCTATTGCAATAGCTTCCTAACTGGATTTTCTACCTCCAGTCTCTCCCCTCTTTAATCTGTCCACCCAGCTGCCAAAATAAGACTGATATGAATGGGTATGGAGCCAAGTAAACAGAATCAAGATAATTTACACAATGATCAATATTATGTAAATGAAAACAATATTGAAATACATCAAAACTCTGACTAATATAATGACTGGTTTTGACAGCAGAGCAATACTAGTGTACAATAACATACCATCTTCCTCTTGGCAGAGAGATAGTGCATTCATTGTCAGTGTAGCAGGAGACATAATTTATCTGATGTGCCCAATTACTTCTCTGTTTTGCTTAACAATATTTCTTTGTTATAAATAAGGATTCTTTTGATGATGTTTGTAAAGTGTTTAGCACAGTACCTGATACATTGTAGGTATATAACAAATGCATGTTTCTTTCCCTTCCCTTTCTTCCCTTTCCTCTCACCGTTTTGGAGGGTCTGAGAGAATCCTTGGGGAAGTGACATGTATGAAAAAAAGGCATCAATAAAATGTTTATTTTTAAAAGTTGTAAAGTAAAATTAGTCTTCTCTGCCCCTAAAAAAGCTGATATTACATGGAAGTGGGCATTTAATTATCATATAAAGAGTATCCTCTATTTTTTTAAAGCACATATCAGAGCAACAAAATGGAGAACCAGATATTTTCTCTCATTCTCATGACCTCTCACACCTCTCTAAAAGAGAAATTATGCACCAAAGATAAAGCAAGTTCAGTTGTTTCCATGGTCTGGGACACCTGGAAGCCGATGTGACAGGATGGTAGTGTGATGGTGGGTGGGGTTTGTGGGGTGGGGGTGGTAGAACACCAAACCGATGAGCACAAAGAAAAGACAAAAATGTGAAATCCTATCACGATGCATATTGACTCAGATTTTAATACTCAGCACCTTCCTCAATGCCTAGCACATAGTAGGCACTTCGCAAATGTTGAGTGAATTGAGTTGAAAGTAATCACAAAACAAAACAAAACAAAAAAAGAGATAATTCATAAAGCCATCACTGATTGGAAAAGCTGTAATGTGTAGTTTTGTTCTGTTTTTTATTAGAAGAATTCAGAATGGCAACAACCCGCCAATGAAATGGAGGGGTTCTTGCTTTTAGTCATTTGGCTCAGTATTTTCTTCTCTTCTCTTGTTGGTAATAATGAGGTATAACTGATGTAAGAAAGGCTTGACAGTGTGTGTGGCATAGTTCTCAAATAAATAGTGGAAAAATTCTATTTCCTTCTGTTGACATAGGACTTGTTAGCTTTTCTTATACCATATGGTGCGAAGAGCTGGATCAAAGCCCATGAATTGGGCAGCATTGAGTGTAGGCCAGCCAAGGCCAGCAGGTAGCATCTGACTATGTTCATTTGTCTCATGCAGTGGGTGGAGTATGGTACCCCCCGCCCTGGGTCCTCAGTGTAAATTCATCCAGCCTTTTTGGAAAATACAGTTAGACAAATGCAAGTCACACCTTGAAGAATTTTTTTTTTTATAAAGAAGTAATATAATAAAAGGATATGAGACGGGTAGGGAAGAATAACTTTATGAAAAGGTCTTTGTTTCTTTGTGTCTATTTATCTTTCTCCAGATCTATGATTGTTTTCCTTTCTTTGCCCCATCTGCCTTGCTCCCCTAAATAGCCATAATAAACACTATAAACTCAGAGGGGGAACCATTAAATAAGCTATGTGAATTTAAGCAGATCTTCAAAAGGTTTCATCCTTGAAACATGAACACAAATCTTGCCAGTTTTATGTTACAGAAATGATGAGTATCACGTTTGGATAGAGTAATGACAGTATGCAGTGAGGGGGACAGCAAACCATATCAGTGAAAAATGAAGATGGCATATACACTCCCTCCCCAAAGCAAACCATACATAATAGAAGTTTACAGTTCCAGACAAGAATAAAATTCACATTACTGATGGGCTTCTTTATATATTGTTTCCTTTAAAAAAGTTTTATTTCTAGCTCTTAAGGGTGTTTATGTCGATGTAAATGAAGGTACATGTGTAAAAGCACATGCACTACACATATATGTAGATTACATGCAAGTCACATAATACACGCAGTATATATGCATGTGCATATATGTATGTGTGTGTAATGCATGTTTGATACGCATGAGTATATACACATACTCGTGTGTACACAGATGTGTGTATATATGCATATGCACACATACATGTAGACAGTAGGTCAGGTACAAATATTCATAGATGGAAATTTGTTCCAAATATGTGATTTTGTTGATATTTACCAGCGAGGACACTGTACCAGTGCAAATTAGTACCTTCTCTAGACCTTAGAGTCTAACTATCAATCATACAGCTAATCAATAAGCGTTTACTAAGTTTCAGACAAAAAAAAGGAACAGTTCCTACCCTCAAGGAGCTTAGATTCTTTTGGTAGATACAATATATACACGCACACACACACACACACACACGTGTGCACATATATATATATATATATATATACACACACACACATATATATATTATATATACACTTACAAGTATATAGAGAATAAATATAAAATAAATACCAGGTACTTTGTGGAAAGCAATGAGGTGGCACAGTGGATAGAGTGCCTCACTCACCTTTCTGAGTTTGAATCCAGCCACAGATACTAGCTGTGTGACCTGGTGCAAATCACTTAACCCTATTGGCCCCACTTTCCTCATCTGTAAAATTATCTGGAGAAGGAAACAGAAAACCACTCTAGTATTTTTGCCAAGAAAACCCCAAATGGTGTCACAAAGAGTCAGATACAACCAAAGAATGACTGAACAACAACAATTTTGTGGAGGGAGGGCAGCAACATCAAAAGGGACTGGGAAGGCTTCATGTAGAAGGTGCAGCTTGGAATCTTGAGGGAAATAAGTCATCCTAGGAGAATTTTTTCTTAGAATTCCCAATAGATTGTTGCTTGAAACACTGGGCAATTTAAGTGACACATGGTCCAGGATCATCCGACCAGTAGACGCAGCTAACTCTATTCTTCCCTACTCCAAGTGTAGCATTCTCTCCATTATTCCACAGCCGCCTTTCATACATGCATGCATGCGCACACCAGCAAACGTTTTTGAAGAGGAGAGGGAGGAAGTGTCTTACTGCAGTGCTCAGGAATCAGTCATCTACCTATCAACACAATAGGAGTCAGTTTTCCTAAGTTAGAATGAATGAGTCCCACTGACAGTGATTACATTTTGGCAAAACTCACTTCTCCTTCTGCTGTATCTTCCCTGAGGAGAAAAGTCAGACTGTGAGGCTATCAGCTCCTCAGCATTTGGGAGCTTGGAGCTCATTTCCCAGATCCTAAGCCCCATGTTCAGTGTGTCACTGTGCTTATCTACATTTCTGTGATGCACACCATGCTGTCAAAGGTGGTTTTCTTCAAAATAACCAGTTTTCTTTCTTCCAAAGGTAGCTCTCTTTTCTGTGTATTACCCCTATACCAGTTCCTAATTTATAACTGATGCTGGGGAGGGTGATCTGTCCAGTGACCCAAAGACCTACTCTCTTCAGTCTTTCTTGTGCACCTCCATATTTGCCTAAATTTAACTGACCTATATATCTGCTTTCTATTAATCAATCAGTCAATCAATCAATCAATCAATCAATCAGTGTTGTTAGGTCCAAAGACAAAATCGAACCAACTCCTGCCCTCAAGAAGTTTATTTTTAAGGAAAAAAGGCTTCTAAAAAGAAGAAATGGGGAGGGATTACATCCTAGGGATCAGGGACAGTCGATGTAGAGGCATAATGATGGAAGAGGGAAGATGGGATATGAAGTACACTCAAGAAAGAAGCCCATTTTGGCTGAACTGTAAAGTATGGGGCAGGGAAAAATGTTCAGTGAAGTTGAAAAAATGGGATAGAGATAAGGTGCGAAGAATTTTATTTTATTTTCTGTTGTGAAGAATTAAATACCAGAGTTGTTTATATTTTTTTCTAGAGGTAGTAGGGAGTCAGTCTAGTTTATTGAATAGGGGAATGATACTATCTGCATTTTTGGAAAAATCACTTTGAGGATGTATTTGGAGTGAAGGGAAGAAGGGAGATCAATTAAGAGGCTGATGCAATGGCTCAGGTCAGAGTTGAAAAGGATTTCAATTAGATTTAGAACTATATGAATTAGGGAGAAGAGGCAAGTAGTTGGTACCATGGATAAAGTGCAGGACCTGGAGTCAGGAACACATGAGTTCAAATCCAGCCACAGATACTTACATACTTACTAGCTGTGTGACCCTTGGCAAGTCACTTCATCCTGTTTGCCTTAGCTTCCTTATTTGTAAAATGAGCTGGAGAAAGAAATGGCAAACCACTCCAGTATCTTTGCCTAGAAAACTTTAGATAGGTAGATAGAGAAATAGATAGATAAATAGATAGATAGATAGATAGATAGATAGATAGATAGACAGACAAATAGTCATTTACTAAGAGATGATACTTAGAGCTGACAAGGTCTCCAGATAAACAGTATTGAGGAAAAAGGGAGGAGTGCACAGAATAGAGCCTTGAGTATACCCACTGTTATGGTGCATAATATAAGTGATGCTCCAGCAAAAGAGATAGCATAGGTTGAACAGGTTGGAGGCTAGGCAAAAAGAGAGCAGTGCCACAAAAGCCCAGAAGCTTCAGGAGGAGAGCACACTCCGCAGTGTCAAATGCTGAGAAGTCAAATCAGCTGAGGACTGAACAAGGGCCACTGGAGAGAATTTCAGTTGAGTAATGAGCTTGGAAACAGGCTACAGAGTAAGAGGAAAGAAAAGGCAATAAGGCATTCTACAGATATTTTCACCATAAATATCCAAAACAACTTCTGATAAACAGCTGTTCTCCTTTGAAACCTGGTTATAGAAAGGAAAAATTTTGAGCTTATTACTGATCTTTCTCCCCAGATGTCAAATATACAATATACATTGATTTTTGTTTTTGTCTGGCCATTTTAGTCATGTCCAAGTTCATGTTTTTCTGTCCTTTGATCACAGTCTGTGCATCTAATTTAGTCTGCCTTCTTGTAAGTGCCAGTGGGTGTTATAAGGTAAAGGGTGGTGGACAAAAAGTTAATAAATTAATTCAATTCAACTCACTTAAGCAAATAATAAGAGTTTTACTGTATGTAAGACACTACTGGATGCAGGGGATACAAAGATAGGATTAAAATTATCCTCTGGGAAGTGACATTCTCCAGAGGTTGCTCAATATGTATATAGATAAATAAATGCCAGCTACTGTAATTTGTTCAGGAAAAGAATGTTGACAGCTGGCACATGAGAAGGGCTTCCCAGAAGAGGTGTCACCTGAGCTGGCTACACTGAGAAAGCTACACTGGCTCATTCTCATTTCATCAGCTCCCGTGGGTTCAATTATCATTTTTTTGGCAGATGATTTTTAGATCTATTTATCCAGTCCTAACCTCTTTCTTGACTTCCAGACTCCCATCGCCAACTGACTTTTGGACATCTTGAACTGAATGTTTGTTAGATATTTAAAACTCACTATGTCCAAACGAGGACTCATCATCTTCTTCTCCCAAGCCTTCCTTACTGTTGGGGTACCGCCATCTCTCCAGTCACCCAGGGTCATAATCAAAAGCAATTCTCGACTCTTCATTCTCACTCACCCTTCCTATCCTGTCTTGCCAAATCTTGTTTCTACTTTCACAACATTTCCCCTGTACCCTTCTTTTTCTTATCATGCAGCTACCATTTTGATACAGTCCCTGGTCACCTCACACCTGGATTTTACAATAGCCTTTTGATTGGTCTCCCTTTCTCAAGTTGATCCCCTACTCCAGGCCATACTCCACTCAGCTGCCAAAGTAATCTTCCTCAAATGTCATTCCCCACTCTGACTCATAAGAAATGATGAGTTCCATGATCCTAGAAAAACATGGATAGACTTGCATGAAAAAATAAAGAATGAAATGGGCAGAAGCAAGAGAATGTTGTATATAGTAACAGCAATATTGTTTTAAGAACGACTTTGAGTGACTAAGTCATTTGACTATTAAAAATACCCAAATTAACTCCAAAGGACCTATGAAGAAAGACACTATCTACATCCAGAGAAAGAAATGATAATTAGAAATATGTATAGAATGATTTTACACATATATGTTTATATACATATAAATATACATAAATATGTATATGTCTACTGGTAGCCATGGGGGGAGAAAAAAAGGAAAAAAATTATATCATAACTTTATTATATATTTAAAAGGAATAACAAGTTGTATATAATAATTTGTGGTTTCATGGGCAATCACCTTTTTTATTATACTATGTTATAGAAATGCTTGTATTAGCCTATAAATTAATAATAAAAGAGATAAAATGAAAAAAAAAAACAGGGTAACCCCCCTCAAACTTCAGTGACTCCCTTTTATCTCCAGGGTCAAATATGAAATCTTTCTTTCGTTTGAAAGCTCTTTATAACCTGCCCTCTTTTATACTTTTCCAGTTTCTTGTACTTTTCTCACTTTTCTGTGTTCTGTAAGTCAGTGACGCTGGCCTTCTTATAATTCCTCACACATTATACTCCATCCCCCATCTCCTTACTCCATACCTTTTCATCAGCCAGAACATTCTTCCTCTTCACCTCCACCTCCTGGAACCCCTAGCCTTTTTCAAGATTCAGCTAAAATTTCATCCTTTACAAGAGACCTTTCCCGGTCTTCCCTCTTCTCCCCAACTAATACTCTTCAATCCCCCCAACACGCACACATTCCTAATATCTTCCCCTCTGAGCTTAACCTCCATCTACTCTGTAAATATCTTATATGAGCATAGTTACATGTTGTCTCACCCTTTAGAATATGAACTCCTTGTGGAGCAGGGGCCATGTGTTTGCCTTTCTCTTTTCCAATCTTGACAATGTACCTGGTGCATTGTAAGTACTTAATATTAATACTTGATTGACAGGGTAGGATTCCAACAGGTGGAAATTAGGGAAGAGTTTATTCCAGGCATAGAGGAGTGCAGAGAGGTGGAATATATAACATTCTGTTGTGAGAACAGCTAGCAATTAATTTTAAATGCAGTGGAGAATTAAGAACGAAGAGTAATACGACATAAGGTTGGAAAGATTGGTTTAAGCCAAATTATGGAAGGCCTTAAAGGTCATTTTGAGGAATTTATATCCTAGAGCAGGGGTCAACCAACTATAGCTCACCACCTGCTTTTTTTTTTTTAATTGCATAGTGAGCTAGCAATGTTTTTTTCATTTTTAAAATAAAATTTTGTTTTATTTTAAATGTGTAAAAATTATTCTTAACAAGAGTGGTAGTGATGGTGGTATGCAAACACTGGTAGGCAGGATTTGGTAGTTTGCTGATCCCTGTCTTAGATGCAGAAGGGAACCATTGAGGTCTTTCAGTATGGCAGTGATATGGCCATATCTGTGCCTAAGGAAGACTGTATTGAGCTGTGGCAGGTAGTTTAGGGAAGGGAGTACAGTAGAAGTAGGAGATTGAGTTCGAAGGCTATTAGGATAGTCGAAGTGAAAGATAGTGGAGGTCTGAACTCAGTGTTTGACCATCTGTAGGAGATGTTACAGGTTTGGAATTCAGTAAGACTTGTTGGATTTGTTTTTGTCCTCCTTCTCACAGAGGACCATGACACTAGGGTGGTGAAGCAGTGACATGCAAGTGAATTGGATTTAAGAGAGGGATGGCTGTTTAAAGTCACCAGCCTCACTTTCTCCTCTGGAACCATCTGAGTCCAGTGGGCAGATATAGATCAGGACAACTGGAGATGGGGGCCAATAAGACTTGACAACTGATTGACTAATCACTACTGCAGACACAGTTCAAAATTCATGCCCTACATATGTTGGATAAGGATCATCAAATCACTGATTTTGAAGTACAAGGGACCTCAGAGGTCATCTGGTACAAACGTGTCAAATACACTACCTGAACAAGATGGAAATGTAGTTGGGAAATGTTTAACAAAATAAATAAGAATAAAATATAGGTAATGTTAATTTGTGGTTTTCTAAGTCGATATGCAGTTGTTAGGGATCATTCTATTTGAGTTTGTCAGTGCTGATTCTTGTCTAACCCCGTGCCCCCATTTTGCAGAAAAGACCACTGAGGCCCACAGAGACTAAATGACTTATATGACAAAATCTTGAAGGTCACCAGATCACACATCAAATATAGAAAAAACCTTTGAGGTAATAGTTGAGATCTGAGCATTTGTTATTAACATATTTCAATTATATATTGTTTTTTAAAATTATTGCAGTTATGTCTGACTCTTTGTGACCCCACTTGGGGTTTTCTTGGCAAAAATACTAGAGTGATTTGCCACTTCCTTCTCCATCTCATTTTATAGATGAGGAACTGAGGCAAACAAGGTTAAGTGACTTGCCTACGGTCACAAAGCTAGTAAGTGTCTGAGACCAAATTTGAACTCGGTTCCTCCTGACTCCAAGCCCAGCACTTTATCCACCGTATGTTGCAATACATTCTTAGTGTTTTAGTACCAGCGAGGAATAACTACTTTTCTTTGATGGTCTTGAAAGAATGAAGTCCAGACACTTAGAGAAGAATGCAAAATGAGGGTTGTGTTGTAGGGTTCTACAACATTTAAATGGAGAGAAGGGCTTAGAAGAATTTCTTTGTCTAGAATGTAGGCTTCCGAGATCTTTTGTCCTGGGATCCTCCCTTCCTAGCCTAAGGTCCAAGACCTTATGGTGTTTACAGTAGGTCATAAGATATGAGACTTTCTTCCAGAACTCATTCACAGCAATCAGTAACATAAAAAGTCAGAAAACTCCAGTAACCAAACATTTCCAGCCCACCTTCCGCTGCTTTGTCACCACAAAGTCCTGTCTGCCTCTCTTGTTCTGTCTCTTATCAACATACCCTGTTTCATAGCCCCATTCAAGACCAGTTTAGGGAAAACCTGTTCATAGGCATGGGCAAGCTGCTTAGAGGCAGCCTTAGCATCAGAGCAAGGCTGATACCCTTGTTAGGATTAGTGATAGTCCTTGCTACCTTTCTCTTTTCACAGATCAGCTTCCCAGCCTCTCTGGTTATTACAACCCAGGTTGCTCTTCTCCTGCAAAAGGGAAAGTGGTATTCACTAATAGCTACTTTGCTGGATCCCTGCACCTTTCCTTAGCTTCATACTCAGCTATGCCTTAGCTGTTAATAAGCAGTTTTACCATCTTTTGTTTGTTAGTGGTCCCAAAGTAAATGCAAGTTAAAATTGTAGGCTTGGAATCCTATTAGCAGAAAAGGAAATGAATGCAATGAGAAACTCCCATTCTATTCTGTTACCTCTGTATCAAGGTCCAGGTTTGTATGCCATTTACATTGCAGTACTGTGTGTACCTGCAACCTGACCCTTTCCAGAACATAGCCATATAGGCAGCAGCCTGATTTTCGTCCTTTTGTTTGGGTTTTGGTAAGCCTTTATTTGCCATTGTAGGCATCTGTTCTAATAAATGCACTACTTCTGACTCCAGCCCCCAGTTCCATATTTAAGAATGTTTCATATGCTAGCTTTAACTGATTCATACGTTTCTGTATTTCTTAAACTAACGTATTTACGATGCAGCCCAGTTCAGCATGTCAGCTGTTTAGCATTTATTGTTTTGCTAGCTAAATGCAACGTTCAGTAACGTGCAAGATGTATTTTTTATGTGCTAAAATACATACCAGTCCGTACAAGCCAATAACCATCACAGTGTGAATTGAAGGAATGACTTCCCTCCATAATAGTACATGTTTTTTAAAAAGAGAAGCCATTGCTTCCTATCTCATTGTAATTCACACTGCATCCAGCACTACTGGAAAAAACTAATGAAAATGCTGGGAGTATAAGGCTTTATTTTACTGTTGAGAATTCTCAGTGGTTACAATATTATGTTGCGCTTAATTCTCATGGTGAGGCATTTTTAATAGTAATTTTATTTTCAGCCTAGTGATCCATTCCATGCATTAACCCCCTAACCGCTGAGTGGGTCACAAATGAGTTGACAGAGGATGAGGCTGGCACCAGATTCATTATAAATGGAAATGCCCTTCTAATCAGCTAGGGCCTGTAATATGTCTGTTCTCACAGGCATGAAAAACTATGGCTTTTAAGTCCAAACTCAGAGGAGATCAAAGTGCTTGTATAGGACAGCAGATGTCAGACTTCTCCCAGAAGGGGATCTGAAAAGATGCAGTCGTTGTCATAGTAAAGTTATGCTAAATTGAGGAAACCCTTGTCATGATGGGGGAGAGAAAATTCAGCTAGGGTAGAGGCTCTCCTTGTCACTCTTGTCCTTGTTCATGTTTCCACCCCTCATGGAAAATAACCATGGGGAACACCTGCCCATTTTGAAAATTTGTTTGCTATAAAGAATCGACTGGACAAGGACAATATGTGTGTATGTGTGTGTGTGTGTTTTATATGTGTATGAAGGAATGTTGTTAAAAACTGGAATATGACACTCATTCAAAGCTTGTGTGTTTTAGGTAGTACATCTGATAAAAAGTAGGGGGCCTAGATGCCAAAGAGAGTTTGGAAACCTGGTGTTACTCTGAAATTAAGAGTGGTGTTTTATGATTTTATTTTTTCCTTTAGAAATTCAAACACATTCAACCATAAAAAGTTTAAAAAAAAATTAATCCAGGAGCACCTAGGTGGTGCAGTGAGTAGAGCACCAGTCCTTGAGTCAGGAGGACCTGAGTTCAAATGCAGCCTCAGACACTTGACACACTAACTAGCCGTGTGATTTTGGGCAAGTCACTTAACCCCAATTGCCCTCCAAAAAGCAAAAAAAAAAAAAAATTAATCCATGGTTTGGGGATCTTAGATGGATCTGGAGTCAGGGAGAACTGAGTTCAAATTATGTCTCAGACACTAGCTGTATGACTTCAGGCAAACCACATAATCTCTCTCAATCCCAGTGTTTTCCTCTATACAATGATCATTTACCAACCATGCCATCTGGTCTCCAACCATCATCTTCATCTCCCTCCCACCCAAATTTTGGTTTCTGAGCCTAGTTCCTTAAGGTTCTGATAGTGAACCTTTGCCTTCACTTCCCCATCACTGTCTGAGTATGTCACCTGATATGAACCATTCCCTCCTTCTCCCTTAGAATTTAAGTTCTTTAAGGTCAGAGACTGTCTTCCTTGCTTGCTTTTGTACCCTAGCCCTTAGCACAAGGCATAGCCCATGGTAAGAGCTCAATAACTGCCATACTCATCCATCCATCCAACCACCCATCTGTCTCTCTCTCTCTTTTTGTCTCTCACTTTGTCTCTCTCTTCCTTCTCTATTATCTCTGCTCCCCTCCCCTTCCCTTCCCTCCTCTCTTCTTCTCTTTTCCTCTCCCTTTTCTTCTCTTTCCTCTCTGCCCATCTCTGTCTGTCTCATATTCTCTCTAAAAAGAGGATAATAATAGTACTTACCTCACAGATTGTTGTGAGGATCAAGTGATATAACTTGCAAAGTAATTCACAAACTTTCAAGGCCTATATAAATGTAAGCCATTACTACTACTACTACTACTACTACTACTACTACTACTACTACTACTACTACTACTACATCCTTAGAAACGTTAAAAGACAATATAGTGTTCCAGGGTTCTTTTTGGTAGGAACATATATTTTTGTCTTGTTTATTAAATACGTGTCTGGTTGACACTGTTGTCACCTACCCAGCCACTCTGCTCCAGACGGAGCCTGCTTGTTATTGCTGCTCTTGTTTTCACATTTTGCCTGAATCATCCTCAAGCCTTACTGGAAGGCAAGGAGAAAGAGGGCATGTCTGGCTCTTTGAAAGTGACATGTCAGTCAGAGTGAGAGATGGGGAAGAATGATTGATAGTCTAACAGGAGGAAGAGCTTATATTCAGGAATCAATGAAATTCAGAGTGAGAACAACTCGTTAGAAGGAACACAGAGCTGTGAGATGGGGCCAGGGTGCAGAAAGCACTGAGTCTGATATTTGAAAAGGCCTTTTAAATAAAATTAACAGGATTAAATTCAAGGAGTCAGGCTACAATCTTCCTCATGCTGTAAATTCCAATCTTTATTGAGTAAGGGAACTGAACTGCTAAGGGAAATACTTGTTGAGTTGAATACCACTGTGGGAAGGTGGTATATATACACAAGGGTGTGTAGATTTTCTTCTTAATCTTAAGAAATATAAGAATTAATGTTACTCTCTGGAAAACAGAATAAGAAAATACATCAATGACAATATATTTTGGAGGTAAGATGGCCAAAGGACTGAACTGCTATCTGGGGAATCATAAACTTGGAACTCTATTCTTAGCTCAGATATAAAACTATCATATGACGCTTTGGTCCAATTACATGATCACTTAATTCCATAACTTGTAGAAATGAGGAACAATACTGCTGATCCATAGGTCTTGGTACGTGTTGTTAAGAGCAAATGAATCAATGGATGGGAAGCACTTAGAAAATATAGAACAGTATTTATAGGCTCATATTTATATATGGAGCCAGGATGGGGTAGTAGAAAGTAGAAAGACCAGTGGATTTGAAATCAGAAGACCTATGTTTACTGTTTGACTTGGGACAAGTCACTTACCCTTAAAGCCTCCATTTCCTCATTCTTAAAATGGGAGTAAGAGTAGGTAAAACTCTTTGTAAAACTGCAAAACTCTCTGTAGAGATAGGAGCTTTCTACAGGGAACTACCAATCTTTTACCTAAGAGAGGCAGTCCCGCTTTCCAAAGCAGCATGTTTGGTGAGTGAACATTTATAAGAGCATGCCTCAAATGAAACATTCAGTGCTTGTTTTTGAGTTTCACGGCATTGAAAAGGGATGTTTTGTTTTGTCAACAACTCTGAAGCCGGCACCCCAATTTGGGATTCCCCCCTCCTCCTTCCATCTGCTTCAACACCTGGCAAGGCCAGAAGTCAGGGATACTAAGGGTTCAGGCTATGTTTAAGCCTCTTACAGGTGTTGGAGCAGCTTTGATAAACATGTCATTTTCCAAGGAATGCTAAGCCCTCGGCAGATATGTTATTAAGCTTTGCATCATTCTCCAAAGGTGGATTAGGGGCAATTATAACAATTACCCTTTTTCTATAGAGAGAGTAGAAAATATGAAATAAAATGATTTTCTTTTCAGATAAACAAATTATTCTTTTTTTCCCAGGGTCTTTGATAGGCAAATAGAGGCACTGAAACTCCTGGTATCTCAAACCTATCATTCTATTGATTGGTGCTAATTCATTTTGTTTGTATCGAATGCTCATCTGTTCTGTTGTTGAGTAGCAGTAAATCAAATGGGTTTCAAAGAATTTCAGTAGCAAAGATTGTTCAGCAAATGACAAAATCAGGTTAAAGAATTTTCCAGGACAATAAAGGACTTTTGAAGGTGAGTTACCTAATGCAGAAGAAACTATGTTTTCTGGTGTCTTTTCCTCTTATGGTAGCCTAATAGATGCTTAGAACAGTAGAATTTTAGCTAAAAAAAAACCAACAAAACTTCTTTTGTAGAAATGATATCAAATCTTATTACTTTGGGTTTGTAATTCAACTAATTCATTTCAACCAACATATACTGAGGCCTTGCTGTCAAGTAAACAAACATTTTTTTTTTGGAGGGAGGAAGGCAAGGCAATTGGAGTTCAATGACTTGCCCAAGGTCACACAGCTAGTAATTGTCAAGTGTCAGAGGCCGGAATTGAACTCAGGTCCTCCTGACTCCAGAGCTGGTCCTCTGGATCTGCAAACAGATACCCACCTGGCTGCCCCTCAACGAGCATTTATTAAATGCCCACTGTGTTCTAGGCACTGAGCTAAGTATCAGGCCATGGGACATTGTAAAATTGTGTTGTGACAGAGAGATTCTCTTCTATTAAAGGAGAGTATGGATATACAAATAAATATAACAGAAATTAGGATATGGTAAAAGCATAAGATGGGTGCAGATTAAATATTTCAGAGAGTCACAGGAGGGAGAAATGACATGGAGGAATAAGGAGGGGATCTGATGAAACTCCTTGAAACTACTTGAGCTGGACTTGAAAGGAGGAGAATTAGTACTAACTTAAAATTTTATAGCCCTTTAAGGTTTACAAAGTGCTTCCTTCCATCAACTTTGTGAGTTAAATAGTGCAGTCATTATCATCTATATTTTATGGATGAGGAAACTGAAGCTTAGGGACTTGAAGTAACTCACCTGTGGTCACTGGGCTCCTTAGTGATCAGGGCCAGGACTTGAACCCTCATCTTCTGATTCTAAGTATAGTGTTCGCTCCACCAGGATTTGAAAAAGTGAAAAGGGAGGACATAGTGCATTCCAGGTGTAAGGCACAGTGTAGTGAGAGCCAAGGTGAGAAAGGATGAGACTAGTTCAGGTGACAGTGAGTCTGCTGTTCATTGTAGAATATTTGGAAGGGACACATGTGAAGGCTTGAAAGGCCTTAGAGTAAGATAACAGAGGTTCTTGAACGCCATGTTAATAATTTTGGATTTTTTTTAATAGGCAATGGAGAGAACATTTTCCTACCCTAGGGATCAGATGGCTGGAAGGGAAGGGGGTAGTGTGAGTGTGTGAGGCTTAAAAAAAAAAAAATTCCTATACATAGAATAAGCATGCAAATGAGTCCAAGGCACTGGGGCTACCTGGATTTCTCCTAAATAAAAAAGCTAGAGGGATGGGCCTCATAAAGTGTTATTTGCCCTGAGCCTCCCCAGGGATGGCCTGCAAACAGATAACAGGCTAGATGGTTCCACAGCATCAGCAATTCTCTGGTTATAAAATAGGTGCTTGTGGGAGCTGCTCAAATCCTTCCAGGCCTCTGTAGTGCTATTTATAGGCTGCTGCTTCAGGTAATTAAATTATACCTTGATAACCTGAAAGAGTGAATGCCCAACCCCAGGGAGATAGTTTTTCATCTTGGGAAAATCTGGTTCAGGAAGCCCCTTTTAATTTAGAATTGGTAGTCAATGAGAATTTTATTAAATAAACTTTGAAAAAAATTTAAAAATCTCTATTAAGGAAATGAGAAGAATGAGTTAACTGGTGATTTTTGTGTTGTGTATACATTTTATCATATATATCCTATAATCATAGATCTTGGCATGAGAAGAGACCTCAGGAGGTGGTCTGGTCCAGTCCCTTGTCCCTTGCCTTTAGACGAGAAGGCCTAGGAAGCACTGTTTTCATTGTGCAAAGGACACTCGTAGTATCAGAGGACCTGGGTTCGTATCTGTGTTTTGAGGTTTAGTACCCATGTGACCTTGGGCAAATAAATCACTTAATGTCTTTGGGCTTCAGGTTCCTCATATATAAAATGAGGACATTGTGCTGGATGGCCTCTGAGGGCTCTTCCACCTCTAGCTTCATGATCTGTGAGCCTGTGACCTGCCTGCTCTTCCAGTGGCACCTCCAGTTCAACACTTGGGGAACAGTGTAATCAACCCCACCCACCCACCCACCCAGCCCTGCCATTGTTAGGAGCCCTGTTTCTGTCATCAGTACCACAGAGCTTGAAACCTCAGGGTTACCTTTGATTCGTCCCTCTCCTTTGTTCCATGTATCCAGCACCCAGTCCTCTACAATTCTGTCTACAGGAAGCCCTTCCCAACCCCTCTTTATTCCAGTACCTTCTTCACTCCCTTAATTATTTCCTGTTTATTCTGTATCTAGCTTGTTTCACATATTTATTTGCTTGTTGTCTCTCCCATTGAATTGTGAACTCTTTGAGGGCCTTTTTTTGTATCCCCAGTGCTTAATACAATGCCTGGCATGCAGTAGGTGCTTAAAAAATTATTGAGTATCTTTGTAATAAAGAACATTGGACTGGGAGTTAGAATATCTGAGTTTGAATTATAACTCACTTTTTAGGTCTATGACCTAGGTTAAGTTAACTTAGATCTCTGGGCTTCAGTGACCTTATCCTCAGAATTAGAGGGTTGGACAAGACGATCCTGAATGTCCTTTATAACTCTAATATTTTATGATTCTGTTTAGCTGGGTGGCACAGTGAATAGAGCTCTCTCTCTCTGTAGTCAGGAAAACCTGAGTTCAAATCTGGCCTCAGACACTTTCTAGCTGGGTGAGGTAGGGAGAGAGATGAAGGGGAATAAATGACAGGCAGAGAGACCTTCCAGTCTCAGGTTGCTTAACCTCTGTTTGTCTCAATTTCCTCATCTCTAAAATGGGGATAATAGCACCTAATAATAACCCCATTCAGGGTTGTTGTGAGGAGGAAAGGAGATAATAAAATAATCAGAGGTATTTAGCGTAGGGCTTGGCACAGAATGAGTGCAATATAAATGTTGGCGATGATGTTGATGGTGATGATGATGATGATGTGACTCACGTCTTCCTCATTTTTTGTAATTGTCAGGGATACTTCTAGTGCCTTATCTCATTATGTCTGGCCCAATGTGTTGCAAATGATCTTTAGTATCTTCCTGACTTCCATCTTTTGAGCCTCTGATCTTTCTTATGTACTATAGACAGGTTGATCTTTTTGCATGTCGCTCCATTGTTAAAACATTTTCTTTTCCATTCAGTTTTATTTTAATTTCAGTTTCAGATCCTCTCCTCCTTCTGTCCCCTCCCTCCCCATTGAGAAGTCAAGAAATATAAAACTCATTACAAATGTGAAGTCATGCAAAGCAGATTTCCACATTACCTAGGTTGCCCCTCCTGCCCCTCAAAAAAGAAAAGAAAAAGAAAGAAAAAGGAAAAGGAAAAAATATTTCATTTTATCTCCTCTGAATCCATCAGTTTTCTATTCTGGAGGTAAATAGAATGTTTCATCATGAGTGTTTTAAAATTGTGTTGGTCATTGTGAAAAGTAAAGTTACAAAGTTTTTCCACACTTGACCGTGTTTACAATATTGCTATTAGTGCGTAAATTGCTCTATTGGTTCTGCTCACCTCCCTTTGCATCAATTAGTTCATATAAATCTTCACAAATTTTTCTGAAAGTTTCCTCTTTGTCATTTCTTACATTACAATAATATTCTACCACATTCATATACCATGACTTGTTTATCTGTTCCTCAGTTATTAGGTATCCCCTCAGTTTCTAATTCTTTGCCATCACAAAAAAGAGCTGCTATAATTTTTTTTGGTCCATATGAATCCTTTCTCTTTTTCTTTGATTTCTTTGGGATATAGTGTTGCTGGGTCAAAGAGTATGCACTGTTTAATGACTTTGGGGACATAGTTCCAAATTTTTTCTAGGATGGTCGGACTAGTCCATAGCTTTGTCAGTAGTACATTAGTGTACCTATTTCCCAATATCTCCAGAATTTATCATTTTCTTTTTATGATTGTTGTGAGGCAGTACCTCAGAGTGGTTTTAATTTGCATTTCTCTAATTAGTGATTTAGAGCATTTCTCTCCTTAAATGACTATTGATAGCTTTGATTTCTTCATCTGAAAATAGCTTGTTCATATCCCTTGACCATTTATCAATTGGGGAATGGCTCATTCTTATAAATTTGACTCAGTTCCCTATGTGTTTGAGAAATGAAATTTTTTTATCAGAGAAACTTACTGCAAATATTTCCCTTCAGTTTCCTGCTTTTCTTCTTATTTTAGTTGAATTACTTTTTGGAAGAAATTACCTATCAGAAACGTGGATAGGGGAAGAAGTCATGACTAAACAGAAATTCGCAGGAGGTAAAATGATTCATTTTGATTGCATAAAATTACAAGTTTTTGCACAAACAAAACAAAGCCAGTTTGTACATTTTCAGTAGTTCTTATTGTCTACTGAATAAGAAGCAACTATCTTAGCTATCTTCCACAGTCTTTCTGGATTGATCTCACAGTAGTCACCCTCATATACTGTATATGCTAATACCTGATTAATATGATTTTCTGGTTGTCATTCTATGCCATAGGTTCTGTATTTACTTATGCTATTCTCAGTGCCTTGATTGTACTACCCTCCATTTTCCAGCTAATCTTTAAGACCTAGTTCAGATAGAGTCTTTATTGTACCCACATTCCTACCTGATTGAAGTTGCTTGACTATATAAGGACTATGTTACCTATCTTTTTAGCTCCCCTCAACACTTAGCATACTTGGTACATAATAAATATATTTTTTAAACTTTTGTTTATTTTTAGTTTACATCATTCATTTCCATGAGATTTTGATTTACAAATTTTCTCCCCATTTTTCCCCTACCCACCACCCCAAAACAGCAATCCCACTGTATACCCCCTCCCTCAATCTCTTCTCTCCTATATCCTCCTCCATCACCCCTCTGACTTTCCGGTAGGGCAAGATGGATCTCACTACCCCTAGTACCTGTATATTTTCCTCCTTCCTATTCTGCCCCCCACTTATTCTATTCTCCACTTTGTCCCTGTCCCTTTACAGAAGTGTGTGCTTCTAACAACTCTCCCCCCAAACCTGCCCTCCCCTGCCTCCTCCCTACTCTCATCCCCTTCCCCCTTACTCTCCTGTAGGCCAAGATACCCAATTTAGAGTGTATGTCATTCCTTCCTTAAGCCATCTTCAATGAGAGAAAGGT
>CM053586.1:260229954-260265608 GCA_028646515.1 Pseudochirops corinnae
TCAGGAAGACCTGTGTCTAAGACCTTCCTCCCATACACACTGGCTGGTTGACCCTGCCAACTTTCTTAAACTTCTCAGTGCTCTAGGGCCATTCTCCAAGACTTAAAGTGTTTTAAGTGAGGTGCCAATCTTCACTGATAACAGTTTCTTCACTGGGAGCTCCCTATATTGATGAAATCACAGGCACAGAGAGAGGAAAGTAGGGAGAGGGGTGAAGAAACTTGATAATTATCCATTTTTTAAAACCATTAATATCCATATTTTTACTTTTGAGCACAAGAAAGCAGGTCCAATTGACTCAAACCCCTCAGCACTTTCATCTTTACAAATAACTTTGCAACCATCTGGTCCTCTTGAAACCACAAGACTCATGATTTCTATTTCCTGAAAATCAGCTTCATTCTGCTTCCCTTGAGGGATACCAACCACAAAGTTCTCTGCCTATGGAATGTCCACTTTTAGTCTATCTAAACATTTGTTTAATAAGCATTTTTATGCACAAAATATTAAAGCATTTGCCCTCTTAAGAGGTCAAGATTTAAAACAGATGTTGAGTATAAGACTTCCCTGAGCTGTTGTAAACAGCTTTGTGCCACCTACTAAGCATTTTGGTTGATTTAAGGGAAAAATGATAGTGGCCAATGGTAAAAAATGGAATGGACTGAGAGAGTCAGAAAAGGTTTCACTGTCAAAGGATATGAGAACAAGTCCTTTCTCTGTCACTTACTATCTGGAAGACCTCGAGTAGGTCACTTCAACTCAACATTATCCTCATCCGTAAAATGAGAAGATTGGCCTGGCTGTCCTCTGACGTTCCTTCTAGCTCTAATTTATGATCTCTTAAAACCATCTCTTAAAACTCTCTCTTCAGCAACATCTTTATGTTCATTCCCATTAGCTTCAGTTTCAGAAGATCACATTGAATGGTCTGGTCCCAACTTTGGAGAGTGTATCTGGTTGGAAATTTCTAGTCCCCAAATAATTATATCCACTACAAATAATACTTCTGGAAAAATCCTTAAAGTTATATTTGAACAAATTTCTTTTCATGCCTTAAAGGTTAAAAAAACTTGGAGCCAGATTTATTGCCCAAACATGCGCCATTTTGATTCCTGAAACATTTACGTGTTCTGCTCTCTGCAGAATTATAAAGGTAAACGAGAATGGAAGAACTGGAGGGGACACTATAAACTAGTTGGAGATTATAGACATATTATACAGATGAAAAATGAAAACATAAACCCTCTAATTTTACAGAGGGGAAAGTTAAGGCTCAGAAAAAGCAGATGACTTGCTAGGCTGTGGCGCTATAGGCCTGTAATCCCTGTTACCTGGAGGCTGAAACCAATGGATCTCTTAAGCTTGGGAGTTTTGAGTTGCAGTGGGCTTTGAAGATCAGAAGTCAACACTAGGTTTGGCACCAAGGTCCTAGGTAAAAGAGTCCCCTAGGCTACCTGACGGAGAGGTGAACTGGTCCAGGTTGGAAATGGAGTAGGTCAAAACTCAAGCCAATCGGTAATGGAACTGAGCCTTGGTGAGATGGGGAGAGAAAGAAAGAAGAGGAAAGAGAAGGCACTCCTCTTTCTCTGATTTCAGTTACTTTCTTATGAATCCCCTAAAAGTAACCAAGCCAGTGAATGTGGCAATCATGGTAAGCAGAGCAGCACCTAAAATCCTATTCCTGAATGTTATGATCTTGCTCTCTTTGGATATTTCAGAGATTGCCAGGGAGGTAGTGCAGTGGAGAGAGCCCTGGACTTAGAGTTAAGAAGACTTGAGTTCAAATTCTGCTTCAGATACTTCCTAGCTGTGTGACCCTAAATAAGTCACTTTAGCTGTCTCCCTCAGTTTCCTCATCTGTAAAATGGTAACAATAATAGTACCTATCTCACAGTGTTGTGAGGATCAAATAAGGTAATATACATAAAGCACTCTGTAAACTTAAAGCATTATACAAACTGTCACTCTTATTTTTTCTCATTGTTATCATCATTTCAAGGTCTCATCCTGACCGTACGCTGGCCACATAACATCAGGTCCATAAAAATCATTCATTATTAAGCACCATGCTAAGTACAGTTACCATTTAATAATAACAAAGGCATATAAACATATGGAGTTTGATTATCTAGGACTTTATTTAGATTAAATATTTTAAACTCCCCACTGTCTGCCTTAGCTTTCTCATCTATGAAACGGGGATGACAACAACAGCACCTATCTCAAAGGATTATTTTTAGAATAAAATGGGACATTTTAAAAGTACTTCACAGATATTAAAACACTCTATGAGTGACAGCTAGCTATTAGTATTTTTTTTGAGGGGGGAAGGCAGAGCAATTGGGGTTAAGTGACTTGCCCAAGATCACATAGCTAGTAAGTGTGTCAAGTGTCTGAGGTTGGATTTGAACTCAAGTCCTCCTGATTCCAAGGCAGTGCTCTATTCACTGTGCCACCTAGGTGCCCCTACAAAGCTTCTCTTGATGAAAACAATAATAACTAACATGACTATCCTGCATTTGTAGGGCACACTTGACTTTTCATAACTCAGTACACCACACTAGTGCCTTGCAGTGCTTCAAGCCTAGAACGTCTTACTAAATTTCTCCTGTTGCATTGCTAAAGGTCTTTCTCCTTTGAAATACTTTCCATTCACTGGAAGTTGGCTCTGTTGTATAAAAGTCCCATATGTTCAAATCAGGAAGATATGGGGACTACAACATTCACCAATGCTCAGGACAGGAACATCCCTGGCCTAAACCAAGACTCGTCCCCTTCAGTTTCCTGCAAGTCATGGGTAACAAAATGCACAATTCTAAGGTTGATGTCAAAGAACTTCCCAGCTTTAATTACTTCCATATTATCTTCCTTTTCACAAATTTCTGAAGTATTTTTCCATTACTAATGCCATTCCAAAGTGTACATCTGGTCCAGACCACATGATTTATAGGAAGAAGTAGTAAGAGGAGCATGCATCCTGCTTTGTTAAAATTCAAGGCCACATTTCCTTGTTAGAGCCATTGCCTCAGATCAATGCTTCCAACTGCCATTAGCAACTTTCCCTGAATTTGCATAAAATCTCATTAGCCTGACAAATAACCAGGTTACTGTATGTACTTGCAATCACCAAATCACTTGCAATTCTTCAAAAACAAAGCTCTCTAACTCAAGCTCTTGGCTAATTCTGGCTGGCCCTAACCAAACCAGTCCAAATTTTCAGCCGTAAAACCTATTTGCTAAGGTATGTCCTTAAACAACATGTGCAGTGATCTAGCCCATGAAGCATACACGATGCATCTATTATGTATAGACACTCCACTAGGCACTTGGAATTTTTTTTTTTTTAATGAAAAAATCCAACATCATCTCCAACCTTCAGAAACTTGCATTCTCTGGTGACACTGGTCTCCTTGCTGATATTCTAGCTCCAGACTCTGGGCCTTTTAACTGGTTATTCCTCGAGACTGGAAAATTCTCCCTCCTCATCTCTATCTCCTGGTTTCCTTGGCTTCCTCCAAGTTTCAGCTGAAATTTTATCTCCTACAAGAAGGTTTTACTAATGCCCCTTTATGTTAGTGCCTTCCCTCTACTAATTAACTCCAATTTATCCTGAAAATATCTTTTTTGTACATAGCTATTGACATGCGAGCTCCTTGATGTCAGGGAATGCCTTTTTTACTTTCTTTGTATCAATAGCACTTAGCACAGAGCCTAACATGAAGATAATGTTCAATTAATGCTTGTTAACTGAATAACAATTAAAAAATAAAGACAGAGAATGATAGAAGAGGAATAAAGAAGAGATCCCAACAAAGTGCCCTAAGAAGATTTGGGGAGGGAAAGAACACTTCCACAGCTTGGAAGATTTGGGATAATTTCAAGGGGTAAATGGCTCCTGTTTTGGCACTTGAAGATAAAGGACTTTAACAGGCAGAGGTACTGAGAGGATGCATTCCAAAAATAGGAGGTGGATCATTTGCATGCACAGAGACAGAAAATAGTTATGTTGAGTTTGAAGAATAGCTGGTAGTTCAGTTTAGGTAAAATACCAGGTATGTAGAAAGGCATTAATATGAAACAAACCTATAAAGGTAAGTTGGAGCTATTCTGTGGAGAATGGATGTCAAGTGAAAATTTGAAGAGTATGGACATTATCTTATAGGCAACAGGGAACTAAGAAAGGTTATTTGGCATGGGAATGACACAAATTATTTTGGCAACTAAAAACGATAGACTGAAAAAGGAAGGAGGCAGAGAGACTAATTAAGATGTCTACCTACACCTTTGATAACAACCATGTGAGTTCACACCGATATCATCTATTGGAACAATTTAAGCCAACATGAAAATGCTCATAAATGCTTCAAAAGGTATAGGACACAAGATGAGAAAATAATAGGTAACTGGGACACTGTGGAATTCATTTTTACAATAAAATTATTCATGTTTTCCTTTGCATTGGTACATCAGGACTTGGGTCTGATATTATACTTCCATTCATTTTTGCACCCATTTCACGGAAGGAATCTTTGATAAATGAGAGAGTACAACACTGAGGAAGAATGCACCAAGAGCTGATCAGAATGGGGACACCTGGGATCTCCAATAAGTGACCATCCTCTGAAATGTCACAAGGCCAAGGAAAGTGGTTCTCAACATACCTGATACAGAGAAGAAGGTAGACCTTTGATAATAACAGTGATGAGAAGAGAAATGATAGTTGGAGAGAGAAGAGATGAGGAAAGGTAGGATTAAAAAAAGGAGAGGTGAAGTGAGATTATAGAAATGGTGGGGGGAAGAAAGATGAGAGGGAGAAAAGGAGAGAAGAGAGGAAGAGTGAGGAAAAGGAATAAAGAGGGAGAAGAAAGGGAGGAGAGGAAGGAAAAAAGGGAAGCAGGAGGAGAGATGAAAAAGGCAGAGGGGATGGAAGTATTGGGAAAAAGAACTAAGAAGAGAGAAGAGAAAAAGAGAGAAAAGAGGAGAGAAAAAATTAGAGGAGAAAGGAAAGAGAGACAGGGGAAAAGACAGACAGAAAATATACATTCCCAGAAATTCCTCCAGGAGGAAATAAATACAGTGAAATGGTGATGATGCCATTTTGTAAGCTGTTACACATTTAGAATAATGCATTCAGCTTAGGTCACCTCATTTAAAAATAGGCACAAGGGAAACGGAAATGATCAAAAGAGAGGTAATGAAAAAGCCAAATGCAAGGGGAAGACTGAGAAGGGGCTCAACACAAAGACGAGTCGGCCTGAAGCACTTTTTTTTTTGCTTCATGAAAGCACAAAGTACTTCAAATAGGGAGAAAGCAAAACCCAGGGACACTCTCCAGAAGGCATTTTCACATTTTTTATTTATGATTATCCCTTTTATTTTTTATGTAGAAAATTTATAAGGTTTATTATTTTTCCAATTTTAAAGCATTTTTATTTAAAGTTTTGAGTTCCAAATTCTATCCCTCTCTCTCCTTCCCCCTCCCTGAGACAATAAACAATCAGATATAGATTATACGCAAAGCATTCCCCCTTATCAGTCAATTTGTACAAGAAGACTTGAATAAAAGAAAAAAATTAAAGAAAGTGAAAAATAGCATGCTTCAGTCTATATTCAGCTAATATCAGTTCTTTCTCTGGAGGTAGATAGTATGCTTCATCATTAGTCCTTTGGGATTGTCTTGGATCATTGTATTGCTGAGAATAGCTAAGTCATTCATAATTCTTTGTTGAACATTATTGCTGTTACTGTGTACAATGTTCTCCTGGTTCTGTTCACTTCACTGTACATCAGTTCATGTAAGTCTTTCCAGGTTTTTCTGAAATCATCCTGATTGTCATTTCTTATAGTACAATAATATTTCATTACAATCATATATCACAACTTGCCCAGACATTCCCCAATTGATGGGCATGTCTTCAATTTCCAATTCATTGACATCACAAAGAGAGCTGCTATAATTTTTTTTTAAATACGTCCTTTTTCCTTTTTTCAGATATCTTTGCAATATAGACCTAGAAGTTGTATCAAAGGGTATGCACAGTTTTATAATCCTGTGGACACAGTTCCAAATTGCTCTCCAGAATGGTTGGATCAGTTCACAATTCTATCAACAATGCATTAATGTCCCAGTTTTCCCACATTCCCTCCAACATCTATCATTTCCTTTTTTGCATTATTACCTACTCTGACAGGTATGTGGTGGTGCCTCAGTTATATTAATTTGCATTTCTCTGGTCAATAGTGATTTAAAGCATTTTGTCACATGACTATAAATAACTTTGATTTCTTTGTCTGAAAACTGCCCATTCATATCCTTTGACTATTTATCAAATGGGGAATGAGTTGTATTTTTATAAATGTGATTCAATTCTCTTAAATAGGGGAGAAACTTATTACAATTTCCCCCCAGTTTTCTGCTTTCCTTATTATTTTGATTGCATTGGTCTTGTTTGTATAAAAATTTTAAAATTTTATATAATCAAAGTTATCTAGCTCACATTTTATAATGCTCTCTATATCTTCTTTGGTCCTAAATTCTTCCCTTATCCATAAAACTGACAGATAAACGATTTCCTGCTCTCGTGATTTGCTTATGGTATCATTCTTTACATGTAAATCATGTACTCATTTTGACCTTATCTTGGTATACAGTGTGAGATGGTGGTCTATACTTAGTTTCTGCCATACTGTTTTCCAGTATTCCTAGCAGTTTTTGTCAAATAATGAGTTTTTGGGTTTATCATACTCTAAATTACTATGTTCATTTACTATATTGTAATTTGTATCTAATCTATTCCACTGATCCACCACTCTATTTCTTAGCCAGTACTAGACTGTTTTGATAATTACCATTTTATAATACAGCTTGAGATCTGGTATGGCTAGATCACCCTCTTTCACATTTTTTTTTCATTGATTCCCTTGATATCCTTGAACTTTTGTTCTTTTGGATGAATTTTATTATTTTTTCTAGCTCTATAAAATAATTTTTGAGAGCTTGATTGGTGTGGCACTGAATAAATAAATTAGAACTGTCATTTTTATTATATTTTTTCCAATTGTTTAGATATGACTTTATTTGTGTGAAAAAATGTTTTGTAGTTGTGTTCATATAGTTCCTGGGTTTGTCTTGGCTAGTAGACTCCCAAGTATTTTATGTTGTCTACGGTCATTTTCACATTTATTTACAATTTATGTATATATGTAGGCAGCACAGAAAAGATGACAGGACAAATTTTAAAAAGAACAGAAGCATCCTAATTACTTCAAATGGGGTTGCTGGAACAAAGCTGCCATTACACTCCCACCATAGCCTACACTAGTGGTTTCTCTAAACAGCAATCTCCTCCCAGGCTACACTATGCCAAGGGCCATGTTCAGCCCAGTCTCTAGCAAGATAGCCTGTCTATCTTGAAGTGTTTATTGTATGTGTGTTTATGTCGTCTACTACATCCCAGCTCCCTTCCTGAGCAGGGCAGAGCAACCTAGCTCATAAAAGAAGGTCAGACCCCACTCGTCTTTTGGTAGCAGGTTCTGAACTCAGAAAATGTGAGCTCAAATCATACCTCTCAAAGTTACTCCTTGTGAGACCTTGAGCAAGGCTCTTACCCTTCCTTGGCCTTAGTTTCCTTCATCGGTAAAATGAGGAAGTTGGACTAAATTGTCCCTGAGTTTTGTAGTCCTTTGATCCCTACTAATCCTTCCAGGGTGACATTCATGCCCCCCAAGTCTCTGTGGAGTTGTGAAGGCAAGAATGACTCAAAATATCACCCACTGAGGTGGCAAAGGAGGGGAGGGAGAGAGAGAAAAGAGGGTGGGCTATAAGAAGCCAGGAGTGTTTGGATTGGTCTAATATTTTTAAAAAGAGAAATGTAGGGACAAGGGAACATGTATGTCAATAACGTATGTCAATACTGCTCCCTTTCCAATGGAAGTTCTGTACTATTTCAGAAGTCTAAAGAAGAACTAGGTTTAATGGCTGATAGAATATTGAAAGTTTACAGAAAGAAAAACTCTGAGAGCCACCTCTAATAATTAATAATGTTAAGAGCATGGGTTTGCTGTTCCTTGGATTAGCACACAAGTCTTCTGATTTCATAATATTTATGTTTGGGAGGGGGGTCTATTCTTGTAAATGTCATTCCCATATATCAAGGTTGTGGAGAAAAGGCCATTCAAATCAACAAAGATAAAGTCCAGCTACTATATATAATCCTTGTGTTATTTTACGTGATGGTTAATACTCAGAAGTGCCCAATTCACATCCAGTCTCTTATGATAAATACCTCCCTATGAAATAGTGACATTTTGTATGCAAGCTATGGCTACCTCTATCACCCAGCAGGAAAGAAGGGCTAAGTGAAAATACTGTTTAAAGGCTCCTGACAAATGATGAAGTTCAAAGAAATGTATGTGATTATTTTGAGGCTCTATCCTGTGTACACCACCCCCACAATCATTCATACCTCTCACCAGTCAGTGGAGGAAATGAATTTACTTTTTAAGTCCTATTTTGTCTAGGGAAGAGAGGAAAGAAAAAAACCTCCACGTCTCTTGATTCCCTAAAATTGTTACTTATCCATAAAGAATTCATACCCATTCTTCAGAGTATCACCTGAGTTGGAGGCTCTTTTCTTTTTCTGAAAGAAAAAATACATATATGCTTATAGATCCTGACACTAAATTTTAGTTTTCCACCTTAATCCTTATATGCATAAGAGCAGCTCTATTTACAACTTAGATCGGTATTAAATTGACCCCCGCTGGCCACATCATTTCTAGCTTCTGCAAGTATCCAATTTTTAAAACCTCCAATGGTCAGTAAAGCTGAAAACGCAATTCACGAGCTTTCCACATAAAATTCAAATGACATTAGATAAAGATGAATATCATCATCATTATGAACCAAATTCTTCCTTGCTTAGTAGACTTGTCCATACAGTGCTTTGCTAAAGAATTTTGTGTTTTTGCACAGCGTCTGGCACATAGTAGGTATTTAATCAATGCTTGCTGACTGGCTGGCTCATTGACTGAATTAAGCAAGAATCTAGAGCCGTAATCAAATAATTCTCCTACTAATAGTATCTCCTAGAGCCAATCAAAGTTCCCATATTTACGTAAAGGAGACACTCTGGCACTGCATTAGCACCATGGTTGGATATGTGTGACATAGGGCAAGTCACTCGAATTCTATGGCCCTCAGTTTCCCTCACCTGTAAAATGGGGGCGGGGAAGCTTATGCTAGAAGAACTGCAAGATTCCTTTCAGATCTAAATCTATGACCCTATGTTCTAAAAACAATGAAAGGTACAAAACTGCAGTAAAACCAGTGCCATGATTAATTTCCTCCTCCAGAAAGGTCTGGTCTTGAAGTCAAAAGACCTGCATTCAAGTTCTGACTCTTGTATTTACTAGCTGTGTGCCCCTGAGTAATTCATTTAACCTTTCTGAGCTTCATCTATGAGATGAGGAAAATAAAAATTGCAATATATATTTGGCATCGTTGTTTCTAGAAGAGTGCTTTGTAAATCCTAATGCGCTGCAAACTCCCACGGGTATCTAATTTCATCTAAGTAGGGAGGTATATCCCAATCTCTCTATAATTTAGGAGTTAAATACCAGGAAACTGCCTAGGACACACAGAGGCTAAAGGACTCAGCCAAGGTAACAGAGCTAATAACAGTAACAATAATAATGATGATAGCTAACATTTCTATAGAATTACTATGTGCCAGGCATTGCACTAAGCACTTTACAATTATTATCTCATTGGACCTTCACAAGGACCCTCCAAGGTAGGAGCTATTATTATACCCATTTTACAGATGAGAAAACTGAGACAAAAAGTGATTGCCCAAGGGAGCCCAGCTGGCAAGTGTCTGAAACCAGATGGGAACAAGGACTTCCTAACTCTAGGCCCAGTGCTCTGTCTCTCCCCTGACCATTTAGCTGCCCCAATGACTAAGAAGGATGGGATGTGAACTCTGGTCTTGAATCTATAGCCACTATTATTTCCATTATGCTGTGCTGCCTATATAAAGAGCTGTACAGATGTGCATTATGATTGTTGCTTTCATTAACATTCTTCTCTTCTGTTGTTGGAGTTTAGTCAGAAACAGAGAATGGGTCACTCTTCTACTGCTCTTTTAGTTTTCATGTTCATTGAGCTATTGCCCCAATAGATAAAATATTAATCATTAGATGATGATGATGATGATGATGATGATGATCTCATTCTTCTCATAGTTTTCACTAAAGTTCAGACAGAAATGATCATAGAATTAGTTGCTATCCTACTGTTATTCTTTCACATTTAATGCTCTGTGTACTATTGCACTGCTTTTTGTAAGTGAATAAAAAGTATTAGCAGGTAAGGTCATTTTCTGAGGGTTCACTGAATTTATCATCAGAACAATTCCCAGCAGAACACTGGATAATGGGGACGATATATATACCTCATTCTATTTCCACACAGCATTTTTTATTTCTTTTGATATGGCTCTACATTTTGAAAGTTTTTTTATCCTGCTAACTTGGAAATTAAAAGTATTTGGCATGCCAACACCTATTAAAACTATTGTTCTTAAATTTTTTTTTTAGAATCAGTGGTCTGCACAGAAGAGCATAGGCAATATTTCTGTGAAAATAGACCAGTTGCTAACTTCCCAAGGATATTTTCAGGTCTACATTTGTATGAGAATTTGTCATCTCTTAGTTGATGGAAAATAGTATGATCCTGGTGAATAATTCCAGGCAGCATCATATTCAGCATCCTAGGTATTCAATAAGTGCTGAGTTTTTACAGCCTACAGTATTGTGCTGTATAGTCTTTTACCCTTTCCTTGTACAATCTTCATTAATCTTTAAGTCTAAGTTTCTTAAGGGTAACTCCTGGATCATTGCTAATGATGATGACCTGGTCCTGAATTGATCCCTCGGTTACCATGAACAAATCCATAAGACTCATTCCTTTATTCAATGTTTCTTTATCACCACGTTTTCAGTTGAATTCAATGAACAATCAATAATCCACAAACATTAAGCATGCACTACCTGGTGGGCAACGAAAATACAAAGACCAAAATGAAATAATCCCTGACCTTAAGGAACATACAAGCTATCAAAGAAGACATGGACGTATGTAAGTACACACAAAAAAGGCAGCCAGATGGCGCAGTGCATAGAGTTAAGGACCCAAAGTCATCTTCCTGAGTTCAAATCCAGCTTCAGGTACTTACTAGCTATTTGACCCTGGGCAAGTCATTTTACTTCTCTTTTCCTCAGGTTTCTCATCTGTAAAATGTCCTGGAAAAGAAAATGGTGCACCAGTCTAGTATGTCTGCTATGAAAACCCCAAATGGGGTCGCAGGGAGTCAGACATGACTGAAAAATGACTGAATAACAAAAATACACAAAAATGTATCCAAATGGATGCAAGAAAATTTGGGAGATAGGACTGCACACTAGCAGCATCTGTGGGATCAGGAAAGGCTTCGTGTAGAAGATAGTATGTGAGCTAAGTTTTGAAAGAAACAAAGGCTTCTAAGATATAAAGGTAAGGAAGGAGTATGTCCCAAGCATGAGGAACAGTCAGTGCAAAGGAATAGAGATAGAGATGAGAGTTATCATTCATCAAGAATAGGAAGAAGGTCATTCACTTGATGCTTTTTTGGTCAACACATCATCAGTTGAGGTCATGTGGATTTTACCCATGGTGTGACTTGTGACTCTACTCTTGGATCTAAGTTGTTTCATAAGCTCTATCTAGAGATAAACCACTTCCAATCACATTCAAAAGATCTACTGACATATACCCATTGTTGAGCTCTACTGTTCTGTGAAATAAAGTCTACTTGTTCCAACACTATTTCTGCAAAATTTTAAGCTTTTTGTTGTGTTCAGAGCACATACATCAATTAATAATCTAATCAATCTAATAAAAAATCTAGTTTCTTTTGAATGAAGAAATATACATCTTTCTATGGCTGCCTTAGGGGTGATGAGCCCGGTGTTACATTACATCACATTAATTCTCCTAGAACCAGTGGCATTCATTTTACCGAGCCAAAAGCATAGTTTAAACTGTATTTCTGTAGGTGATAATTGCTCTAAAGGAGTTCTTTCCACTAAGCACTGACTTCAATATGCCAATTAGCCTCTTAACATGCATAGATCTTCAGCCGTCTCCTTTATAGCCTTATGCTGATGTGGCTTGAATTGAAAAGTCCAAGGTATTTAAAAGTATCACCTTTGTCCATCAATGCAGTTTGGCCCAAAGATTCAAATTCAAAGCCTTTAGTCTTTAGTACTCAAAATGACAGTTTGATATCACTGATAGAATTTCCATGAGAGAAGCAGATGGTTAATGTGTTTTTCAGTGCAACTGTAAAACTTGATGTCACATCAAGTGATTAATAAGATGTTTGGGTAAAACTCTTTGATTTGAAAGCCACAACTCATTCTATTCAGGAATGACGCCAGTGAATTTAAGGCTAGGTAGAACCACACAGGTTTTAAATTGTCTCCATGGGAGATGTCAAATTTTGTATGAATTACTATTGACCATATTTTGTTGGTGGCATAATTTAAATAGAGAGTAGTTCTCTGTGTGGACATCAAACATTCTAGTGCTCTCACTATGCTTGGATCTGTTTTGTATATTTGCAGTATAAGACCCAGCCAAAAGTTCAGAACGGAGTCAAAACTTTGCAATCATCAATAAAGGTCAAGTAAATGTTATGATACTTTCAGGTTGCTTGATGAATGAGTAATAAGTTGAATCAATAATGAGTTGCTCTTAATATCACTGAGACTTTTTGGCACACCCTTTTTGCTCCCCAGTCAATATGTTGCTTTTCGTATAAACATCTATAGATTATTTTTTTAACAACACTTCCACCTCACAGAATCCTACTTTTTCTTCAAAGGCATACATCAATTATTATCTTTTTTATGAAGTTTTCCCTAATCATGCTCCCCTACAAAACACATACACACACACATCCTAGTGCCCTGCTTCTCATACTACACTGCATTTAACTGACTCGAATTCATTCTGTATCAAGCTCAAGAACTTTGGGAATGTCAATGACTTCCAGATCACTGGCCCTGTTTCCAGCCTGAGTCCTACAGGAATCATGTTGGGGAGAAATCACCATGGAGAAGAGGCCCATCTTCCTTTCCACCAACACCAACTGCTAACCAACTGATGGGTAGATTAATCCACCAATGAGCAGGTAACCCCAAGAGCCCTGGGAGTGGCGGGTCCCCCAAGACTACCAGTCCTGCTTCCAGTCCAGACCTTGAAACCATCATCCTCAAAAGCCTGGCAACTGCTTCTGCAGGTGCTGAAGCCACAGCTACTGAAAACTCAGAAAAGAAACTTCTTCTTACCAAAATCCTGGCACTGTCAAACAATTCAATGTCAGAAACTGAGATGATTTTATCACTAGAAATGACATGAAAGATGTATAACCATCTGCTTTGCTGTTGTACCCTAAGGACTATAGCACCTTTCAATCTTGTGTGCCAATGAAAAATTACTGTATACATATTTCTTTGCCATGAAAATATGAGCTCCTTGAGAGCAAGAAGTCTCTTCACTTTTCTACTTGCCTTCCCAACACTTAGTGTTTTGCAGGTAAAAAGTGTTTAACCAGTGATTTTTCATTGTCATTCCATTCATTCATATTAATGGTGGTGATGCTCTGACTGATGCCCTCTTTGATTTGAAAGTCACAATAAGTTCTATTTAGGAATGATGACAGTGAGTTTAAGGCTAGGTAGAATCCATACAGGCTTGAAACTGTCTCCATGGAAGATGTCAGATTTTCTATGAATTGTTATTGATCATGTTTTGTTGGTGATGATGATGCAGAGGGCAGAGCATTGACCTGGAATCAGGGAGACCTGAGTTCAAACTGGTCATTTGACTCTGGGCAAATGACTGACCTTCTCTGTGCATCAGTTTCCTCATCTGTAAAAACAGAATAATTACACCTACCTCATAGGGTTGCTGTGAGGATCAAAAATGAGAGTATTTGCCAACCTTTAAGTGCTATGTAAATGTCAGCTATTTTTTCTCATATTTTCTGTGAAGTTCAGACAGAAACATTTCTGGGACAAGTCATTAACATGCTATTATTGTTCTACATTTAATATTCTATAGATTATTATATTATCATTATGATTATATAATATTATTAACAGGAAGTTTAACATAGGCACATTCCCAAAGAGTCAATAAGCACTTGTATGTGAAGTAAGATGATCATGAATGTTCTAGGATTTAGAGACAATCTGAAAGCTATTTGAGAGGAGGGGGGAAAGGGAATTGGGTAAAGGAAGGAATTCAAATTAAAATAGGTTTAGTTAAATCCTATCCCATTCTACTCAAACCCCACTGCTGCCAAACTGACTGAACTAGGAAAAGGTTCCACAAAAAGCAAACTGTATATATCCAGTCTCTCAAGGTTTTAAATATGTAATCCCTCCCAAATCAAAAGAGACCACAGTGTCAGGAAGGAAATTTCTCAGTTTTTATTAGACTGCAAGCTGGTTGAGAGTAGGAAGTGAGCCACGTCTCCTCTGTGTATTCCCAGTTCCTCACAGAAAGGAGTCAGATAATAAATGTTTGTCAAATTTCTTGAATTGCCAGGATTCATTAACAATGAAAACAGACAGAATATAAAAATCCATTTGCCTAAAAGCTAATTTTGGGTAATGTGTCTCCCTTTTCCTTATTTATTCCATTTTTCAACATCTCTTTCCTTGGCACTTAAGATGGATGAAGATGAATGATGTACAGTAGTTAAACTGCTTTGGCTACAAATTACCTTTTGTATCAAATTTACTGTTATGTAAGCATTTTTCATAATGCTTCAAGCAGATGAGACTTCTGTTTTGGCATATGTTATGGGAAAATGTTAAAAACTTATTCATGCTTTAAATAGCAAAATAGTCAACATGTACTGCACAGAGGATGTTGCAAATCCATCTGCTTTTTTGTAACAAAACAAGCTTAATAATATTTGCTTTCTCCACGAAAAGCCTACACCAATGCCTCATCATGGCAGAGTTGAGCCTGTATCCTGGAAGGCTTTCCTAATGGAATACAAGCTCTAGTAGGACCAATCAAGCCAAAAAGGCTTCAAGACTGGGTCCAGGGTAACACTGTCTGTGGTCTCAGTTGAGAGAAAATCAGTTCTAAAAGTTGAATTGGAAGGTGATGAATTTTTTCAACCACAGCAACAAACGAAAAGTTGTCTCTTATGTAGAAGGGTTGTAATCTGTACTGGTGATACTTTTCAAACTGATGAAATTAGATTCATGAGTTCTTATGGTATATAAATAACACTAGCTTATAATTGTATAGTATTGTACAGTTAGAGAGCCTTTTGGGTGTGTTTTTACATTTGATCCTCACAACAACCCTGTATGGTAGGTAAGAGAGCTATTTTATAGACAGGGAAAGGTGAGGCACAGGGAGATTTAATGCCTTGTTCAAGGTCACTTTGCTAACAAGTATCAGAACAGGGACTTTAATCAATATATCTGGCCACAATTCTAATGGTCTTTCCACTACATCATTCCATCTCTCTAAACTTTAACTACAAATAACCCACTTCTATTCATGACAAAGATCATATTATTCATCCACTCACCCAACAAACATATATTAAACACCAACTGTATGCAGAATGCTTTCTCCAGCACTGGGAAACTTACGATCCTTAGACTAGACAAGGACTCACCCAAGACAGTCCAAGAGGGGGATGGGACAAAAACACAAGAAGCTATAAGACACAACATTACATGACCAGAACATTAGAAAGTAAAGAAAGCAAAATAAAGTCCAAGGTCCAAGGGGATAAATCATTATCAGCTAGATGATCAGAGAAGGTTTCATGGATGAAGTAACATCTGAATTGGACTTTAAGGGATGGGTACCTAAAGGACAAAACAGTCCATACATTTTGACTCAGCCAATCCCACTACTTGACGTACACATCAATCAATAAACACTGATTAAGTGCTTACTCTGTGCCAGGCACTCTACTAAGTGCTGGGGAACAAAAAGAGGGAAAAGACAGGACCTTACGATCTAATGAGGAAGACCACATGCAAACAAATATATACAAAGCAAGATATAGATATAGATATAGATATAAATATAGATATAGATATAGATATAGATATGTACACACACATACACACATAAAATATACATAGACACACAGACACACACAGAGGATAATAGAAAATCTGGGAAAACACTGGAACTAAGCAGCGTTAGGAAGGCTTCCTGTAGAAGGTGAGATTTTAGTTGGGATTTGAAGGAAGCCAAAGAGGTCAATGGTTGGAGAGGAGGAGGGAGAGCATTTCTGGAATGCAGGACAACCAGAGAAAATGCCCAGAGCCAAGAGATGGAGTGTCTCATTCATGGAAAAGCCAGGAGGTGCCACTGTCACTGGATTGAAGAACACATGTTGGGGAATAAGGTATGAAAAGACTTAGAAAGATTACACTGAAATATTTTCAGCAGTAATTTTTCTTGTTGTAGCAAAGAACCAGAGACAAAGTAGATGCCGATGGGGAATGGCTCAACAAATTTTGATACATGAATGTAATGAAATTTTAAAGTACTTTGAGAAACAATGAGTATGACAAATGTAGAGAAATAGAGAAAGATATATGAACTGATGGAGGATGAAGCAGAGCCAAGAAAACAGTAAGTGGAAACAACAACCACCACCAAACCTCAAAAGTGAGTTACAAAATTACAAAGAATAAACATGGCCTCCAAGAAGAGACATGAGAAGACATCTCTCCCTAAGCAGGGATACCTAAAGTGCCCTTACTCCTTTGTAGATGTAGGAAGTCTGCAAGTGAGGAACACTGAATATATTTTCAGATTTTTTTTCAATGTATTGATCAGTTTGCTAGTTGTTTTTTTCTCTTCTTTCTCTTCTTAAAAAAAAATTCTTTGTTATATGAAATGGTTCTCTGAGAGGGAGAGAAATTCAAGGAGAAATTTAGGTGATGTTAAAAAAAAAGGAGAATCAATAAAACTTTTCCCTTTAAAAAAAAGATGGATAGGAATAAACATAATGAGAGAAAATATTCCAGTGACAGCATACAAAAACAGCAAGCAGGCTGTGTTCAGGTAGTAGAGTGTTAATAAAGAGTAAGGAAACTGTACAAGAGATGCAACAGAAGCAGAAATGACAAGCTTTGGCAAGTTATTAGTAAACAACAGTAGCAATAATATAGAATGCCTTAAGATTTACAAAGCATTTTACGTAAATTATTTTATCTGGTGATCAAAACAACCTAATAAAGTGGTAGTATCCCCATTTCACAGATGAAGAAACTGAAGCGAGCGTTAAGTATTTTGCCAATGGTATCTCAGAGGGAAGTCAAAACCAAGTCTTCCTGAATCCAGGTGTAGCATTATATTCTCAGTTTCAGGTTATCTATCGTTGCCTATTTAGGGTTACATAAATCCTACAGATGAATTTAGTTCAGACATGGGTAATCCAATGGATGGGGTATAAAATATATTCTATAACTTTTTTTTTAATTGTTATGACTCAGAGCCCTCCTGTCCCTAAATAAAGAAAACCAAGGGAAGCCCAAAAACCCCTGACAGGGGAATTGAGTCACTCCATCAGAGTATGACCATCATTAAAAATTCAGAGCCCTTTTCCTGCCTGTAGGGAGTTTAATTATCAACTAGCCAACAATTCCCCAGGTATCTTCCCCCACCACTAGAAGAAGTCATCTCTAGCTCCCAGGTCTAGGCTCCTTATACCCTTCCCCCGATGCCTGGACCCAGAGAGAACCCTTTAAAAACCTACCAGACTTCCCTGGCTTCAGAAAGGGTACCTTATTCCCTCTGGAGCCTTAGGAGTGGGTGCCTAACTCCATCCAGGACCCCACTGGACTAGCTGCTTTATGTCCATCTCCCTGACAACTCTTTCCTTACTGGAGTATCTCCCCATAAGAAAGCTTGCTTCACTTTCTCTCTATCCACACCTGTCTTATGTGGTATTTTGTCCAGTGATGCCTCACTCCTACACATGCTAGTGCTTTCCTTGTTCAGGACTTTGTCTAATCTCAACAATACCTGAAGTCCCATTTTTTTTTTAAATTTAGGAAACAAATAACAAAAGGGCTGGATCAGGAACCTTGGGAACCTCATGTCCCCAGGGTACCAAGACAGGGCTTCTGTCTTCCCCTGACCACCAAGCCCTGTGCTTTATCTACTGTACCACACTGCCTCTAGAAATGCCCTTTAGAATTTATACCCCAGGCTTCAGAATATCCCCACGGCTAAGGATTTTTAAACCCAAACAAACTCTGGCTTCCTTCACATGTTTCACAAGTCATGGTGAATCAGTGTCCTGCTGTGGACCTGTTCACATACAGCTCATAAAATTCCACAAAACACCTTGCGAAATCTGAAATTGCAGGAATGTTCAGATACCACCAAGGAGGCAGGGACTTAGAAAAATCAAAATGTTTAATTCGGCAATTCCAACAATTATCAGCAGAATGATTTTGCTTTTAGATGCCTTTTAAATATGAGGATCCCAAGATGTAACAAACATGGAAATGACAGTAACCAGGCAGGGGTAAAATGAAATACTCTTAATCTTGCAGTAAACAAACTATCTGACAAAACAAGCAATTAAAGCATTGTCCAGGAAATGAAGCTCTGGGAGACAGTTCATCACCAATGTTCTCCTTTCCTCAGACCTATGATCGTGAATAAGGTTGATAGATAGTAGCAAACTGAAATGTAAGCACAGAATGAGAGACACACACACACACAGAGACAGATAGAGAGGGAAAGAGGGAGAGAGAGACAGAGACAGAAACAGAGAGACAGAGAAAGAGAGAGACACAGACACAGAGACACACACAGACACAGAGAGAGACAGAGAGAGAGAGAGAGAGAGAGAGAGAGAGAGAGAGAGAGAGAGAGAGAGAGAGAGAGAGAGAGAGATATGCTAGGGGGTTAAGTTTCCCCAAAGGTAAAAACTGCAGCATTTCTTTATCTAGCATCTGGTATTCTGCCTACGAAGGTGTAACAAAGAAAAGAGCATCCACTGAAATCTCTCTGCTGTCCTCTAACCAGCTGGTCAGCATCTCCAGTGGCCACAGTCTGTTTATCTAGGTGAGTTTTTTTAGTAACCTTCTGCAAAGACAAACTTTCTAGGCTGTGAGATTTCTGACTCCTCTAAAATGAGACCTCCACTCCACAAACCAAGCTTAATGAAGGATAATAATAAAACCTGTGAAACCCCATGAAGTGTAAATTACCACCTCACCTCCTGGCATTTGCTAGCAATTTTTTTTTTAAAGCTGAGAATCACAACACAGACCTCCTACCCTGCAAATAGTATCTTTTAAGAAACAATTGCATCTAACTTTAGGGCTTACAATTTATAACTGAAATGGATTTTATAGATATTATCATCCAACACCCTTCTCCCCATTTTATATGTGAAGAAACTCAGCCCCAGAGAAGCCCAAGATCATGTGGGTGGTTGAGAAGTAGAGATGGGATTCAAACAGAGGTCTGACTCTAGATCAGGGGTCTTTACAAAGTGCTTTCAATGCTCTCAACAGCCCTGTGAGTTAGGAAATATCAGTGGAGGGCTGGTAAATGTTTAACAACCAGCTCTTTAGGAAAAAGCATACTAAGAAACTTTTTAAAGTTTGATCCTGGGCAGTTAGGTGGCACAGCAGGTAGAGTGCCATGCCTGGAGTCAGAAGACTCGTCTTCTTGAGTTCAAATCTGGCCTTAGACACTTACTAACTGTGTGATCCTGGGCAAGTCACTTAAGTTTCCTCATCTGTTCCAGGTCCTCCAGATTCCAGGTCCTTCATTCTATCCACTGTGAGTAGGAACTGGCTTCAGCACACCCATGGGAAATACCCATGTTATAATCACCATTTTAAAGATAAGGAAATTGATAAGATAAGGAAATTGAAGCTCGGAGAGGTACTTGTATAAAAGGTTCCAGGCATAGCAGGAGCATCCAAAGTGCCATCTGCCATCAGGCTAAGATTATTTATTCTTTTGGTTTTGATTCTTCCCCCAGTTGTGGTGAGTTTGGATTTCCTCTTGACAATGATTCATGTCATGGTATTCTGGGCCAGCTAGATAGATAGTAGCATCTAAGATTTAAGGTACAAGAAAAAAAAAATAACAGATTTCCCTCTTTCTGTACCAAATATATGGTTCCTAGTCTCTTCTCTCAAGCCTTGCCCTCTGCCTCCCCTCTCCCCCCATAATTCATAGCCATTAAGTAGATTTTTTTTAAATACAAGAGATCTAAGGAGCAACAGATTTGGCCTTAGAAGACCCGAGTTCTGATCTCAACTCTGCCACCTGAGCAACCTTATGTCACATATAACTTCTCTGTGCCTCAGTTGTTTTCATCTGTAAAATAAACAGGTTGAACTCAGTGATTGATAAGGCTTTTTGTAGCTCTAAATTCATGGCCCTGTCATGCTAGGCCCTAAGAGACCTCTTTTTTCATGCCTGATTTACCCACCCTCCATAACAACATAATTCCATCCCCATCAGTTTTACAGGACAATTAATAGCATCTTTAGCCCTTTAAAGGAGGAAAAAAATTTTTTTAAATAATATATATGTGTGTATGTGTGTATATATATATATTCACACATACAGATACAATGAATAATTAGTTAATCTCTAAGCTCACTCTCAAAATCATTTTTTTTTTAAATCAGGACCTTTCCAATTCTACAGATGGATTCATATTTCTCTTTTTTTTCCTTTTAAAGTAAAACCTTGTGGCAGCCTGGGAAAGTACAAACCAGTTCAAACAGGATCTCACCTTGGGCACAATTAAAATTATTCACAAGTTGATAAACCTAGACAGCCAAGGCTATTTACTCTATAGTCTATGGAACCTGAGCGCTAACTCAATGGCTAAGATGGACATTCCTTACAAATGATATGTACAGCTTGCTAACAAATTAGGGAAATGGTCCCCTTTGGTTTCCTTCTTGACAACTTGTAAAATAATATTGCCACACAAATTTGCAATTCAAATTCAAGGCCTTATGAGTATATTTTGCAGATCATGTTCAGAGCAGGGAGATACCAAGCTAGGAGTTGCATGGCAAGCTTAATTTGATGCTGGCTTTTAGCCAGAAACACTAGACCACATGTTTGGAGCCTATTAGGAGTATAAAAAGACCCAGTGCATCTGGTTCTCAATACTATCGTTACCATTGCTTATTTATACATGTTACTTCCAACTCAAGTTTCAAAATAAAGCAATTTCCTCAATTGAAACCCAGGCATTTAAATATGTGGCAGTTTCCTTTGTGGATGACAAAAAAGTCAGGACTCCGGACACTGAGAGCAGGGTTGACAAAGCATTTATTAAGAGGCTTGACAAGAACCTTGGTGATTTAGGCCACACAAATACCATATGCCTGGCCTATATACTACTGTAATTTACACATTAAGTATAAGCTTTTATTTTCATACTTGAGAAAACATGCCAAGTGCTCAGTATTTATTACTGTAGTTAACTTGCAGAATGAGGATGCTAATTACAGAAGAAGAAACATTAGACCTAGGGAAAAAAAATCAATTTGATGATCACACAGGCAGGTAGTAATACCACTACTGTGATCTTGTCCTACAACTAATCCCAGAATGTCTCCATCTTTAAAACCTGCTGTAGTAATCATGTATTAAAGCAGACACAAGAATCACTACATTGGCAAAAAGAGAGCCCATAAAACCTTACCCCACATCCTCACTATCACTGCACCCCAACACAACCATTTTAGCTACTGTAATTGTTGTAAACAGTATGACACAATGAGAACAATGACATGTTACAATTTTTCCCCTAACCAAAGTACTTAGAACAGGTAGTTTTAACCTATTACTTCAGATCATCTGAGTGCCTGACAACTTTGGAAAAATGCTATCCCTGGGGCCAAACAGTAGGTGAAAAATGAGTCTCAGTAGAAGGGATCCAGGTAAATGTAAGACTTAAATTTTTGTTTTGTAGCTGTTGATGTTATCATTGTGACAGTTGTGAAAACAGAGCAAAGAAGGATTAAAGGACTTGTGAGCATTTAATAATTTTAAGGAAAGTAATTATTGTTATTTAAGTAACTAACTTTAAGGAAGTGAATCATAACCTGGGAAGATCTATGCAGATGACACTCTTAATGAAGGTTAATATTTTTTTTTTAATTTTGCTTTTTGGAGGGGGGAAGGGTAGGGCAATTGGAGTTAAGTGACTTGCCCAAGGTCACACAGCTAGTTTTGTGTTAAGTGTCTGAGGCCACATTTGAACTCAGGTCCTCCTGACTCCAGGGCTGGTGCTCTATTCACTGCACCACCTAGCCACCCCTAATAGTTTTATTTTTGAAAAGGGAACGATTCCCAAGTAATTATAAATGTGAAGTGCGTGGTGTTAAATTCCATATCTGGTACTAAGGAATCAGGTAGTCTTAAGCTCTCTGGGCCTCAGTTGCCTTGCTTGTAAAACATATCCTAGACCAAGTCACAATTTTACTACATCTCATTTTCCTCCTATGCAAAATGGTTGGGGAAGTGGAGGAGTGGAAATGAGATAGACATATGTCAAACTGGAGCAAGTAAGTGGCTCATTGGATAGAGCCCTGGGTTTGGAACCAAGAAGACTTATCTTCCTGAGTTCAAATCCAACCTCAGACACTCAGAAGCTGTGTAACCCTCGGCAAGTTACTTAACCCTCTTTGCCTTCATTTCCACATCTGTAAAATGAAGTAGAGAAGGAAATGGCAGGTGACTCCAGTATCTTTGCCACAAAAACACCAAATGAGATCACAAAGAGTCATATGCAACTGAAACAACTGAACAAAATATACCAAAATATCCAAAGTATCATTTGTTCTAGTAGTAAAAAACTGGAAATAACAGATTTGGGAATGATTAAACAAGCTGCGGGATTGTTAATATGACAGAATATTACTGTTCCATAAGAAACAATAAATATGAAGAATTCAGAAAAAATGTTAAGAAGATCTATATGAACTGATACAGAGTGAAGTAAACAGTACTAGGAAGTGATACATGATGACTGCAAAATTGCAAATGGAGAGAACAAAAAGAAAACACTGAGTCTTTATGAAGAGCAAGCTTAGCCCTGGGGACAAAAATGAGAAAATGGACTTCTTCTGTTAAGAGATGATAGACTCTCAGTGTGACATAGCACTCATTCTCTCAGATTCAGGTAATATGTTTGGGCACAGATTATAGTTAGATTGGCTGAATTGCTTTTTTTTTCTTCTTCACTTTTCTTTGTTATAAATGATAGCTCAATAGGGGGAAGGAGAGCTATATTTAGAAATGAAGGCAAGGTAAAAACAAAGATAAATGTGTGTGTGTGTGTGTGTGTGTGTGCGCACTTCATTTGTTATTTTTAACTAGGAGGAGTTGTACCACCTGACCCCCAAGATTCCTTTAAGCCATTCATACATGATCCTAAGGTAAATGACTGAATGATCACTTAGGTGCTTTCACAAGGATGCTAGTCTATTTTAAAAGCTATTTCATGGAATATCAGAAGACTTGAAACCAACTTTGATTTTGAGAACTGAACGTTAAGCAGTATCCTAAAGGTTTTTACTTTTAATTGCTGTATTGTTATTAATTTGCAGAAAAAGGAAGCTAAGTACAGTGGAAAAGAGGGAATATTAGAACTGGGGAAATAAATAAATTACTATCCAGGCACCTATGGAGGAGCTATCACAACCCCCTATGACCATCTTTCCACCTTGGAAATTGGCAATAACAGGAAATTATAGTAAATCTGTTCCTCCATCTGTATTATGAAACAATGGCATATAAACAAGATGATATAGGAAACTGTTTTAAGCTGTTGGGAAAATTACTACATGAGAAGTGGTGATTAATACAGCTGCTATTGTGATATCAATTTACTGTTTTTCATCCTGAATATCCTATGAATAATAGTAACTCATACTTTGTAATGACAATAGCTATCATTTATATAGGGTGTTAATGTTTATAAAATACATTTTTAATTATCAGATGTAAGTTACATTTCATTTGACGGTTACAACAATCTTGTGAGGTAAGCACCATTATTAAGAGGGTGGCTAGATGACAGAATGAATACAGCACTGGGTCTGGAGTCAGGAAGACTTGAGTTCAAATCTGACATCAGATAATTACTAGCTGTGCAATCCTGGACAAACCTCTGTTTGCCTCAGTTTTCTCACCTACAACATGAGGGTAGTAACAGCATCTACTTCATACAATTGTGAGGATCGAATGATAATCTTTGTTAAAACTGCTTAGCACAGTGCCTGAGGCATATTAGGCGCTTATTCCAGGAGGGACATCGTGTTCCATGGATTTCAAACCTAGTAGAATTGGCAGATGGAAAGTGGAGAGTTTCCACTAACATTCCCAAATGAAAAGAAATTCAAGTATATGTGGAAATATATATACATATATATATATATATAATATATGCATGTGTATGTATGTATATATACATACATATATATACATAGATTTAATGACAGAATCATGGAATCAATCATTCAACACTCAACAAGCATTCAGTAAGTGCTTAATTACGTGCCAGGCACTGTGCTAAACTCTGGGGATACAAAGAAAGGCAAAACCAGTCCCTGGTCTCAAAGAACCCACATTTTAATGGGAGACACAAAGATACAAAAAACTATGAACATACAAAATGTGAATAGAATAGGTGAAAGGTGATGTCAGAGGAGAAGTCACTGGTAACTAGAGAGGCCAAGAAAAATCTCCTAGAAGAGGTAGGATTTAAGCAAATTCTCAAAGGAACCAGAAAACTGGCTAACAAGCATATTCAGGATTAGAAGAGCCCAAGGACCTGAGGGTGGCTCAGTGAATAGAGCACCAGCCCTGGAGTCAGGAGGACCTGAGTTCAAATCTGAAGTCAGACATTTAACACTTACTAGCCCTGTGACCTTGGGCAACTCACTTAACCCCAATTGCCCTGCCTTCTTCCCCGCAGAAAAACAAACAAACAAACCAACAGAAGAGCCCAAGGAACTGAGGGAGTACCTTCTAGGCATGGGAGAGAACCAGGGCAAAGACAGGAGATGATGGTGAATTGGGTGCAAGGAGCAAGCACTGGGATAGTTCAGCTAGATCAGAGAGTGTTAGTCAATATGTATTTATTAAGCACTGAGTATTTATAAGTATTTATTAAGTATATAAGTATTATATATATAATATGTATACTATATTATATCTATATAATATATAAGTATATATTAAGCACTTTGTGAACAGACACTGAGCTAAGCAAAGCAAAGCAAAAAGACAGTTTTTCCTCTCATGGAGCTCACAGTAGAATGGAAGAGACAACATATAAATACGTGGCTGTGTGAGGTAAGCCTGACCTATGAAAGCCTGGGGCTCAAAGAAAGAAACTGGGAGATGGTCAGGGTGGACCACCTAGGCCCAGGCAGAGAAGTCCTACAGGGCTGACTAAAGTCAGGGGGTGAGTGGCAGTGCCTGGTCCCCAGGAATCTTGGAGAAATGCAATCTCCAATCTAATGAAGGAGGAATCCTTTCTATAACTTCTCTGACACGTAGTCACCTAGCCTTTGCTTAAATAATTTCAGTAGGACAGAATTTACGATTTCACAAAGTAACCTATTCCATTTTAAAACAGCTCAACTTGGAATATTTTTTTTCCTGTAAGGGAGAGGCAGAATAGGGTAAATTACATCACATGAAGAAGCACAAAAGATTTATTACAACAGAAGGAAAGAAGGGAGAGCATGAGCATTGTTTGAACCTTACTCTCACTGGATTTGACTCAGAGGGAATAATATATACATTCACTTGGTTATAGAAATTTATCTTACCCTACAAGGAAATAGGAGGGGAAAGGGGAAAAAACAAGAGAAGGGGGCTGACAGTTGGGGGGACAGAGTGAGGGAGGCAGTGATCAGAAGTAAAACACTGAAAAAAAAAGAAGTAAAACACTAGTGAAGAGAGGCAGGGAAAAAGGAGAAAGAAAAGTATAAACAGGGGGAAAACAGGATAGAGGGAAATAGTCAGGTAATAATTAAAACTATGAATGTGAATGGAATTAACTCTCTCATAAAACGGAAGCAGATAGCAAAATGGATCAGAAACCAGAATCCTACAATATGCTGTTTACAAGAAACACATCTGAAGAAGCAAGATACACACAAAGTAAAGGTAAAAGACTAGAGTAGAATATATTATGCTTCAGGTGAAGTTAAAAAAAAAAAAAAGCAGAGGTAGCAATCCTGATCTCAGACAAAGCAAAAACAAAAATAGATCTAATTAAAAAAAATAAAGAAGGAAACTACACCTTGCTAAAAGGTACCAAAGACAATGAATTAATATCAATACTAAACATATATGCACCATGTGGTATAGCATCCAGATTCTTAGAGTAGAAGCTAAGTGAGTTAGAGAAAGAAATAGACAGCAAAATTATACTAGCAGGGGACCTCAACCTCCCCCTCTCATAAGTACATATATCTCTCCACAAAATAAACAAGAAAGAAATTAAGGCGGTGAATGAAATATCAGAAAAATTGGAGGTGATAGACATCTAGAGAACACTGAATGGGTACAGAAAAGAAAATGACTTTTTTTTCCCAGCAGTACATGGCAGCAACACAAAAGGTGACCATGTATTAGAGCAGAAAAGCCTTAAAATCAAATGCAGAAAGGTAGAAATATTAAATGCATTCTTTTCAGATCATGATGCAATAAAAATTACATGTCATAAAAGGTCATGGAAAGATAAATTAAAAATTAATTGGAAACTAAACAATCTAATCCTAAAGAATGAGCAAATCTGGAGAGCAAGGAATAGTTTACCTGTCAGATGTACGAAAAAAGGAAGAATTTATGACTAAACAAAAGGTAGAAAGCACTATGAAATACAAAATGAATCATTTTGATTACATTAAATTAAAAACTTTTGCACAAACAAAACCAATGCAATCAAGATTAGAAGGAAAGCAGAAAGCTAGTAAACAATTTTTATAGCCAGTGTCTCTGATAAAGGCCTCATTACTCAAATAGAGAACTGAGTCAAATTTATAAGAATTCAAGTCATCCTTCAATTGACAGATAAATGGTCAAAGGATAGGAACAGGCAGTTTTCAGATAAAGAAATTAAAGCTATCTATAGTCATATGAAAAATGCTCTAAGTAACTATAGATTAGAGAAATGCAAATTAAAACAATTCTGAGGTACCGCCTCACACCTATCAGATTGGCTAATATGACACAAAAGGAAAATGATAAATGTTGGAAATATGGGAAAGCTGGAATACTAATAAATTTTTGGTGGAGTTGTGAACTAATCCAACCATTCTGGAGAATAATTTGGAACTATTCCCAGAGGGTGATAAAATTGTGCATACTTTTTGATCCAGCAATACCACTATTAAGTCTGTATACCAGAGAGATCATAAAAAAGGGGAAAAATGTACAAAAATAGTCCTTTTGTGGTATCAGTGAATTGGAAATCAAGGGGATGCCCATCAATCGCAGAATGGCTGGATAAGTTGTGGTATATGAATGTAATGAAATATTACTGTGCTATAAGAAATGATGACTTCAGAAAAGGCAGACTTCAGAAAAACATGGAAAGATTTACATGAACTAATACTGAGTGAGGTGAGCAAAACCAGAATATTGTACACATACAGCAACACTGTACAATGATCATCTATGTCAGACTTAGCTCTTTTAGCAATGCAATGATCCAAGACAATTCCAAAAGACTCATGATAGAAAATTCTAACTACATCCAGAGAAAGAACTATAGATTCTGAATGCAGATCAAAGCATATTATTTTCACTTTTTTTGGTTTTTTTTCTTGTGGTTTTGTCTTTTGTTGTGAGTCTTCTTTCACAACATGACTAATGTGGAAATGTTTAACATGATTGTACATATATAACCTATATCAGATTGCTTGCTATTTGGGGGAGGGAAGAGGGAGTGAGAGAAGGGAGAAAAACCTGGAACTCAAAATCTTACAAAGATGAATGTTGAAAACTATCTTTACATGTAATTTTAAAAAACCACTATTAAGTAAAAAAAAAAAAAAGAATATTTTCTCTTCATATTAACTCCAAATCTGCCTCCCTATACTACGTAGCCACAAGTTTTATCTTCTGGTAGTACACAGGATAAGTCTACTCTCTGAATTTTGTTTTAAGTTGGTTCTTACTAATAGAGATGTTATTCATGATTATTCTCCCTGTTCTTCCACCCCATCCTCCCTAGTCAAATGTACATTCCTCAAAGACAAGGACTGTTTTTATTTTTGTCTTGGTATTCCCAGGATCTGACATAGTGCCTGGCACTTTAAAAATCCTTGAGGAATTAAGCTGAATGGAACTAAAATGTATTCTAATGGATTAAGTTTAAGGCCTGACATAGGAGTAAGTTCTAAGTTTTCACGTCAGTAACAATATCTGACAAGTTTTTACTTCAACAAGAAAATCCTAATATTAAAAAAAAAAGTATCAGGTTGCCATAGTAACCTGAAATTATGACATTCATTGTGCTGTATTATATTTCTCTCAAGGAAACTTGATCTAAATGTAGCCCAAGAATTCAATAAAAGTAACTGCCAGAAAAACCCAAAGTTCCATTGTTTTTAAAGGAATCTGACAGGATTTAAATATACAGCAGTAGACCCTGAGGTGATGATACCAATTCCATCAATAAAATGAAAAGATTTTGACCTTGACCCCATACAGGCTGGGGCTACATAATCTAGAAGGCTTGATTCTCTGAGCCAGAAACATAAATCGTCAAACAACCAAGATGATAGCCACGGAACAAGAAAGTCAGAACTCATAAAGAGCAGAATAAAGGCAACCCTCAAAGGAAGCCCGGATTATAAAGATGAAATCTCTCCCAAGAAAACTAGAAATTTTGTTTTTGTTGCCCTCTAGGAGACCCTTTGGGGGCTTTAACCTCCTGCTTTTAACTGAAAGCATTGAAAAGGTCAAACAGAGAGAATCACAAACAAAAAGTGAGGAAAGTTAAGCCAGCACTACTAATTAGACCACACTAAAAAGTTTATGCAAGAGTCCATTCCCACATAGTCAGCAATCTCTGTCATTCCCAGGGAAGTCGTGGGGAGTTTTGTCTGCAGGCAGGATATTTAGCCCACTTCAACAAATATTTATTAAATTTACTGCATTCGGAGGACAGGGATAAGATCTGGAGGAGATAGGAAGTTCAGATAAGGCGTATTTCCTACTCTTTTGGAATTCTGAGTATAATAGGAGACTAAGATGGGGTCTACAAATAGGGTCTTTTCATATTTTGTCAGCGACTTGGCCCATCAGTTATGAATTTTTCAGCTACAATAAATCCTGAAAATTGTCTACCAAGTCAGAGAGAGTTTGCTGGTATAGGGAGGACCCCTACTGATAAATTTATGGATCATTGAAGGAATGAAGTGTTGCAAAAGAAGCCAGCTTTAGATCCCCTTCAGTGCTGTAAAGACACCCCAAAGGACAGTGGGTTTTCTTTCTTTTACCATCTGCCCAAACTTTCCCACATTTCCATTCATCAAATAGGGTCTACAAATAACTGTAATACAACATATCATATGGCAAATACTAGAAAATTAAGATAAAATCTGGGTCCTCTCCTAAAGGATTTTACAGTCTAATAGGTTAATGTCAAGTATACTTCTATGCCCATAGTGGAGTGAATGAGCTGAGGCATTACTAGCACCCCACAGAGTACTGAGCTATTGCAATGTCCACATGGACTTTGGAACATACTCAAGTATTGTTCGGATCTGTTTAGCACATGAAGAAGACATGCCTTTGGATTAGCTGCTGAAACAGAATTAAATAAGTTTACGGCACTAACTAGATGAGTCTGCCCCCTCTTTCCTGCCTGGTTGTGTTACAGAGAGGACTGTTGTAAGCCTGTGGAGAAGGAGAGAAGCTTCAGACCTTTATCTTCCCACCAAGATTACCTCCACTGTGGTCCTTGAGTACACAGCCCAGCCATCGCTTCTGTCTCTGTTGTGTCTAATACTCTTCTTTCCTGGTATTAGTGGAAGGAGTATCAGACTAGGCTGGGACTTTATGAGCTTTAACAAGTTGGGAAAGCAAACTGCCAAGATTTGGGAACTGGAGTCTATGCCAGGTTTTGTGGAGTCTAGTGGGGAGTCAAGTCTCAAGGAACCTACTTGGCCCAGCACAGAAATGGATCAAAGGCAACCAAGAGGAAATGACAGTAACTCATCCTTTACTTAATACATCGCTGGGAATTGAACTTGGTGGGGTGAATATTCTGTAGAAATTGCTTCAAGCTTGGGCCTACTTTCCTCAGAAACCAAGATAGAATAACAGAGAGTGTACACTGCCCCCGGGTGTGGGCAGGGGGGAATGTCTGTACTTCTGTTCTTCCTATATTTTCTCAGTAAATATATCTTTTAAAAAAGCTAACTGAAGTTAATTGATTAAATGGTACAGGGTTGGGTGCTAATCATTGGAGAGTATCAATATTATAAGGGAGATCCCAACTATAATTGGTCATTGACATTTAGAAACACAGCAGAATGGGAGTTTGGGCAGATGGGAAAAGAAAGAAAACCCACTGTCCTTCAGAGTGTCTTTACAGCACTGAAGGGGATCTAAAGCTGGCTTCTGTTGCAACACTTCATTCCTTCAATGATCCATAAATTTATCAGTAGGGGTCCTCCCTATACCAGCAAACTCTCTCTGACTTGGTAGACAATTTTCAGGATTTATTGTAGCCGAAAAATTCATCACTGATGGGCCAACTCGCTGACAAATTTCACGAACTGAACTTGATTGGTCCTCAAGTAATTCCCGTATAGCCTGACACAGTCATAGTCAAAAGTTGTAGGATCTGCCAGAGCCTAGGGTCTCCTAACATAGCATACAAGATCCCTAGGTCACTTCAATGCCACAATGAGGTCTTTGAGTGAGATTTTATAAAAGATGCATAAAGATTACAATAAAAATAATAGTGTAGCATGGTAACTTAAAGGTTTGCAAAGCACTTTGCAAACAACTCACTTGATCCTCAAAAGAATCCTATGAAATAGGCACTTTTATTATCCTTACCCTACAGGGAGGAAACTGAGGGAGACAGAAATTAAGTGATAATCATAAAACTAATCTAATAAATGTCTGAGCTAAATTTGAACTCAGGTCTTCCTGACTTCAGGTCCTGTGATCTCACTACTAGCTAGGCCACTTAGCTATTTTTAAAACAAAACAACATACAGTCAGTCCTGCTATAATGCTTTTCTTGAAAACATGAATTTTTTCCAACCTGACTGATTTATCAGAGAATCATTTGAGCATAACCAGAATTTTGGTTTGCTTACGAGCAATTTCTTCCATGAGAAATGGTAAGAATGCAGGATGGCACCACTTCATAATTATTCGCAAACCACAACCATTCTGACGTCCACTTCCACTAGCAAACTTGGGGTTTTATAAAGGCAAATTGATATATTTATTGTCTATATTCTGGTGGAAGAAAGATCTGTGAGAAGAGGAGATTCACTCTGCCAGGGCCTCCAACTCCTACCTCCAGAGTTGTGACTTGTCGAACTATTGGGAGACTTTGCCAGTCCTGCCACGATTTATTGTAGTACTTACTAACCATTTAACTTGTATAAAATTGTGCTACCACTTGCATTCGGTTCCTATCTTTTTTTGATGTGTCACGAAGAAGTTTTGGAATGTTGCACCCCTATCTCCAATTTACCTATTAGCCCTGTAGTTATTACTGCATAATTTTGCAAGGCAAGGTGCTTTTGAGGAACACATATGTCTTGCTGATAAGGTGCAGGCTCTGAGACACCGCCCCCCCCCTTGAGCTCTCCTTGAATCTTTGAGGTACAGGCTCTGGGAAATCCATTGAAGTCTGATTGAATCTTCCCACTTGATGAGGCATTTGCAGAGGCCATAGGTATTTCATTGTGGCTGGGCCCAAACCTCTGTTACTAGCCTGATCCTCCATTGTCTATCTGCTTCCCACCCTTGAGCCTATCAAAATATCAATCCACTCTTGCACTGACCTCATTAACTCTTCCTGAAGACCCTCCCCAAAGTCCTCCTCTAGACCACCCCTAGATTCCTCTGTGTATAAGATCCCATGTTCCCTCCATGTGGTGTGAGAACACCGAATGGCTTAGCACAGACTTATTCTGACAGACTTACTCTGTCCCGCTTGCCCAATACAAGCATCACAGATACCTAGGCTCCTTAAGAGTCTACCCAATATGGCGAACTATTAACAGACTTTACTTTTCTTTGGCTAAGAAGACTTGAGTTGAATTCTTTCAGCAGGACCCGGCATGTTGGTATTTTGGGGTCTCAGGAAACTCTAACCCTCTTTGGGTAAACCACATCATTGCTATAACAGAACTGACTATACATCATATATTAAGCAGATGAAAAATAAGGAACAATATGAAGTCAAGGGAGGAAAAATACTGACCATTGGCTGTAGGGAAGCATTCATGAATAAGCCTGTATATGATTGGCTTTAAAGGATGAGTAGGGATTTGATAAACAAGGAGAAAGTAAGCAAAAACATTAACAGGCATGCTGAGCAAGCAGCAGAGAGGTTGGAAAACCTAGAGTTTGTTGAGAGACTTGTCAAATTGGGCCGGAGCAGATTTCATCAGTAATATAAGAAAAGACTAACCAGATTAAGGAGGGTCTTAAAAGTCAGGCAAAGGACTTGAAACAAATAATGAAGAGCTAGGTGAAAAAAGATTATTAAAATGTCCTCAGATATTGGTTCTTTCAAGCTGTCCAATAAGGAGAGGATTTTCACCATGATAAAATAACTTCTTTATTCATTAGGAGTACTACTTATAGAATAACATAGTTATATTGATTCCTCTGGAGAAAAAAGAAAGAGAGACATAAATTGCCACTGTGATTTTTATCGATATTAAATTACCTTTTGAAGAAATCTCAAGATCTCTAAGGTCACTGGTTTCTTTCTTAATCTATGCAACTTATATTGTAGAAAAGAATTGTATTTGATTCAGTTCCAGAAACTTAATTATCTCCTGTGTGAGAGGCACTGATCTAGAGCCTGGGGATACAAAATCCAAGTCCATGCAATTTGAGATATTGACAGTCACCCCCAAATTGTCACTATCTCTAGGTACATGGGCAAGTGGTTTTCCTCACCATCAGCAGTTTCTATTCATTTTTGTGTCATGGACAACTATGGCCATCTGGTGATGCCTCTGGACCCCTTTTCAGACTAATATTTCTAAAAACGGATGATAAAATACAAAGACTACAAATCAGCTCATTAGACTGAACTACAGTGACCGAAATATTCTTGAAAACCAAATTCACAGATCCCAGGTTAAGAACTCTTCCTCTATATTCTTTCCCATGACTTCAATTATTAACCCCTGCACAAATGATTTTCAAAATCTATATCTCTAATCCCAGCCTCTTCTTAGAGCTCCTATCTTTGAATGTTGTACCAATATCTTAACTATATTCAGATTTCAGATGCTGCTAGAAGATAAGAAAAAAAACCAACACATTCATTTCAACACAGACTATCCATTATTTAAGTAATTGATGGCCCCATGAGTAGTCTGTGTAACTTACTTTAGCAATGTCTATTAATAAGTCAATATTGTCCATGTTATCCCCACCCTGAACAGTACAAAAGACGGCTAGACCTAGAGTCAGGATGCAGAAAAGTCACTTAGCCAGTGTCTGCTTTGGTTTACCTACTGCTAAATGATAACAATTAACAATAATAGAACCTATTTCACAGGATCAAACTGTGAGGATCAAATGAGATAATATTCATAAAGAGTTCAGCACAGTGCCTAGAACACAGCAGACACTTAATCAATGCTTGTTTGATTCCCCCCTGCCTCTCTCCCCACCCTGTTTACTTTAAGATCCCATATTTTACATGTTACTGCTGTTTGCTTGTTTTTCAGTCATATCTGGCTCTTTGTGAACCTATGAACCACACTGTCCATGGAATTTTCTTGGCAAAGATGCTGGAGTAGTTTGCCATTTCCTTCTCTAGTGGATTAAGATTAAGTAACTTGCCCAGGATACACAGCTAGTAAGTGTCTAAGGCCACATTTGAACTCAGGTCTTCCTGACACCAGGCCCAGAGTTCCATCCAGCTCCCTATTTTACATACTCCCCCTCAAACATCCAGGGGCAAAATTAGGAACAAGAAGGGACAAGAACTTTGGCTGTGAAAGAGTATAGCTGGAAGTTCAAAAGTCTCCATTTCGACCATACAATGAACCTTCTATGAGCGGCCATTGAATACAGGTATTATCCTCCTTGCTGCTATGTTTGGGCTCACTGCACTACCCTAGTTCTGCACAAAGCTGACATTTCTCCTATAATAGGTAGTGCATGCACTCAAATATAAAGATAGGCTATGCCGGCACTTGCTGAAGTGGTATTTTAAATGGCCACCAAGGAAGTCCATCCTTAAAATACTTCTCATATTAATGCCTGTAATTCTAACATCTATCATCTAAACAATCTTGGATCAGCAAAACTAGAATAGACCTCAGAGACAATCTAGTCCAAGGATTCTCATATTATTGTTCTTTACACTCTTAAAAGCTATTAAGGACCCCAAAGAGCTTTTGTTTGCATGGGGTTACATCTGTAAAAAATTATTGTATTATCAATGAAAACTAATAAATGTTCAAAATGTTCATTTATTAATTTTAAAATAACAATAATAGGGGCGGCTAGGTGGCGCAGTGAATAAAGCACTGGCCCTGGAGTCAGGAGGACCTGAGTTCAAATTTGACCTCAGACACTTAACACAAAAACTAGCCATGTGACCTTGGGCAAGTCAATTAACCGCCATTGCCCCACCTTCCCTCTCCAAAAAGAAGGCAAAATAATAATAAACCCACAATATATCTTATGAAAAACAGCTATATTTCTCCCCCCAAAAAATCATGAGAAAAATGATATTGTTTTACATATTTGTGCAAATCTCTTTAATGTCTAGCCTTTACAGAAGACAGCTGGATTCCCCTATCTGCTTCTACTTTCAATCTGTTATGCTATGTTGTTTTGGTTGACGTATACAAAGATAATACAGCCTCATACAGAAATGGGATTGAAAAAGGGAAAAGTGTCTAAATGAGCAAAAAATCTTAGTATTACTAGGAAAACAGTTTTTACGTTAACTCCCTAAAAGAGACTTGAGGACCCCTGTGGTTCATGGAGTATATTTTGAGAATCACTTGTCTAACCCAATCTCATCATTTGACAAAGAAGGAAAATGTGACCCAGAATAAATTTGTCACATAATTTGCTAAACAATTTGCCAAAGTTCACATAGCCATTAGGACCAACACTTCTCAACTATGTGATCTTTCTGCTACCTTACAGTTTATCCTTCATTCTGATATATTAAACATCACCCTTTGTTCCTATTCTTCTTTGCAAATGTATATACTCACAGGAATGGCAGCATATTATATCCTTAGCACCTTAAAAAGTTAACCTGTTCTTCATGATTTGGTGGTAAACG
>CM053586.1:260266108-260282711 GCA_028646515.1 Pseudochirops corinnae
TCTGAGACAAAGGCCCTGAAAACATGTGGGCATCCAATGAAAGCAGTCTTAACCTTATTTGGCATATCTTCTTCTGTCTTGGCTCTGAGGGAGGATCTCCATTGCTCTAAGCCCCAGATTGCTTGAAGGTCAGGTGACCTGACCTTAGGCCTAGTGAATACTAAAGCCATTCTAGATTTGATTTTTCAGAATGGGCAAACTTCACTACAAATTATCCCTCACATACTGAATATATCTTGGTTGCATATAGTCTCCGTGTTGTCTCCTACATTACACTGTGGGCTCCTTGAGGGCAAAAACTCTGTCTTCCTTTCTTTGTATCACCAGTACTTAGCACAGTATCTGTCACATAATAGGCACTTAGCATCCTTGTTGATTTGACTTGTCTCTGGAGACTAAGGCTACTTTACAAATTGACTCAAAAATAATTGCCTACCCTGCAGAATGGATCCTTCCCTTGCTCTCATGTGCCAAAGTCATAGCAACAACGGGTTAGATGCTTGTAAACCTCAAATAGTACAGCTGAGGTGTTCCTGATTTTATTAAAATTATGAGGTCACCCATGGACAGAGAGGTGGTACAATGGATAGAGTGCTGGACCTGGAGTCAAGGAGGTGAGTCTCAATCCAGCTTCAGACATTCCATTGCTATGTGACTCAGCAAATCATTAAACTTGTCTGCCTCAGTGCCCTTAACTCCAAAATGGGGGTTAATAGCATCTACCTCTTGGGACTGCTGGGAGGATCACATGAGAAAATACTTGTAAAGGACTTAGCACAGTGTCAGGCACATGCTAGGCACTATATAAATGCTTATTCCCTTCCTCTTCCTACTATGTAACTGTGTCTAGCTGGGTCAACTTGGAGCTTCACACAGCCTGCAAACAGACTGAAGGGATGTTACCATTATCTGCAAAAAATATACAAGAGGCATGTGGCATCATAGACAGAGGCTTGATCCCTAACTAAATCAGGAGGACCTGGGGTCAAGTTCTGTCTCAGATAAATACAGGTTATGATTCTTAAGTCACTTGATGTCTCTGACCTCCAGCCAAAGTTAACAGGCTACACTGGATTCAGAAATAGCCCACTCACCATGGAACATCCTTCCTCAAGGCCTTTCCCTCTTTTCTTGCTACTACCACAGCCTCCATTTTGTGAAGGGGTCAGGTTGGCTTGCCTTCATTTTCCTCTTGACCCTGTTCCTAACTTTGCTTCTTTCCTTTATTTCCTTTTTTATTTCCTTCCTTCCCTCCTTCTTTCCTTCCCTCAACCTGTTCCTCCTTCTTTTCTCTTTCCCTCCTTCCAATCTTCCTTCTTCCCTACCTTCCTTCCTTCTCTACTTCCTTCCTTTCTTCCTTCCTTCCTTTCATCTTTCCTTCCCTTTCCTCTTCTCTCCTTACCTTTTTCTTTCTTCCTTTCCTCATTCCCTCCTTCTTTCCTTCCCTCCTTTTCTTTCCCTCTTCAGTACTTCCTTTCTTTCTTCCTTTCCTCCCTCCTTCCTTCTTTCCTTCCTACCTTCCTTTCTCCCTTCTCTTCTTTTCTCCCTCCCTCCCAGGGACCAAATGGGTATAGAAGAGTGTATAAGCCCCAGATATTAGGAGAAAAAAATTTTTCAACTAATGGTCCTGCTATATCTTCTCAGTCAATATCCCTTTACAAAAACTATAATTTATGTTAACTGGTTAAATGATACTAGGTACTAATCACTCATGTCACTTAACCCTGTTTGCCTCAGTTTCCTCATCTGTAAAATGAACTGGAGGAGATGGCAAACTATTCCAGTATCTTCACCAAGAAAACCCCAAATGGGATCAGGAAGAGTTGGACACAACTGAAAAGACTGAACAACAACCACAGCAACAACTAATCACTGTTCATTGAGAACACACTAGAATGGTGCCTAGAATTGTTTAAATAAAAGTATAATGACTCCCAATCCTTCAGGAGTACACTGAGAGGAAGCAGCAGCCTTGCTCCAGGGAACTGACTCTTCAATAAAATAGAGGACATAGACAAGAATCCCCAGAACTTATAAAGGCTATATATCTTTTGTTTGTTTGTTCGGAGGGGGGAGGGCAGGGAAATTCAGGTTAAGTGACTTGCCCAAGGTCACACCGCTAGTAAGTGTTAAGTGTCTGAGGTCTGATTTGAACTCAGGTCCTCCTGACGCCAGGGCCAGTGCTCTATTCACTGCACCACCTAGCCACCCAGCTATATATCTTTTACTTACTTATCCTTACACATGTTGTTTCTTCAATAGACTATAAAGCAAGAATTGTTTCCTTTTTTCACTGAATCCCTAGCACCCTGCAATGGTCCTGGGACATATTAGACACTTACTAAATACTTGGTCAATGTGGAAATTGAACCTTTCTTTACCTTCTGACCCCAAATTCTGTGTTCCTACCACCATCTATGGTACTAGTAAAGGGGATCCTCAGGAACTTCTTTCAAGGTCTCCATCACTCCATCAGCTGCGTTAACAGCTCTGGACCCATTACCTACACATTCTGATTATATTCAGCAAATATTCTACATATCCTTTCCCTTTTCTTGCTTTTGAATAATGTGTCTATTCCAGTAAAAAACAAAAAGAAACTTTACACCTACAATTATTACCAAGGCTATGTCATAAATATACAGAATGAAATAAGCAAGAGAGTATGGGATAAAAAGGAAATCACCTGTGCTAAGGTGTTGCTGTAGGCAAAGCTTTCAATGGTTTAATTAGCCAGGCTATTTTTATATACAGGTAGAGTCTGGCCTACAATCCTTCCTCTATTTTTCCCTCCTTCCCTAAATATATTTAAATCTCAGTAAGTGGTGCTGAGTTTTGCATATCAAATGAACCGATTCTGCCACAAATCTGTATGTAAATGACAATGCGTCGAAATGAGATTTGCTTGGGGTTAAGCTACTTTTCTAAAGCTGGAGTCCACAAGGTTGAAATAGCTCATATTGCAATTTTAATTATTCAGGAACCATTCAGTCCGTGTCTTCCACAACACAACTGGAAACGGTTGATGCTAGGAAGCCATGGCCATCCTTCCACGCCAAATTCAATATTTTAGAATACCGTGAGAAAGGCACAGGAAGAAAACACTACCTCTGCTCTCAACTGACACCTCTGTTTTCTTCTCAGAATATTTGCTGTTGCCTTGAAATTCACAGCTGATGAGACGAATATATATTCGAAAGCTATATCCTGCAACATATAGTACAGACTATTCTTGTCACTGGGAAAATGAATTAATCTTTAAATCTGTGTTTTTCTTCTCTCCTTCCTTCTTTCTCCTCCTTCCTCTCTCTATATCTTTCTCTTTTTTTCCCCCTCTCTCCACCCTTCTGTAAATATGAGTTATTATCATTAGTGAAAAAAATATATATATTTCTAACCTTTAGGTTCCTAAACTAGAGCAACATCAGAAAATTTCAATTAGTGAACATTCATTCTGACAACCCCTGAGGAAGCCGCCATCAATTCACTGAATATGTGTATATTGGAAAAGTCCAGAACAGATCCCCGATGCATTTATTATTGTTTCTAAATGTCAGGGAACCTAACCAAAGAAACAAGTAAATAACTCCACAGGGACAAAATTCCCAATTCTAAAGACTCCATTCCTCATTGAGATTTGCTGCGCCTCTGTCATTCTGTCATTTCCTCAGTTTGGTTTCCAAGAAATGAATTGCCTCCTCTATAATGCAGTCGTTTTTGTCCTTAAAAAGATGTTACCCAACAAATTCTGCTCATAAGCCACAGAATGTGTCATAAACTGCAGGCCTTGTGAAAAAATAGGAATATATACAACAGAATGTGTAAGGACATTCATTAAAACTTGAAAAAGTTGGTCCTCAAAATGACTTAGAATATTCTAATGGTAGTTGTGCATAAAATGATAATGTTAGAGTCTATCAACTGGACAAACCAATGAAGGGGTTGGGATTAGGGAGGGCATGCCCGCACGCGCACACAAACACACACACACACACACACACACACACACACTCATCAAACCAAATTCCCTCATTACCAGTTCTATAGATTTGACTATTGTTTAGTCACTCAGCCAAATTATCTAGCTTTCCAAATAATACTGAAATTCCTGATGCCTGCCTTAAAGATATCACTATTCCCAAGCCCACTGGAACTTTTTAACTTGACATATTTATTGTTTTCGTTCACATTAATGTTACAAAGAACAAATATTTAGTAACAGTTAGAATGACCGCCTAGCCCTGTTTCTGACACACAGTAACCTCAGGCAAGTCACTGAACCTGTCTACCTCAGTTTCTACATCTGTGAAATGGGGATAATAATAGTACCTACCTGGTAGGGCTGCTGAAGATCAAATGAGATAATATTTTTGAAGCTGTAGTACAATTCCTGGCACATAGTAAGTGTTATGTAAATGTTAGCTATCATTATCATTATCAGTAGGAGGAGGAGAGAGGAAAGAGCACTTGAAGTTGAAGGACCTGGGATCTGCTCAGACATATAACTCATTTTTCTGAATCTCGGATGAGTAACACAAAATAGATCTAAGGCCAGCAACACACAACAACATGTCTTCAAATGCTATTGAGGGTGGGATAGAGACAGAGGACTATGGAACAGTTCATTTAAGGTACAGCAAGAAACTCTCTGGTAGCTTCTTTAAAGGAAAAAAAAACTTTTCTTGCTAAGTAAGTGATATGCTTATTTGTTTCTATGCTTCCCGAGGATTTTAAGTGTTGCCAACACCCATTAAATTTCAGCACTCTCAAACAAATACCTGATTATCCTGCCCTAGCTACAGCTCTGTTTTTGCTACCTTTATTAATTTGGACCAACGCACCTCTATCCCTTGGTCCTTGGTTTCTTTACTTGTCAAATGTGCACTGAGGATGTCTAAGGTCCCTGCCAGTTCTAAACCCTAAATTACTAGATTATTCTAAAAAGCATTAAAAATAGGATATATCTTTTTTTAAATTTTTTTTCAAGCAATTAATTTGTGGCATGATCCTTACTGAACTAGTAATGCATTCCTGCTCTACTATATTTTAGTACTGAATTAGAAGATTCTTGATGAAAGACAGCAAACTGTTTTATGTTTGCAGAAAGGAAATTGACAGCACCAGTGACTCTTTAATACAACGTACCCTCTAAAAAGATTCAATACTTTTTATTTTAGCTTAAATTAATTGAAGAGTATTCTCTTGACAAATTCTCCATTTCCAGCTGTGCACAGAGAGCAAGCTCTGTGTGAGCACTCACCCTTGGATTCAAATGCATAATTTATATGGTGACTCCTGATTCCCTGGTAGAACTTTAGGCTAATAGGGAGCTCTATATGATTATGAAGCATCAACTGACCTGCTGAACTTCATGCAAGTTACCATAATCTAAAAAGAGATATAGATTTCTTCTCAATTTCTTGCTCTTTTATGGATTTTGTTTAGCTTGGTCTAATACACTTGGAGTGACCTGTTAATTTTTTCTTTAAGTATTAGAGTTATTCACTTTAAAAACTATATCATTTGTAGCTACCAGGATATCTTGAAAATACCAGTCAGCATTTTCTGTCCCTTAAAATTATCCACAAAAAAAAAAAAAAAAAACCTTTAGGTGACCCACAAAGAAGTTTCTTAAGAAAATGTGTTATCTCAACATGAGCAAAAGGAAACCGGAAACCACCCATCTCTATTTAAGGAAGGTTCCTGGGCTGTGCATTCCTCTCCAAGTTGTAATGTGGATTTTCTCTACTGTGCCTCAGGATCAGGTACTATTCTCTCCTTTCAGGTTCCTTTTAAGTGCTGTCTTTCCCAATTAGAATGGAAGCTTCTGACACTAATGCATTGTTGGTGGAGTTGTGAACTGACCCAACCATTCTGGGGAACAATTTGGAACTATGCCAAAAGAGTAATGAAACTGTGCATACCCTTTGATCCAGCACATCACTACTAGGTCTATATCCCAAAGAGATTATTAAAAATAGCAAAAGATCCATATGTACAAAAATATTTATGGTAGCTTTTTTTTATGGTGACAAAAAAATTAGAAATTGAGGGGATGCCCATCAATTGGGACAGGGCTTCTTAACCTTTTTCAAGTCACCACCTCTATCAGTGCTTCTTTAATTGTGAGTCACAACGGTGCTGCCACTCACAGTTTAAGAAGCACTGAATTGTGAGATAAACTGAATTAAGTTGTAGTATATGAATGTAATGGAATACCATTGTGTTATAAGAAATGATGAGCAGGCAAATTTCTGAAAAACCTGGAAAGACTTACATGAACTGATGCTGAATGGAGGGAGCAGAACCAGGAGAACATTGTATACAGTAACAGCAACATTGTGCAATAATTGACTTTAATAGACTTAGCTCTTCTCAGCAATACAATGATCTAACAATTCCAAATGACCTGTGATGGAAAATACTAACCACATCCAGAGAAAAAACTATGGAGTCTGAATGCAAATCAAAGTATTCTATTTTCTCTTTTTTTCTTTCTCATGGCTTTTCCCTTTTGTTCTGATTCTTCTTTCACAACATGACTAATGTGGAAATATGCTTAATTGTACACGTACAGCCTATATCAGATTGTTCGCTGTCTTCAGGAGGGAGAAGGGGAAAAGGGGGGGGAGGGTGAAAAAAAATTTTGGAACTTAAAATCTCATAAAATGAATGTTGAAAACTATCTTTATGTGTAATAGAAAAAAATAAAATACTGTTAAGGGGGGAGGAGGGAAGAGAATGTAAGCTCCTGGAGGGGAGGAACTGTAGTTCTTTCTGCATAAATTTGTACTCCTAAGATTAGCACAGTACCTGGCACATAATAAGCACTTAGCAAACAAAACTTGACCAAGTGAGTCAGTTGCCCACACCACTTCCCCATCCATGTGCAAATGTTTGTCACCTTCTCTCAGATGAAAAGCATTGCGTTTTAAAAAAATAATTAGCAAGTTCCAAAGGTTGATAAATCTGATTGGCTGGTAAAATGGGAGCAGGGTTGGCATATGGAGGGGAACTAGAATGAGACTATCCTTATTTTACCAACCAGTCACTCTCAGTAGGAAGTTCTTATTTAGTAATCACTTGACACAAATCGGAGACACAAAAACCATGGCTATCATTCCTCACTCACCAGGGGTTATTATTTTCCTCCTAAAAATGTAATTAAACTTTGCTTAGTATAGCTAAATCCTTTGTTTTTAACTTCCCTAAAGTGATAAATCAATCACATGGAACAGAAGGCAAGAAAAGCAAAATCTGGGAGAAAAATATAAGGACGATGCCAGATGTATCATAAACTTTTTTTCCCTCAGTCTTTTTTATACTTTTAAATGTCGAATGATATAGAGATCAAAGAATCTCAGTGGGTCTCAAGGGACCAATGTCTACTCCATCCCACTATATGACCCCAGGCACATCAATTCTCTTTTCTCATCTATCAAAGCAAAATAAATTTGCTACTGGTGTCCAGTACTGAAGTGAGGTCCAGGGGCTTTCATCTTTTTCAAAATCTCTGTGGAGCTCATGCATATCTAGTCAACTTACAGAGTATGGGGTGTAAGAATCAAGGTCTTTCCTTTGTTGTTGTTCAATCATTTCAGTCGGGTTTAACTCTTCGTGACCCTATTCGGGGTCTTCTTGGCAGAGATACTGGAGTGGTTTGCCATTTCTTTCTCCAGCTCATTTTAAAGATAAGGAAAGTGAGGCAAATGGGGTTAAGTGACTTACCCAGGGTCCTCCCTAAACATGAGCAAAATGAGTGACGTCCTCAATCAAGTGATCTTGATTAGGCATTAGGAAGAAGTTCCTCCCTTCTTGTCTCCCAAAAATATCATTTCACCTCTTCTCTGGGAAATTCTACATGAGAGCTTAATTCCTTAATCTTTAGTCTTTTGAATATAGTCTGGTTGGAGCATTGATTACAAAGCTTATAGTGTGGAGTCAAATTGTGGAAGGCCTTGAATGGAGCGCTAAGAAATCTGATCTTAAATCAGTAGATAACAAAGAGAAACAGCATATAATTTCTCTGAAACCTTTTCAAATCTATTTTTTTTTAAATTCTCAGGTTATGTTTGATTGTGCTTAACACTCTTTTCCTGGATTATTATCAATTTAAACATCACAGGGTCATAACTCTAGAGCTAGGAGAGACCTCAGTAGCCATCCAGGCCAACCTATCCATGCCTGAACAATGAATCCACTCTATAACTTCCTGGACAAGTGGTCTCTGAATTATGAAGGCCTGGGCTGAACTCTCCCTCTTTTTTTATCTGCATACCTCTAAGGAGGGGTAGCCCCCTACTTCTAGGGGCAGCTCATTCCACTTGGGGAAAGTTCTGGTTGTTCAAAGTTTTCCCTTTTCCCTTACATCAAACCTAAATCTATTCTCTTTCACCCACTGCTTCCAGTTAAGCCCTATGAAAACCAAGCAGAAAGTCTGTGTTTCAGTGATTACTATTCAAATGCCAACCAGTTGGTAAAATTAGGATTTACAACAGAAATGTCACTGTGAAGTGATATGATATTTTAAATAATAAGCCACATTTCTCTCCTTTGGGGAAAATTCTAAGGCCATCTTATCATAGAATAATAGAATTTTATGCCTGGAAGAGACAAAAGATAATCTAGTTCAACCCCCTCATTTCACAGGTGAAGAAAATAAAAGCAAGAAAGATAAACTGACTGTGCCTTCTTGACTAGCATCCCTGTGATGCTATAGTAGAGGTAACCGAATGTTCAACATTTAGCACATTGTATGGCTTACAGTGAGTGGGTTTTTTTACTCATTCATTCAACTATCGTCAGCCATTTGCACTTGTGAATGGTTCCAGATGGAGAATGTGAAGGCATTGAGCACCTAAGGAAGAGATGGGGAGATACCTTCAATAGACTAATAGGGTACAGAACTAAGATACTGTGATAACTTAAGACAAAACTCACCTAGTCACCACTTTGCTTAAGGTCAGCATTCGCTTGGAGTATGCCAACTCATTCTTCTCATTAATACCTGCACCTGATAAGATTGCTATGCTATTACCTACATAGTGTCTTCTGGTAGTACTACTCACAAAAACCAAAAGTTAAGCCTTCAAAGAAGGAGGAACAAGCCTTTATTAAGCATCTATTATATGCTATGAACTACATTAAGTGCTTTACAGATATCTCATAAAAATCAAGTTATCAACATCTAAGGGACAGGGCAGAAATACATTCAAATAGCTATAATGTACACGATTCAATTCAATCATTATTTATTGAGCATCCATCAGGTGCTTAGAACAGGTGCAGAATGAGCTCTGGCAACTAAGACATCTGCCTCCAAGCTTACTGCCCTGGGATCCTTGAGGTATGATAAATGGTTATTGCTGTTTTTCAGTGGTATTGTTAGCATTGAAGTTCAAAAGAATTTTTTTTTAAAAAAACCTTCCCAGGAGATAGAAGGCCTTAAAGGGATACTACAGAATAGCTTACAGAGAGAGAGAGACAGAGACAGAGAGAGAGAGAGAGCAATTTACAGTTTAAAAGGGATGGAGACTGGACCTGTGATTTCACTGGTATGAGGAACCTCCAGGTGAGAAAACATCCTCTGAATGTGCAGGTCAGCACCAGGGCCAGAGTCATAAAGCCACTGCCTGCTAGAGGCAGGGCTTGAATCTAGGTCTTCCTGGCTTCTAGGTCAGCTGTCTATTCCCTAAGCCATACTGTCTCTGTAAACAAGACATTTTCTGTTATAAAATACAAAGCCTTTTACTTAATTAATTAATATTAATTAATGCAATTAAACTACAATGGGTCTATGTTATAAAGTCTGTGGGCAGAAGTCATTTATATACATACACACATGTATGTATACATATGTACACATATACACACATGTACATATACACATACACATCCTTGGATCTGCTCCAGTGCCTATGACAAAGCATTATACATAGACAAGGCTGGATAAATGTTTTTTGGATGGATAGATGGATGGATGGATGAATGGATGGATGGATGGATGGATAGATGGATACACATGTTATCTACCCTGATAGACAAGAGTAAGTTCTTTGAATTCAGGGGCTGTTTCTTCTTGTTCATTCTCTCTCTCTGTCTCTCTCTGTCTCTCTGTTTCTCTCTCTCTCTCTCTCTCTCTCCTTTTCTCCCTCCTTCCTCTCTCATTTTCTCTGTCTCTCTCACCTAGAACCCTGCCTTGCACACAGAAAGCACTTAGTAAATTTTATTGATTGAAGAATGTATAGAAATAAAGAATTTTAATTAGACATTAAGCAGAATTTCTTGGCTAAATGCACTGTAGGGCTCTGAAATGATCAGAGATCATTTTCTCAATAGTTTTAGAAAACAGTGGATAGTTTCTGACTGGTTGCTTAGATGCAACCTTGATAGGAAAGAAAAGACTGAATAATCTCTTTGGTCTCTCTCAGGGTCATTATTGTTGTAACTAAAGAATACAACCTTCTTTCTGAAAAAGAAAAAAATATCAGTGTGATATCCAGCTATAGAAAATTGTTTTTATAAGTGTTAGATCTATTTCTGAGGCATCCGAGATGCAAGGACTCAGAGCCACAATCTCTGACCCTGGACCCCTATTGTTGTTGTTTCTCCTTCATCCTCAAAGAGGACCATGACATCAGGAAGGTGATGTCATGACTTTAAAGTGAATTGGATTTAAGTGAGGTAGGGCTGCACAAAATCACCAGACTCACTTTCTCCTCCAGAGTCATCTGGGTCCAATGCCAAGATATAGATCAGGACTGGAGATGTCCCTCCCCCTAGACTCTAAGGCTCCTAGGAACGAGAGAACCAGGGTGACCACAGAGGAGCAAAAGAGATAGAAACTATTGGACATACTCTGGGGTTGGGGACCCTGGGAAACTACCACAAAGAAGGCTTCCCAGAAAGGAATCAGGCCAAGCCAGGGAAAAACCATTTGAAGTGGAGGAAAGCCTTAGGATCCTGCCTCAGTCAGTATACCATTTATATCATTGCTGATCCTAGGTAGACAAGATAGGGTATAGAGGACAGCATATCCCATTTGGATACAGTCAGCCAGAATACAGCTGGGGACCGTAGACAAGGAGGTGGTCCTGAAAGAGTGTATGTAGCCCACTGCCTCTCATCAGTCAGTCAGTCAACAAGTTGTACACTTACTATGTGCAGGGACTCTCTACTAAGCCCTGTCTGTACATAGAAAGTTAAGCAATCCTGACCCTAAAGGAACTCACATTTTAATGAGGAGACAACTTGTAAATAATTATGTGCGTACAAGATACATACAGTCAAAATCTCAGAGGAAATATACTAGGAGGAGGGGGTAGAGAATGAGGGGTGGACAGGAAAGGCCTCCAACAGAAGGTAGGTAAGAGTCAATGAACCCAGCCCCCTCCACTTCCTGGGAAAAGGCAGAAAAGGAAGTAATGGCAGATAGGTGACATACATGGGGGAAAGTCAGGTCCCCCAAGAGAGGCCCAACAGTGTTGCGACAGTAAGAATGGCCAGAGAGAGCCAAGAAAGGGTGTTAGGAGATCATTTGACATGACTGCCATCAGAAAGAGGCCGGTCCCCTATCAGATAGTCACCCTATACTAGCTATGGCTACAAAAATACTTCATCTTAAAACCCCATGAGGGGTCCTATCCAATTTAAGCACCTAAAAAAAAAAAGCAAAACCAAAAATCATTATAATGTAAGCTCACTTATCTGTAATGCATCTATGTTACTCAAAGTACTATGAATCTCACACCATGCCCAGTCCACTCTTTGCTATAGAAGTTGCCAGTCTCTTGACCCACTGTCACTAACAATAGTAGAAGCAGCCACAGTAATGATAAGAGTCAGTGAGCAGAACAGGTAGAAAAAGATGGTATGAGCAGGGTTAATGCCAGGGAAAGGAGCAGGTCATCAGGTATACTGAGGACCACCTGGATCTATGTACAGTAGAACAATTCTGTGCCCCAAATAGTCATGGACCATATGAGCATGAGAATTAAAGCTAGACAGAACTGTATTTAAATAAGCAACAGAGATAGCCAAGTGGCACAATGGATAGAGCACTGGGCCTGGAGTCAGAAAGACCTGAGTTCAAATCTGATCTGAGACACTTACTAGCTGTGTGACCCTGGGCAAGTCACAGCCCCTGCCTGCATAAAACTGGGGAAGGAAATGGCAAACCATTGCAGTATCTTTGCCAAGAAAATGCCACGGACAGTCGATCTACAGGTTCACAAAGAATTGGACGTGACTAAGTAACTGGACAATAATAAAACAAGCAATAAGTATTTATCAAGCATTTTATATATGATTCTAGAGGTAACAGATCACCTGGTCCATCTTACAGATAAGAAAATTGTGGTACAAAAAGGTTACGAGATTTGTTTAAGGTCACATAGATGAGTGGGTAGGTGGGACGGTTAGTCCAGGTATTCTAACTGGAATTAGAGAAAAAAATCTAAATTCAAATCCTGATTCAGACTCTTACCAGGTATGCGATCCTGGGCAACTCAACCTCTGAATGTCTCAATTTTATCATCTAAAAAGTGGGAATAATTATGCCAGTGCCAAGTAGTAGAGCAGGACTTCAAACCCAAACTCAGGTTCTGTGATCCAGATCTCAGTCCTTTCTAACAATACTAATCAGTATTTCTAAATACACACACATACACACACACACCCCTCTATCACGTATTATTTGATTCACAGAAATGAAGAGTCTAAAGGACTCTATATCCACAACAGCCTACATTTTGTATCCTACACTTAAATGCCACAACCACCAAACACATACATATGTTTACACCATAGAAGAACAATTAGCAAAATGACTTGTTTCTACTTTAAGGTCTATTTAATTGAGGGTTTCTGACCTTTTTTGTCGGCAGTTAGGTGGAGCAGTGGATAGAGCATAAGTCTTGGAATCAGTAAAACTCATCTTGATGAGTTCAAATCTAGCCTCGGATACTTACTAGGAAAGCATGAGAGCATGTCCATCGATCAGAAGCTCAGCAAGCCTGCCATCATGAAATTGACCTACAATGCTGATGAACTTCTCCGGGCAACCAAATTTTGACACAGTTTTTCATAAACCCTCACAACTAACAGTATCAAAGATTTTGGTCAGATCTACAAACATTGTGCTCCATTCTGCTCTCGGCATTTCTCCTGGAGTTGTCAGGGAGCAAGCACCCTATCAGCTGTTCCTCAGCCCTTTCTGAAGCCACACTGATCATCTTCCAGGTGTTAAGGAGGACTCTGGAAAGAATCTTGCCAGCAATGACTAAGAGGGAGAGACCCCACTGTGATGGTCACAGGACAAGCTATTTCCTTTTACTTTTATAGAGATGGACAATGGAGGCATCCTTGAACTCCTGGGGAATAACCTCTTCTTGCCACATAACCTGGAAAATTTCAGTCAGGTTTTCTATGAGCAATGGATCCCCTACCTTGTAAATCTCAGCTAAAATAGAATCAAACAGGTGCTTTGCCACATGAAAAGAGCCTAATGGCATTCAAAACCACCAATAGAGTGAAATAAGGCTGTGAGCTTGCTCCCATGCTTTTTAGCGTGATGTTTTCAGCCATGTTGTTAAATGCTTTCAATGAGGATGAACATGGCATCAAAGTCAGCTACCACACTGATTATAAATTCTTCAACTTGTAAAGGCAACAAGCCAAGACCGAAGTGGAGGGAGTGTGGGTACATGATTTTCTTTTTGCAGATGATTATGCACTCGATGCAGCCTCTGACGCTGAGATGCAACAAAGTATGGTTGCTGCTTGTGCTAATTGTAGCCTAATAATTAATACTAAAAAAACACAGGTGCTCCATCAGCCACCACCACACCATCCATATGTGGAACCATCAGTTATAGCAAATGGAGAAGTTTTGAAAGCTGTGGATAAGTTCACTTACCTTGGTAGTATACTTCCCAGGGATGTACACATTGATGACAAAATTGACACACACATTGCCAGAGCTAGCTCAGTATTTGGGAAGGTCCACAGTAAAGTATAGGAGAGAAGAGGTATTAGACTGACTACCAAACTCAAGGTCTACAGAGCCACTATGTTGACCTCATTGTATGCCTCTGAAAGCTGGACAGTATACCAGCGTCATGCCAGGAAACTGAATCGCTTCCATCTGAATTGTCTTAGGAAGATTCTGAAGATGACCTGGAAGGCTAAAGTACCAGACACCAAGGTCCTTACTTGAGCTAAACTGCCAAATATTCAAACTCTGCTTCAGAGTGCACAACTCTGATGGGCTGGCCATGTTGTTTGAATGCAAAAGATACCCTTGTCAAAAAAACTATTTTATGGAGAACTCACACATGGCAAGCATTCAAGTGGTGGTCAGAAGAAGCCATACAAGGACATTTTCAAGGTGTCTCTTAAGAACTTTGGAAATGATTGTGTGACACTGGCATAGCATCATTCAGCATAACGTGCCCACATCAGAGAAGGTGCTGTGCTCTATGAACAAAGAAGAATTGAAACTGCTCAAAGAAAATGCAGGATGAACAAATTTAGATTATCCACCCAAATGTTCACACAGACTATTTGTGTCCAGCCTGTAGTAAAGCATTCCAAGCTCCTATTGGTCTGATCAGCCACAGTCGAGGACACACTGAAACTTGACTCTAGCATAGTGATGTTATTTTGGTCCTCTTGGAGAACAAAGGACAACAACCAACCAGATACTTAGTAGTTCTGAGACCTGGGAAAATCACTTAACCTTCTTAGCCTCAGTTTCCTCATCGGTAAAATGAATTGGAGAAGGAAATGGTAAACCACTCCAAGTAAGTTCACTAAGAAAACCCCAAAAGAGGTCATGAAGAGCCCGAAACAACTGAACAACAACTTCTGATCTCTACTAAATAAAAATATGTTTGTATTTCACAAGTACATTGGAATTTTAAAACAGGAAAACAAAGGTCAACAAGAACTCGTGTGGTAACAGCTCTAATTAGAGCAGAAAGTCTTAAATAAATAAGATAATCTTCTAAGGTTACTTTTTATCTACTCTGTGTGTATCTTATATATCTATCTATCTATCTATCTATCTATGTGAACACGATCTCCTCCATGAGAACATAAACTCTGTAAGGTCAAGAACAGTTTTCTCTTTTTTCTTTGTATCCTACTAGACTTTGCACAGTGCCTAATCCAAAGTGAGTTCTTAAATACTTGGTGACTACCTGATTACAGTAGCCCTCTGAAACAAAAGCTAACAAAAACACTTAATAAGAATTTGCAAATTCTTTTGCAAACTAACTTTAACAGTTAATTGGGAATTGGTTGCCTAGATACAGTGGATACAGCATTGAACCTGGAGTCCAGGAGAAAAATCTGAGTTCAAATTCTACTTCAGTTTTTTATCAGCTATGTGATCCTAGGCAAGTCACTTAACCTCTGAATGCCTCAATTTTCTCATATATAAAGTGGAGATAGTAATAGCAGCTACCTCACAGGACTGTGAGGAGAAAATAAGAGAAACTCCATAAAGCACTTTGTAAAACCTTACAGTGCTACATAAATTCTAGTTATTTATTATTATTATTATTACTGCTATCATAATTACTATTTCTCTAATTCTGAAACAGATGCACAAATTTCTCAAAGGTTATTTATTTATTTTATACCTAAATATCGATATCAAAATATACAAGAGTATACTTCATAATAAAAAATATTCTTATCATGTAGTTTAAAAGCCAAGGCTTCCTTCAAAAGGTTAGAAATCACTATCAGTCTTTGAATGCTAAAGAATATCCTCAAGATCATCTGCCTAAAAGAATCCTTTCAGAGAATTAATTTGTTGTCATTAATAATGGAAAAAACATAGACCATATATATCACACTGGCATCAGCATCTTATAATTAGAATACCAGGATCTCTCTGTGCATTTGAGTATTTTGGCTTTTCTCTTACTTTACTCAATACCAGGGGAACGATGTCATCCCAGCAGCTAAATGCTCTAGCAACTGCTCAGCACACTCTGGAGAGGTCTCATCTAGCTGCCACCTCCCCACCTCCCCTGCACATGCCAGCGATCAGAGGTTAGCTATCCTGGTGTGTCAGCTTGCTTTCAGTCCTAAATATTTAATGGTGTATTTTCCTTAATGGAGCTCAGGCACATTTGATCAGGCACTGGGATCATTTAGTAGTGCAGTCAAAGTTATCATACTGTCATTTCACATCAACTTTGTAATTAGATAATTCATCATTTTATTAATTCAAAAGCTTGCTTCCTTTACTACTTTGTACAGGCTACAGCAATGAAATCAAACTGAGCTCATCAGCCAAGAACCTCTAAAATCTGGTCCCGTGTGAACCTGAAACCCTGCAGGGGACAAACGGATGCACTCATTGACCTTTCAGAGCAACAACAAAGGTGATATTCTTCTAACAAATGAGACCACTGGCCATATTGAGGGAATGGGACACCCAGAACAAAACCACGGGCTCCAATTTAAAAGAGAATGGATGAAGCAAAATAAAAAGGTCAAAAATGAATATGATTCATAATCAGTTTTGCCTTTGCTAGATGCTGAGGTGCATTTCTCCTAAGAATAGTAAGGAATCCTTAGAGTAGGTTTA
>CM053586.1:260282811-260310034 GCA_028646515.1 Pseudochirops corinnae
ACCTGCAAGAAGTTGATTTCAGAATAGTAACCTCCAGAAGTTACTCAAAACACAAAAAAATAGCTCTCTACCGGGGAGTTGCTATTTAGTTTCAGAAGGAAATCTATGGGAAGGAAAAAAAAAAGTAGTTGAATTTTTAAACAGATGTTAGATTTCTAACAAAAATTTCCATGGAAGGAAACATGGGACTATAAGGTTGAAAAGCATTTTGCAGAGCCCTGAAAGTACTAAATATCTATTTATGGCTCATATTACAGCTACTTCCAACTTTAGTGTTTATTTTTGAATTACATTATACTGCTAATCAGTTTACTATATTATGAATCAAAATTTATCATATTTCTAATCAGTTTACTAAATATGTTTTTATCAAAGGAAGTTACCATGGTAAGAAAAAAGTCCTGTCTAGCACCAGGGAAAACAGCACCATGGAAAAAAAATTACCTGAAGAGCAACGAAGATGCCTGACTTACTGCATCGATCATACATAAAGCAAATTCATGACCAAATCTAATGGCATTAAGTTTGGAGTATTAACAACTATCACCACATAATAATTAACATACAGTATTGCAAAAATGTCAGTGTGTATGGTGTCTCAGCAATTTAGCATAGTGTGCTAAACCCTTTTTTGCATTTTGAGAAAGGACAAGTTCCTCCCTTTCAGACGCATACATAAAAGGTACTTTACTAATCAATGAGTTCTCTGGAGTTTTACTTTTTTATTTCTTAATGATAGTCTCCCAAACTAGTCTGTAATCACCAGTCATCTCACAGAGCTGACTGAGAATGATGACAATGGCAAATGACTTCTGTCCACTACAGACTGGAACCAAGGAAGTTCCATCTCCCTATCATCCACTGCCTCAACAACTGCTCATCATGAGACCTCCTCCCGAAAGAGATCAAAGAAAGAGGAAAAGGATCTGTATGCACAAAAACATTTATAGCAGCTCTTTTTGTAGAATAGGAAAACTAGAAAGGAAAGGGCTGGTTGCACCTGACAAAGCAGCAATGGATTCAACACGTAGAACGAGACACACGTTTGGACATGGACAACACAGGAGTTTGTTTTTCTTAACTGTGCATATTTATTTCTTTCTGCTTTTGTTTTCCATGGGGGAGGAGGAGAAGGCAAAGGGGAGAGAAAATAAATGCCTATTAAATGAAAAAATATGATTTTAGAAACTCTTGGCATTTCAAGGGACAGTCAATGCCATGATCAGGTAGATATGGATACTCTTCAAAACTAGTCAGCAGTTTGGAATCCTGGTACATATTCAGAATTGGCAAATATTCTAACTGGAAGGAAGGAAAGAAGTGAGTGAGGGAAGCCAAACTGCTAAGTAGTTTTAAACAGTATTACTACCTACTCAGTCATGACATTGACTGTCCCTCGAAATGCCAAGAGTTTCTAAAAATAATAGTCAATAGCATTTTACAAAGTACTTTATATATATATCTGAACCGTTTCTAAAAATAACAGTCAATAGCATTTATATGGCATTTTAAAGTTTACAAAGTACTTTATATATATTTGAACCTATGTGAGCCCAGTTGAAAGAGGTACATGTATCATGCTCATCTCATGGATGAGGAAATGAAATGGGAATGGGAATTTGAAGATGTTCCCTGCCCTTGATAGACCTAGGGGGGGATCTGAAGACCTCCCCTGCTTTGAAAGTAAACTCTGACTCCTAATGGGCTGAATGTAATCACATGGAGCCCGTGACAGAGGGAATTTGCTAAAGGGTGGAGCAGAGCCCACAGGAAGCTTCTCTGCTGTGAAGATAAACTCTGCCCCCAGTAGGCTAAATGTAGTCACATGGAGCCTGTAGTGGGAGGAGTTTGTTGAAGGGAAGCAGAGCCCACAGGAAGCTTCCCTAATGTGAAGATAAACTCTGCCCCCTGATAGGATGAATGTAGTCATGTGGAGCCTGTGGTGGGAGGAGCTTACTGAAGGAAAGCAGAGCCCACGGGAAGCTGGGAGCCAGAGCCAGAGAGATGGTGGGAGAGAGAGAGGTGCTCAGGCAAGGAGAGAGAGAGGTTTGTGAGTAAATACTGATCTTGTATTGGTTTGTGGGAAGGCTAAAGAATGGTGAGGCTCTGAGTGTTATTATGGCTTCTGAATATCTTTGGTACTATGATGGAATTGGCTTACTGGTTTGAGGATTCAGTTTTCTGGGTCTAAATAAATGCTTCAGTTTTGTCCTCTATATGGAGAGTCTGGTATATTTTGCAATCGAACATCATACAATATTTATAGTCATAGTCTTGATCACGATCGTGGACACTGTGCTACAGGAAAATTGAAGTTCAAAGGTCATGGTCACACAAACAAGGACCACATTTGAACCCAAGTCTTCTTGACTCCATGTACAGTATTCTACCCACCACAACCTATGGCACATAAAGTTCATATATATAACAGACATTCTCTAAGATTTTGAATGAATCCCTTTTTCTAACTACAATATTCTGATGTTTAAAGTTTTTTATTTGGGATGATAACAAATAATAAAAATATAGCCATATATGAAAAATTATATTGTATATATCAAAGGCCTAGAGGCTAATAAAAAATCCAAAATACAAACAAATTAGTGCAAGGCAACATTTCTCAGAAGTTATCTAAAAGTGGTTGGGTATGGGGAAAAAGGAAGTGAAGGGAACAAGTTTATACATAGTACCAACTTATAGGCCAGGCACTGTGCTAAGCACTTTATAAACATTTCATTTCATCACTTGGCAAGGGACCTCCAGAAGTCTCCCACCATACTGTTTTCCATAAACAATCTGACTGCTAACAAACAAAAACACTATCAGGATTCAATTAGTCTAGCGTGTATTTTGTAAGCTTATACATATATATGTATCTATGTACACATGCATGCATAACATGGCCCAAAACTGTACTGCAGTTTCAAGATTTAATAACTTCAGAAGTATAAATGCTACAAATTTAAAAGCTTAAGATTCTGAAAATCCAAAATAACCATGATCTTATGCTATTCATCCCTCTAGTCAATTTTCAGACATTTAAAAAATTTCCCCAGGTGCTGCTCAGTAACTGGAAGGATTGCATTTACAATCCTGGCTGTAAGACTGTCCAAAGAATGAGGTTTTACATGATAGTTTTGACATGATCCCAACAAGAAAAAGATCAGGTGACCAATCCACTGATCCGTGAAAGTGTCATCCAGAAAGTATTGCACATATAATGCCAGAGTTCACTATCTTGTTAAAATTAAACATGTACCTCCTGGATAATAGCTCTATCTAGTGACCATCTAGCCTCAAATGGGGAAGACTTCCCCCCAGGGATGGAGAAGCAACCATTTCCTGAGGCTTTAGAACATTCTACTTTAGAACAGTTCCAACTGTTTGGAAGCTATTCCTTTTATCAAGCTCAAACCCATCTTTTCCCAAGTATATTCTCAAACCATCACACTTATGGCAGAAATTATCACAAATCTGATTAGGCATCCCCTAGTGAAAACACCAAATGATTTCCCCCCCACCTACACTTATCTTCTGTGGTGATGATGATAACAAAAGGGTTGGTTCAGTCAACAAGAGAGAGTTTTCTCTCACATCAACTGAAGTTATTTCTTTTTTGGAACAAATAACTAGAAAGTATAGGGTGGCAGATTTTAACTCATCCCAAGGGGGAGTTTTCCAATAAGCTGGACTGTCCAGCAGTTCCCTATACCATGAGATGATACATTTTTATCATCTCCTGGTCATTGTTTTCTTTCGATTGCTTAGCTTACTCAACACACCTTCTTTGAAGATAGTGCTTCTTTCCTAGCCTAAATGGTATATTCTAGATACATGGTATTACTGACTGTAATCCTCAGAAGAAATAAGGAGATAAAAGTCAAAATGTCCAATATTCTTAAGGATGATAAAAGCCAACAATCATTCTTCAAATTTCAAAAATCAGTCCCAAATTACAAAACAAACAGGTTTTCGTGCTAAGACAACACAATCAGATAACAGCAAATTTATCTTCCAGAGAGCCTAATTCCATTATGAAAAGATAGCTTAAAACCACAGTTTTCCCATTATCCACATTTATGCTCCTGGAAAACGAGTGGACATAACATAGTGCACTATTCTCCTGGAAGCTGTCTTTGAAAACATACTCAAAAATAAGCAAACAGAAGCTTAATTCATCCTCAAATGTGTGATTTTACATTTTACATGAATATGTACAATCCAAAAAGCCAAGCATTTAATCTTCTGCTTTAATTACCTGAACCATCCAACAGGATTTTTGTAATCTATAATTTTTCCACATCAAAAGCTTCATTATATTTTCACATTATTTTTTAAAAGTACCTTTTATTGCATCTGCTTATGCCAATTTAATCAGTAATGGTTTCAAAGTAAATTCTTCACATTGGAGCAGAGGGTTCTTTAGGAAAACAACCATCCCATGAAAAAATAGAGAAGGAAATGGCAAACCACTCCAATATCTTTGCCAAGAAAACCCCAAATGGGGTCATGAAAAGTCAGCTATGACTGAAACAACTCAACAACAACAAAGTTTAATTTGACCCTAGTGGTGAGAAGTAAGGGAATGTTCTGCAGTCATTGGAGAGGAGTTGGTACATGCCACTATGGGATCATTTAGCACAGTCAACTTAACAACAAGAACACTGGTGTCCAGAAAAAAAAAAGATAATTGCTCTTCTTCCCAAAAGGGCAATGAGCTACCTAGACATTAAATGGAGACTGGGGAGATATAAAGCACCTTATGCCACTGAACTCTGCAAAGAGGTTTCTAGGTATAAGGGTTGAGAAGAGTCAACAAAACAAGGTAGGAGAATGTTCATTTTGGTCTATACCAGCAGTTCTCAACCTATGGGTCGCGACTCCTTTGGGGGTCAAATGACCCTTTCACAGGGATCTCCTAAGACCATCAGAAAACACATATTTCTGATGTTCTTAGGAACCGAGACACTGCTCCTCTATCCATCTCTAGGCGGGTCCGCCTACATGCAGATAAGCCCACATATGAGTGCTAAAGTCACGGCATTAGGAAGGTTGAGAACCACTGGATACCAAACATATCACTTACTTTTGCGAAGGATTCAAAAATCTCAAAGGTAGCTGGCAGCTGAGAGGCATCTTGGATCTCCTCTTTCAAGTAAAGTTGCAATGTCACAGCAAGATGCCTGAGGCCCTCCTTCTTTTCTTCACTTAGATGCTTAATGTCTGCAGAAAAGACGAGAAACAGACCAATCATGAACTGAAGTTACAATGGATAATTTTCAGAATCTAAATGGCAGCTGTGCAGGCAGACATTTTCTGCCCCAGATTTTATTCTGACAGAGGGCAAATACATCTCACTTTGTTTCCTGACAGCTATAAATCATCATAAATGATTTATTCAATTTGAGTCTGCCAAATTTCACCTACAAGATGGTGATCAAAAGCCCACAGGCATGCCAAAAAAAAAAAAAAAAAGATATGGATATACAGATGCAAGAACATAAGAAATTAAATCTAAAATTAGTCAAGCTGTTAGTTTTCACAGAATCATAACAATTAGAGTTTCAGGACCTGAAAGGACCTCAGAGAGCAACTAGTCCAATCTGCTCATTAGATAGATCATAATTGTGGATTCAGAGCTGCAAGGGACCTCAGAGATGATGGAGGCAATACTTCTCATTTTATAGATGAGAAAACAGATTCAGAAGATTTCCATGATTTTCCCAAAGTTACATAAATAGTCAACAGCAAAACTGGAATTCAAACCAAGGCTTTACTTCCAAATCCAATGTTCTTTCCACTGCACCACAAAATTCACCTTGGACATTTCTCTGGACATCATCCCTTAGATATCATCCCTCTATGAGACTGAAGGATGATGGTAAGAATTCCAACCCAAATTAGTAACTGTTATAAGTCATCTATACATTCTGATTATGTGTTGCAATGAGAATATTTTTGTACAAGGGATTTCAAGAAAGAAACATTTTCACTAAATATTATATAGACACATAAAGATATATCATTATCTTTTTACTTGCTCATTACTACATTCCTGAATTTTATGAGGGGAACCCCCTCTTATGTATAGGTATGATATGACAGCTTTTTCAAGGTCATATAAAGACATACACACACAAAGAGTCGATAAATCAATCTATAATCATTTATCAGACTCATTATATGCCAGGCACTGTGCTAAGCACTGGAAATACAAAGAAAAGCAAAAACAAGTACCCTCAAGGAGCTTACATTCTAAGGAAGAAAATAATGTGTAAATAAACAGATGCATACAATCTATAAGTCCAAGACTATACACAGGTTAGGCAAGCCCCTTTTTCATTCCCTCAAAAAATTAATATGCTCAACACCCTCAGAAAAAAGATGTAGAAACAGAGATAAATGATAATACCTTGTCTCATTAATTAAAATATCAGAAAGTCAAAAAAAAAATTCACGATCTAGTGACTTGGAGAAGCACCCTTGATGTAGGGTCCACTAAGCACAAAGACACAAATAATGAACCCCTGTGCCCACTCTTTGCCCACAGATGCTTTACATTTTGTGCCAGAGTGGGACTGCAGAAACCCAGAAAAATCATACCCCCTGCAGAGAATTGAAGAAGTATCTGTCAGGGAGACAAACTAAGCCACACCTTTTCCCAATCAGGATAAGGTGCTACAGGCATTACTGATATAGTGCTATATATAAGTAAAATTTATTTTACCTTTAGGACAGGTAAATGGGCATGTGTACTAATTCCATTTAGTAACAAAGGAGTCACTGCAGTACATTCCATTATTAACAGCTCTAACTTTTAGAAATTACATACTTATCATGAATTAGTAGCTACCTCCCTATAATTCCCATACACGTTCCTAGACCTACATGGAATGCATGAGTCCCTCTTCTAGCTGACAATTTCACTATATCTTTGAAAAATGCTACTATGCCCCTTCTCTCAAAAAGCAAAATTCAAAAGAATACAACTGAGGCTTCTATCAACTTCATACTTTGGGATTCTGTGATTTCTAGACCTCTCCTCACCTTTAGACCAAAATCCTAGAAAAAGCCATCTATCCTCACTGCACCAACTTTCTCACCTCTCTGCTCCTCCACCCCTTCCAGTTTGACTTCTGACCCCACTACTTTATTTTAAACTGTTCTCTCCAAGTTCTCCAATAATTTATTGCTAAATCGGGTGGCTGTTCTCAGGTCTCATCCTTCTCTCAACAGTCGCATGATTCATTTCTGCAGTATCTGACATCATTGTCCACCCTTATCCTTGGATGCTCATTCTTCTTTGGGATTTTCTGATATTGCTGCTATGATATTCCTCCAACCCGTCAGACTCATCTTTTTCAAGTCACTTTGTAGGATCAACAATCCATATCCCATCCTTTAGAAGAAGGTATGTATAGGCTAAACCCTCTTTTCTTCTCTCTCTATACTCATCAGTTCATATGGGCTCAACTATCATCTCTATGCAGAAGACTCCCAAACCTATGTACGCAACCTTCTTCTCTCTCCTCAGCTCTACTCTTATAATGACTTCAGAAACCTGGCAGACACTCTATCTGAATGCCCCCTAGCATCAAAGTCAACATGTCCAAAACAGAACACATTATCTGGCCCCCTAAATACTACTATCCATTTAACTCTCTTATTTCTATCAAGGATTCCACCACTGTTCCAGGTGAGCAGGTATGCAATGCAGGAGTCATCTTCAACTTTTCATTCTTACTCACACTCTACATCCAAAGAGTTGCTAATTCAACCTTCTCAGCTACTCACATATATTCTCTCCTCTCCATTCACAGGACCACCAACCTAGAGAGGCCAGATCTTTTGTCACTACACCAAATTATTCCTCAGAGATTACCTTACTGCATTAAAATTAAAATCTCCAGTCTGGAGCAAATTACATTTCGGGCTGCTGGAAGACCTTGCTGATGTAAGGAAAAAAGCACTGACAATAATATCTGAGCAACTTTGGAGGATAGAAGAAACACCAGAGAATTAAAGATTCTAGAACCTGGATTAACCAAGGAGTTTGACAACACTCTCATGGGAAAGCCTACAATAGATTTTTTGAAATTTTTTTTTTTCATGAAAAAATTTATTTGCAGTACTACAGTCAATTCAGGCAGCTAAGTGGTGCAAGTGAGTAGAATACTAGGCTTGGAAACAGGAAGACTCGTCTTCATGCGTTCAAATCTGGCCTGAGACACTTACTACTTATGTGACCCTGAGCAAGTCACTTAATCCTGTTTGCCTCAGTATCCTCATACGTAAAAATGAGCTGGAGAAGGAAATGGCAAATCACTCTTGTATCTTTGCCAAGAAAACACCAAAATGGGGTCATGAAGAGTAGGATATGAATGAAACAAACAAACAACAACTAAGTCAATTCACTTCTCTAGATATGTTGCTTCATATATCAAATGTCAAGGATGGTGCAGTGAATAGAGCACCAGCCCTGGAGTCGGGAGAACCTGAGTTCAAATTTGGACTCAGATACTTAACACTTGCTAGCTGTGTGACCTTGGGCGAGTCACTTAACCCCAATTGGCCTGCCTTCCCCCTTACAAAAAAAGGCAAAAAAAAAATGCCAAGGTTGGCCTAATGTTCTCTAAGGTCTTTTCCACCTAAAGATTCTATGACTTTACGGTGACTTCCTTTCCAAGGTTCTCACCAGTTCTCTGTCACCAACCATTTCTTCTGTGTTGGTCAGAATTAAGTCCAAAGTGGAAATTCAACCCATTGTTTCCTTTATACTTCCCAAGAGACAAACCATCAGCAAATGAAGTAAAAGGTTTCTCTGATGCTTCCTTGTAGTGGAATGTGAGCTCCAGCAACCAAATTGTTTAAAGTACCCCCTCACTATTACACTTTAAACTCTGTTATAGGTTAGTGATATGCATTATCACTCTCCACTTGGCTGGGTGGTCTAAAGTACAGACTCACAATTCTATACTATCTAAGTCATCCCCTTTAATCCTCATTCAAATGTTTTCTATCATGCCGCCACCCTCAGCTTCCTTCGATTCATTTCAACAAAATTATTTTTTTGGCCTATGGTACAAGTCTATCATCCACTGCATTGTTTTTGTTTCTTTGGAACAGAATATTATGTAGTTTTATTGTCATATTCCAGCTTTGAGTCCCATCCTGCCAAGCCTGGTGATATCTATAAGATTTACCTCTATGTAGTAAACCTTCAAGTTCACTTTGTTTATTACCCATATCCTGCGCATTGTTTTGTAGACATCTGAGGACACTGTCTTCAATGGAACTGCCTGCCATTTTCCTTTATGAATTAATAAGGACCCTCTTCCAACATTATATCATACCCATTACTAATAGGATCTGTTTGTTTTTATTTTTAAAGTATTATCTGACATAGCAAAGTCATCAGAATGTCAGCCTTGGAGCCAGCAAACCTTGCGCTCAAGATCTACCTCTGATACTCCCTGGACCACTCGTTTAACCTCTCAATGCACTAAGCAATTTTCTAAGACAATAAGTTGTGTAGAAGGTACTGACTTGTGATAGTAGAAGCAGCTTCCACACCTGAGATTTCACTTTACCAAAGTAGTCAGGTGACCATCATCTATACTTATCCCTATGATCTGAGCATTTTTCGCCCTTCTCAAATTCCAGTTAAAGTTCAAGCAGAGACATTTTTCAAACATAGAGCAGATTAGAAATAGATGATGAATAGATAACAGCATATCAAAGACAAGAATGAAAAGTAGAAGGGTAAAGTGAGAGGAGATTCAAATACAGTCTAAAGGTGAAACAAGTAGAGAAAGCAAGTGAGTAAGAAATGAAAAGGATCTGAAGAAGAAAATTAATGGAACTGAAGCTAAGGACAGAATAGGAGAAAATAAAACCACCACAAGGCCAAAGATTAACTCTTGAATCATAGTGATTCCCAGGTTAAAGGGGCATGTTAATTATTCAGTTCAAAGAGAAGAAGGATTTTACAAAAGCAGGCAATTCTGTCTTGAAATCAGTTTAAAAATATACAGCAAACAGGTGTTCATGCTGAGGGCACAACATTTAATTAATAATTATTGAGAACATGGCACGAGAATAGGTGATATTTAGTGCACATGCTCAGTTTTCTCCCTGTGAAGAGCTCAAATTAATGCCAAGATTCTAAGGCTGAGCAGAGATTATAGTCATGACTCACAGCAGAATTTTAGTGATTAAACGTTCATCAAAACATGAAAAAAAATGCACCAAATTCAACCTTATTCCTTGCCTTCCATACCTTTGAGTTTTTATATTGCTGTGATTTCTGGCCTGCATTTTTCCCTTTCTTGTGAGTGTGATACAACAGTGAAATAAAGGACTTTTTCAGTAATACATTTGATATCACTAGTAATCGTGTCACCACAATCATAAATCTATACTGGGTTTTCTCTTTATTTGCTTCCATCCAGAGTAGTTAAGGTGTGCAATTTTGATATATGACCTATACATGGCCCACTACTATGTCTTTTCCCTATCCATCCCCCATTTAACAGTCCCCATTCCATACTCTTTACAAAACCAGGAAGGTGAACCACTTGAGCAGGAAGCCAGCCTTAGACTAACAGTTCAGACCTTCATCCCTAGTGATAGGAGGCCTATGGGGGAACACCAGCATCATTCAAAAAACCTGCCATTGGAAGCCCTGGGGCTTCCCCATTCCTGGTAAGTCCCGTGAGGGAATAAAACAACCAGACTCCACTTTCCATCCAGAGACAGCCTGACAGTGATGAAGTTCTCAAGGAGCTCACATTCTAACAGGAGAAACAGCACCCAAACCACTATGTATAATCAAGACATGCAAATGATAAATAGGGGATAAGCACAAAAGGAAGTCATTAGCATTAAGGGGAATGGGGAAAGGCTTCTTGTTGAAGAAAGAGGGTTCACTGCAGATGGGTGGAGATGAGAACTCTCTGTCCTACACAGAACAACACCCCATTCCCTCTCCTTGATCATCACTAGTGCAAAGGCGTGTGTTTACCCTGCTATTCTACTGGACTGGATTGCCCAAACATTCCCACCCCTGTAACTTCTCCTGGAAGGCTGATAAACTGTTGTGGTGATCAGTATTTCTAGATGTTTCTCCTACCTTGTAGAGTCAAAATGCACTGGCAAGTTTAACCAGCCCACAAGTGACAAAAGAAAGTCATTTTCACTATGCCAATGAAATATAATATCTGATATTCATAGACCACTTTAAAGTTTGCGATGCACTTGATCTCATTCCAATCCCACAACAAGAGGAGGGAAATGGAACAAACTTAAGTAATTAATTGATTAATTTTATTTATATGACACCTACTATGTGCCAGGCATTGAAGCCTTTACAAACATCATCTCATTTGATCCTGACAACAACTCATCAAGGCAGGTATAGTCATTGTCACCATTCTGCACCTGAGGAAACTGAGGCAAACACAAGTTAAGTGATTTGCCCAAGGTCACCCAGCTAGTCAACATCTGAGGTCATATTTGAATTCAGTTCTTCCTAACAATAGGGCTGGAGTTCTAACCTCCGTGCCACAGGTGCCTCAAAAACAACTCTGTAAGGAGAGTCTTACAAGTATTATTATCAACAAGTCAAATGAACAAGCATTTATGAAGTACCTGCTATGTGTCAGGTATGGTGCTAAATGCTGGAGCTACAAAGGGAGGCAAAAGTCTCTGCACTCAAAGAATTCCACTCAGGGGTGGCTAGGTGATGCAGTGAACAGAGCACCGGCCCTGGAATCAGGAGAACCTGAGGTCAAATCTAGCCTCAGACACTTAACACTTACTAGCTGTGTGACCTTGGGCAACTCAACTTAACCCCAATTGCCCTGCCTTCCCCCTTCCAAAGAGAGAAAAAAAATAATTCCCATTCTAATAGGAGAGACCACACACAAACCACTAGATATCAACAAGACACTTCTAGGATAAATAGAAAGGAGACAATCACAAAGGAACGTCATTAGCATTAAGAGAGATCAGGAAAGGCTTCTCCTTGAAGGTAGGAATTTAGATGGATCTTGAAGGAAGCCAGGAGTTGGGGATGAAGAGAAAGAGAACTATCCTTTTAGAGATGAGAAAATTAGTCTCAGAGAGGTTAAGTGACTTACCCATGAATGCGCAACAAGTAAGTATCATCCCAGGTCTTTGTAAGGCCATCTCTAGCCATGCTGCACGTGCCATGATAGAGATATATGTAGTTCAGTAGGAAGTATGTGGATGGGTTAGTCAGGACAGCAAGGTTCTCATCCCATCTGCTGTGCTGCTTCAAACAAAGCACTTGGCTTTCTAGCCGCCAGTTTCTTCATGAATCAAATAAGAGAGTAGAATAGTCTGAATCTCTAGCAGCGGCCTCAAGCAATGGCCTTCCAGGTCCTCAGGTGCAGTCTTTTGACTGCGTCCAAGTTTTACAGAACAAATCCTTTTGCTAAGGAGATCTGTTCTGTGAAGTTTGGATTCGGTCAAAGGGTCACACTTGAGGACCTAGAGAGCCACATGTGGCCTTGAGGCCTCAGGTTTCCTACCCCTGAGGTTAGTGTCTAATAATCTATGACTGTACTATGAGCATGTATTATTTTCAGCAAAGAAGCTAGCTACATAACTAAACAGAACAAAGAGACATCATGGGAAAATGGGATGGGTAGTAGATTTAGAATGAAAAGAGACAGGGGGTTTCTAATTTTTACTCACTTTCTCTGGTGTCTTCCAGAATAATTTTAGTCTTGCATAATAAAAAAAAAAAAGATTCTTTCAGTCAGAAAGAAAGAAAAAATTGTTTCATCAACCAAACTGCCAGATTTGGGATATTTTATTTTAAAAAACTTTTTTTAAACACCAGCATCCCTTTTATAATTATTGTTCCTTCAGAAAAGAAGGAACAAAATCTCTAGGAATTCTGATCAAGGAATGATCCTCAGATGTGTGATGACTTCTACCATAAACAAGATGGACTAAGAAACTATGAGAAAAATACTGGATTTTAGCTGGATTTTCTTTAAAAGCTTCTTTTTTGAAGAATTTTTTTTAATTTATGGAATAAAGCATTTCTATAACACAGTATAATATAAAAGATGATTACCCATGAAACTGCAAATCTATTATGTACAGCTTGCTATTACTTTTAAATATATAACAAAGTTATCATGTAAATTTCTTTTTTTCCCTTTTTTCTTCCCTCCCCTTCTCCCCCCCCCCAGAGATGGCTACTATTAAACATAAATAAGTGTATGTGTGTACATGTGTACACACATGCATTTACATACATTATATATAGGTATATACGTGTGTGTGTGTGTGTGTGTGTACACACAATTAAGTTCCTTAAACAAGGAAAACTGTCCAAAAGTGGAATGGGTTGTCTCAACAGACAACTGCACAAGCTGATTCATATTCCTGGAATGTACTACCACTTCACCTGCATTCCTCAATGTAAATTCGAGTCTGGTAAGCAGGCACAGCACCTTTAACTGATGTAATCCCAAGGTGGGAGAGAGCCTGCTTCTGGAAAAGGCATAATCCTATGTAATAGCAGGGCTCTGAGGTGCAATGCAGAGAGTCTGTCCGATATTCTGTAACTGGCTCCAGACTACTAACCATGTGGTAAAGAGATGGTAAAGAGGGAATGTGGAGCCAGACCTTGTATCCATTCAAAAAGTTAACAACCAGAAAAAAAGTAAGGCTGTTCTTGCAGGTCTTTCCTGTCTGGCTTTGATAGAATTCACAGGCAAGTCAGGCCACAAACCTCCAAGCGGGAGAGCGTTCTCTGGCCTTCCTCCTTGTCCACAGAGGCTGGCATACTGGGGCAGGTGAGCACCTGGCCCTTTACTGCTTCTCTCTCCGTGGTTTTTTATTCTTCCTGCTTTCAAGTGAAGGGGTAGTAGAGACCATTACAACCTTTTGAATTTTGCAAGGTCAGAACGACAAGCTACCAGATCTAGAAGCTAGAGTCTATTACAGGTTTTGCAACCAAAAAGCCCAACCCTGAAGCCCCAAGGAATAACCATCAGGCCCCAGCAGTAGCTGAAAGGAAGACTCATTTAGTGGCTATACTACATTGTGGACATGAACATTACCCCTAGTGTTATGTAGAAAGTACTTCAACTCTCCCCAAGGACCTAATGAGGATGGGAACCTGGAGCCTGGAGACCTTCCAGGTCCTCAGCTGCAGTTTGACTGAGTCTAAGTTTTACAGAACAAATTCTTTTCTTAAGGGGATTTGTTCTGTGAAGTTTGGATTCAGTCAAAGGGCTGCACTGGAGGACCTAGAGGGCCACATGTGGCCTTGAGGCAGCAAGTTCCCCATCTCTGAGTTTGGGGAGAGAATGCTCCATATGTCTCTAGTTCTGCTCTTGTTATATCTTCACAGTAAATATAAAGCTAATTTATGCTAATTGATTAAATGGAACTGAGCCTCTAATGGCTAACAGTAGGGGGAAACACACTGGAATGGGGACTCAAGTCAGTAGCCTCTAATCACTCTGCCTCCTCTGGGGTTGGGTTTACTATGGGAGAGTAAGTCCAGAGTCTTGTTATATTAGAATGCCTCATTTCCGTCAGGATTCTGTTTAAATATCACCTTCTATATAAAAAAACTTTACTGACCTTCACAGGCACTATTTTGTACATATGACAGGCAGTGTGATATAAGAGATGGAGAGTCAGCTTCAGGGTCAGGAAGACCTGGGAAACCCAGGGCATGCCACTTAATTTCTCAGTACTTCAGGCAATATTCAAAGAATAAGAGTTCAGAAAAAGTACTGATCTTCACTGGTAAAGGGCTATTTCCTCAATGGGGGGTTACCCATACCAATGAAACCATAGATCCAATACCATTCTATTCCCATTTTTTGTGTATATTTATCTTAGTTATATATATGTTGTCTTCTTTGATAGAATGCAATCTCCATGATGGCGGGTAGCCTTCATCCAAGTATCCTTAGCACCTATCACAGCACCTGGCATTATGAGGTTTAAATATTGTCCACTGCTTTATAGGGGCCTCATCACTGGAGGGAGGTTTTTGGTAGAGTGTGGCTAACTGGGAGAGACGTCATAAAGGGCTTCCCTGCTCAAATACAGGTTGGACTACACAACCCCTAAGGTTCCTTTCAACTCTAAAAGTTGATGATTAATTCTATCATATTATAATTTAAATTAAAATCTAAAATTTATTATTTATAATTTCATATCCTTATTGCAATACTCACTGCCTTGTGAACTTGAACAAGTCACCTAACATCTCTTAAGTCTCAGTTTCTTCATCTACAAAATGGGCTTGAAAATATTTCTCCCACTGGCTTGAAAGGGTTATTTTGAGGACAATGATTATGAATCTTTTTTTTTTTTTTGGAGTGGGGAAGGCAGGACAAGTGAGGTTAAGTGACTCGCCCAAGGTCACACAGCTAGTAAGTGTTAAGTGTTTGAGGTCATATTTGAACTCAGGTCCTCCTGACTCCAGGGCTAGTGCTCTATTCACTGCTCCACCTAGCTACCGCAATGATTGTGAATCTTAAAGTACTATTTCTATCAATTAATCAATATATATTTGACACTATGTTAAGCGCTGATAATACAACAAAAAGGTAAAAAAAAGCTGCCTTCAAGGAGTTTACATTTTAATGGAGAAGAACATATAAATGAATAGGTAGATATAAGATTCACAAAGGGCACATTTAAGGTAACTTTGGGTATAAAGAAAGGTCTTAGAAGCTTTAAACATAAGCTATTATTACTAAAGAGATCCAGAGAATTAAAAAATTTGGAGAAAGAGGCCCAGGGTCCAAATCCCAGCTCTGGCCTTGAACAAATTATTCAATTTTTCTGGGGTCATGTCCTCATCTGTGACATGACAGGACTGAGTCAGATGACATCTTGTTTCCTTTTCAGCTACTGATCCCATGATCCCTAAGGGTCACCCCCCCTTACTGTGACTTCTTCTACTACCAGAACCAGAACCAAAACTCCCTCCTCTACCCCATTACTTTATAGAGGTCTCATCATTTCCACCAAGAAGTAATACAATGTATAGGTTTGTTGTTGCACATATGAATCCAAGGAGCCCCATGAAATTTCGCTTGCAGAAATGAAGAGACAAAAACAAAAAAAAAGCTACAGAGCTTGACATGTAGTGGCTGACATTTATTAAGGGAGTTTGAGCTGATAGTCACTTACTTGACTCCATATCAAAAAAAGAGTAGAGTTTTTCAGAGGCACAAGATGATTCTCTCAGCTACGGAGGAAAAAAGAAAAACATCATAGTCAATTTAAAAGCTCAGATACTTAAGCATCGTTTGGGGGCGACTATTTGCCAATGGAAATCTGGCAAGCAGATGCTTCCCAGGATTCTATTCCTTCCACTTCACTGCCTTCTTTAAATTATTGGGTTCAGCTATTTAATTAGTAACAACTTTACAGGCTAAATTATACCTCAACCCCTACTGACTTTCTGTAAGAATCATCTATAGCTATGCATTACTTTCATTTTCTTTAGTGCATAAAGGTATAGAAACACTGCAGCTTTGAGTCCTTGAAATTCTAACTCTGAAGATTAAAAATGGGACAAATAGCAAAGAAAAGGACATTTCTCGGCTGTCACGGATGTAGGGGAAGCTCTTCCGTCTTCTAGGTATGTTCAAGACAGCCCAGGGAATCTTCTCTAAATCAGGGCTTAAATTGAGTAGGATTTCAGGGAAGCCACCATGTGGAAAGTACATAGAGGCAAACAAACAAAAAAAAGTACTTTCAACCAATGATAAAGAGTAGAAAAATACGATTATGGTATCATTCAACCAAAACTTGGTCTTAGTATGACAGTCTTACCTGAAATAGCCATGTTCCCAGAAACTCCGTATCAGGTAGAATTAAAATGGAGTCAGACCTGATTCTTTCTGTTTGCTCCTTTATTTATAAAATCTTTTAAAAGAGATTGATAATTCATTCATTCTTTTTTTTTTCTTTTCTTTTTTAGGGTCCAGACCCACGGGTTAATCAGTGTAAGGAAGCTTTTCTGTAGCATGGAGTCTACAGAGCTGCCATGGACTCTGAGAGGTTAAAGGACATGATCAGTATAAGACAACCAGAGACAAAACCTAGTCTTCCTATTTCCAAAATCAGTCCTTTATTTACTATGCCAAGACACAATCATCTCTTCATAGCAAAGACATGCCCTGTTGGCTATAAGACAGCATGAGACAGCGGGGTGTCATTGTGAATATTCTGCTAGAGTAGGAGACAGGAAGATCTGAGTTTGGATCCCATCTCAGACACTAGCTACATATCCTTGGGCAACCTCCCTCAGCCTCAATTTCTTCATCTGTAAAACGGGTACTAATAACACCTACCTCTCATGGTTCTTGTCAGGATAGTGTGAAATAATACACATAAAGCTCTTTGCAAATCTTATAGCCCTTTATAAATGTCAGCTTTTATCATAACTATTAAAAGGTGATGGGTGGGCTGAGGATGGAGTACCTTTATATGTACTATTAGGTTCCTGTCTTGGAGACAGGATCATATCACAAACCTCTAAGGTCAAAGTAGCAGGCACTGCTCTGATACCCTATATCCCAACTTACTCAAGAGTAAAGTCATGCTGTTCTGCCCCCCATTCCTAGAGGGGAAACAGCACCTGGATTCCAGTATGTCCCTCAATGCAGTCACTTCTACAGATCCCAAAGTCACAGCATACTGGTTCTTGGAAAAAATAAGACCTTCAATAAAACCTACTTCCTTCCCAAACCTGGGCTTAGTTTTCGGTTTTAAATGTGAATTTTAAAAATACAATACAATAAAATGAAGCAATTGTGAAAAGTGCTCCTGGGCAAGGTTCCCAAGTTTTACTTACTAGTTTGAAAACAACTTTGCCAAGAAGTCTGACAGAGTCAGGAGGAAACTTGGGTTCTGAGCTCTTAAGGCATTTACATTCTCGCTTGTGGTCCTGCCAAGCTTGTTTCTGTTAAGACAAGAGGAGGGTAAGAAAAGACATACAATGAATGCATCGAAATTTAAGCATAATTTATCCGGGAGTAGAAAAGAGTCATAGGCAGTCATGGAGTTCCCACAACCTGGGTATCTATAACTTTAAAACAGAGAAGGGAAAGGAACACTTAATCTCTGTTAATGACCCCAGGATGCAGCTTTCCCCAACTGTGCAATTACTCAGGCGTGGAATTAAGAGCAGCCTCAACCCCACCTTTGTCCCTGAACTCTTTGACTAATTATTACCTGCTAAGGGGGGGGCCAAAGGAAGTCACTAAGACTTCCTTACTAACATTTACGGAGGCATTCCTGAGAAGGGGAGTTTTCCAGCTTCATGAAATCCACAGTACCATGGGATCTAAAAGCTGGACCAGATCTTAGAGTTCATCTAACCCAAGTATTTCATTTTTAAAAACTGAAGAAATTGGATCCCAAAAAGATTAAGTTACTTGAACATTACATATAAGTGAGTTAAGACATGTAAAGTACTTTACAAACTGTAAAGTGCTATATAAATGCTAGTTTTTTTGCTAGCTATTTTGCAAGTACATGGCAGATGGGATGACAACTCAAGTCTTCCAAACTTTTTAGAGTTGGAAAACCCTAAAAACATGATCTTTCCACTATATCATGTTGCTATAATAGATGTTATTTTTTCTGAAAGTAGACAAATATTCTTAGTGCCTCAATCAATCAACTAACAAAATTTATTAAGTGCCTATATATGAAAGGCATAGGGCAGATAGGTGGTACAGTGGATAGAGAGCCAGCTTTGAAGTCAGGAAGACTCATCTTCCTGAGTTCAAATCTGGCCTCAGGCACTTAGTAGCTGTGTGACCCTTTGCAAGTCACTTAACCTTGTCTGCTTCAGTTCCCTCATCTGTAAAATGGGCTGGAAAAGGAAATGGCAAACCACTCCAATATCTTTGCCAAGAAAACCCCAAATGGAATCACAAAGAGCCAGACGTGACTGAAAACAACTAAACAACAATAATACATAAGGCATATACATAGGGATAGATATATAGATATACACACACACACACACACACACACACACACATATATACATACACACATACATACACACACACATATGCAAAGAATGAAGCAATCCCTACTCTCAAGGAAGACAAGTATATATAGAAAATAAAGCAGACAGAAGAAGAAAACCAACTGGAGAAGACAGTACTTAGCATGTCAGTATGAAACAGCCAGATAAAGTATAAGCCTCATAACTAAACATCTAATTTTTTGTACTGCAGTATTTGAAGACAGCACTGAAAGGTAAAGCTACCTATTTAGGCTAGATCCATGACTATGAAAAGCTATTGAGCTCAGATGACCAAGGAGGAAGGACACTATTCCAGGCTGCAATGTGGAAACTGTCCTAAAGTTCAGAACCACAACTGTATCAGTAGAACCTAATGCAGCTTGGGGCTATGAAGCAAGTTGGTTTATTGGCTGGCCACTGTCCATTCCCGGAAGCTCCCTCACATTCCTCTTTGCTCTGGAATTGTTCTTCAATGTCTTCAGTGTCTTTGGAATAAAAGAAAGAAAACAGTAGATCTTGAAAGCAGGAGGGCTAGGTTTAAGGCTTGGATGTGCCAGTTACAAACTATATAAAAACATATGTCTTTTCGGCTTTCTGGATTTTGGTTCTTCCTCTGGAAAAAGAGAGGGTGGAGCATATGACCTCTAAGGAACCTCCTGGTTCCAAATCTATGATCCAATGATCTTGTTCCAGTAATTTCTCCTCTGAGTCTCCCATTTTTCCTCAAACAGCCAGGTGGCCACAGCACGAAGAGTACTAGACTTGGAGTCAGTGAGACTTGAGTTCACATCCTGTCTCAGACCCTAACTAGCTAGATGACCTTGGAAAAGTCACTTATCCTAAGCTTCAATTTCTTCATCTATAAAATGGGGATAATAGCAGTACCTACTTCACAGGGCTGTAGTAAGGATCGAATGATATAACACATGTAAATTGCTTTGAAAAACCTTAAATTCCAGCTATCTATAGAATGGAGATCATATGTGATCTATATCACTCTCAGGGGTGTTAGGGGAATGTGCTCTGTAAACCATAAAGTGTTATAGAACTCAGAGGTGGTAGTGGTGATGGTGGTGGTGGCTGATTTGGATTTGGAACCAGATCTGGGGTTTTACTAGCAAAGGGAATTGCTGGGGAGTAAAGTGCTTCTGTCAGATCAGCTCTTCATCTGCTCTTTATCTTATTTTTATAATCTTCCAGAGACGCCACCAAGCATTGAAAGGTTGAATGACTTGCCCAAGGTCACATAGCTAGAATATGTCAGAGGAAGATCTTGAGCCAAGGTCTTCTTGACTCTGAAGTCAGCTCTCTCTCTCCCCACAACATCACACTGCCTTTCATCATGATTATAATTCCTCTGCTCCAGTCTACTGCTTTGCCATGCACCAGAAGTGACCCTGAGCTCCCAAAGGCTACATCAGCAAACAAAAGCTCTGATTGGTCTTGTTGTTCAGTCATTTCAATCAAGTTCGACTCCTTGTGGCCCTATCTGGGGTTTTCCTGGCAAAGACACTGGAGTGGTTTTTATCATTTCCTTCTCTAGTTAGTTTTACAGATGAGGAAATGGAGGCAAACAGAGTTAAGTGACCTGCCCAGGGTCACACAGCTGATAAGTGTCTGAGACCAGGTTTAAACTCAGGAAGATGAGTCTTCCCGACTCCAGACCTAGCACTCTGATCCAACAAGCTAGAAAAGCTTTTGAGTACAAGTTCAGTGATAGACTGCATGAGACCTGAAGAAAGATTTGTCATCAGGCTGTCCGGAATGCAGTAAATTTTGGGGGAAGCTCCAGCAACTCCCAAAGGCTAGTCATCAATTTACAGAAGAAGGCCTGTAATCTGTATGAGAAGGAATATTCACAATGACTGAATGAATACTATGACACTACACATGGGATATGATAGTTTAGTGATATCCATCCTGATACCCCATGAAGATAATGTGCAGGTAAGTGGCACAGTGGCTAGAATACGGGGCCTTGAGGCAGAAAGACCTTAGTTCAAATTTGACCTCAGGTACTTACTAACTGTGTGACCCTGGGCAAGTCACTTATCCTGTGTCTGCCTCAGTTTCTAATATGTAAAATAAGGATAATAATACTTCTAAGGATTCTTGTGAGGATCAAAATGAGATAATACTTCTAAAGTGCTTCACAAACATTAAAGTGCCATGTAAATGCTCATGCATTATTATTATTAGTATAACTAATAGTAATAACTCACATGAATACTGCATTTTAAGATACATAAAACATTTTCTTCATAACTCTATGATATATGAATGCACCATCATCATCATTATTATTCCTATTCTATAGGGAAAAAATACTGGGTCTCAGAGTAGTTAGGAGTCTTGTCCAAGGCAACAGAGCCAGTTGGTAGCAGATCCAGGTCTTGAACTGCCATCTTTTGTCTCCAAATCCACTGTTCTTTCCATTACAACCAGAGTTGCTTTTTTAATATCAAAAGAATAACAGCCAAAAGAGCACATTAAACACAAAATTATCTTTTCTGTGGATAATGACATTGATTCTGAAAGGTAGCCATCTATGAAAGGTAGAGCTTTCGTTTCATATGGATGTGCCTAATTTTATATAACAGATATAATATTCCTGAAAAGGTATATGTAAATCAAATCAGACTTAATGCACTAGATGAACTATTTCAAAGGAAACTGTGACAATGAACTTTCTTTTTAAAGCAAAGGAAACAAAGAAGCACCCCTTAATTAGCTTTATAAGTTCACATTTTCTTTAAGTAAGGCATTTATTTGATTCAATGCCTTCCAAGAAACATTTATCATATTTTCAACCTTGTGCCTAACATAAGACTTTGCACATATGGAATGGATTTTTTTTTATTATTTTAGCAAATTCAATAAGAAACTGAGGAACTGGAATTAAAATCACCTCCCTCTCAAAATAATAACTTCAAAGATCATTTTCACTACAGGAGAACATAAAAACTAACAACCCTGCTTCTTTAGCCAACCAACCCATGACTGATCTTGATTACATACAGAGGAAAGAATTGGTGAGAACTTAAGATAGGAATAAATAGGTCGTTTCATCTCTCTTCCTTCCAATAAAACGACATTGCTATCTTAACCTCTTTGTCTTTTCCTATAAAACAAGATCATTTACAATTCAACAATCTACTCAAAGAAAGAAGGAAAAAAAAAAGAATTCTGAGCAGAGATTAAAAATTATAGTCACCTCTGGCTACCAGACTGATGAACTGATAGAGGTTTATTCTCTCCCTGATTAATAGATCTACTCCTCACCCTTCCCAGAACTGAAGGCTCATCTTCAAACAATGTTTCTTAAACAGAAAATTATTCATGAATCATAGAACCAGAGAATCTTTGAGGTTGAAAGGATCAACCTCCCACCCAAGATAGGAATGCTCTTTACAAAGTGCTTGACAAATGGTGATCTAGTCCCAGCTTAAGCATCTTCCGTTTCCTGGAGGGGTCTCCCTCTCTCACAAGGCAAATGGTTCACAACTGTTGGATAGCTGTAATTGTCTAGCAGATTCTTTCTTCTCTGGTTGTTGAGTCATTTTTTTCAGTCGTGACCATATGGGGTTTTCTTCTCAAAGATACTGGAGTAACTTGCCATTTCTTGCTTAAGTTCATTTTACAGAGGTGGAAACTGAGGCAAAGAGGATTAAGTGACCTGCCCAGGGTCATACAACTAGTAAGTGTCTGAAGCTGGATTTGAATTCAGGAAGATGAGTCTTCCTGATTCTAGGACCAGTCCTCTATTCACTGCAACATCTAGCAGGAACACTGAATTGAAGAGTTCACCAATCAAACTGATGAAAATATGGAATGGGAGATATTGTTTGGAAGCAACTGAGAAGGCAGAGAAAACTCCAGATAGTTGGCTGCCTGACATTGGACCCGTTGGGCCCAGTCTGAGTGTAGCCATAGCCCATAGCCTTTTGGGGGACCTTAGGTCACAAATTACAAATAGAAATAGAGTTCCCTGTAACTTTACCCCAGTGGATGTAGGCTATGCTTTGGAAAAACACAGAACTATCTTTCACCTCTCTTTGTATCCCTAGTACTTACCATAGTATTCTACTTCAGGCCAAACATCCCAGTCCTTTCAACCATTCCTCATAGGAAGTGCTTCCAGAACCCCTCCTTCTGGTCACCCCTCTCTTGCTGGTAGAGAGGAAAAATAACTGGCTTGGGAATCAAAAGACCTGGATTCTTGTGCTCCTAGCTAGCCATGAGAATCTAGAAAATTGTACACCCGCTACCTATCTCTCACCCTGCAACCACTTTTGTTGGGTTGTTTTTTTTTAAGCACCTAAAATGAGCATGGAATTGAACTGCCAAAACCCATGCAAGAGTGGAAGTAGACTGAGTAAATCGATCAAATTACCCCAACTAAAGAAAATCCTCAAATTCTATGCCCTAGACAAGAACCTACCTTAACCAGGTAGAAATCAAAGGCATTCTGATGAAGTAAGAAAAGGTCTTTATCAATTTAGATGCCTCAGATGAGTCACTGGATGAACTAGAAATGAGACAGCAGGAGGAAAGGGTTTAGATGAGCTGAATAAACTTGGCCATGCCCAACGGGTCATTTATAAAACATCCAGCCAGTTTGGGCCCAACAGAGATTTGGAGATGAGCAAGTTCTGACAACAGATGAAAAAGCCACCTATGAGAAGAAGTCACTTTGGGAGCAAGGGCAACGGGACTTCCAGGTATCACAAGATACCCCCTTCTCCCTTGAACTCTGAATGACATGTTTATGACACATAAGAGAGTATGTCAAAGACCTTTGAAGGCTGTTTCATATAATTGTTCTCAGAAGACCCCTTTCTAAAAGCTACCTAAGTCTGGATGAGAAGGAGGAGAAGGAGGAGGAGGAGGAAAAGGAAGAAGAAGGAAGAAGTTCTCCTAAAGCCCCTCAGAATGACCCTGAGAACCTGAAAGGAGACATAGTAGCTACCCTCTGAGTATTCCACTGATCCATGTGAATGGGAATTGGGATAACTGCTCCAGAACATGGACCACACAACAATGGAACACAGTCGCTGCTTTCAAGGAATCTGCATTCTACTGGGGACTGAAGCACTTAGATGAGCATATAACTGATATATGAGGAGGAGGAAATGAGCACTAACATCAGGAAAGGACTGCCATAGGAGATGGTGCATGGTCTAAATCTTGGGGGAAGATAGAGATTCAGAAAGGTTAATGAAGGAGTACATTCCTATCATAGGAGACAATTTGGGCAAGGGCACAGAGGTGAGAGACTGGAGTACTGAGTTCAAGGAATGGTCAAAAGGCTGATTTTGTCAGAAAGCAGAGCTTGTGAAGGGAATTAGTGTGTGGAGAGTATATACTATCTGGCTGCCTATGATGGAGGTAGAGTAATACACAATAAACCTGGAAAGGCAGGCTGGAGATAAAGTATGAAGGTGTTTCCTTGCCAAGCTGAAGAGTTTGTATTTTATTCTACAAGCAATGAGGAGCCACTGAAGTTCCTTGAGCAGGAAAATGACATGATCAGTTGAGTTTTAGGGAGGTTATTTTGGCAGCTGTGGGAAAATATATCAAACTAGAGAAAGAGAATGGAAGCCCAAAGTTCTATTATTAGCAGGCTCCATTACAGTAGTCTAGGGCAGAGATGCTGTGGGCTTTAACCAGAGTGGTGGTTATCTGATTAATACTGTTGTGAGGAAAACATATGCTATGTAATTGTACATTATTATTAATCATTCAGGGCTGTGGCTTTTTTGTATTCTTTACTTGGCTTCTAGATGTGCTCAATTCTAATTTAGTTGACAAACACACTATGCAATGACCTCCAATTAGAACCTAATGAAAATAAAATCTGGAAAAAGTCCAAAACCCAAGTCCATTGTCTCTGTAGCTAGAGGATCACTGGGTCATCATTGTGTTCCACAAACAACTAGCATTGAAGAAGTAAGCACCACTGACCAAATCTTGCATATCCTCCTACTCAGACCAAAGACATGACTGAGCATGGAAGTCTCCTATCCAGGGGTGGGGAACGTGAGGCCTCAAGGACACATGTAGCTTTCTAGGTCCTTGGGCATGGCCTTTTGACTGAATCCAAGTTTTACAGAACAAATCCTTTTATATTAAGGGGTCTATGCTACAATCATTACAACTCTCATGTACAGTCCAATCCAAAAGGAATTTATTAAACACCTCAACACTGAGAAATACAACATGAGGACAGCTAGGCAGCACAGTGGATAAAGTGCTAGGACTGAAATCTGGAAGATCTGAGTTCAAATACAGTCTCAGACACTACCTGGGTGATCCTGGGCTATTCACTTAACCCTATTTGCCTTAGTGTCCTCATCTATAAAATGAGCTAGAAGAGGAAATGGCAAACTACCCCAGCATCTTTTCCAAGAAATCCCCAAAAGGGGTCACAAAGGGTCAGACATGACTGAAAAAACTGGATAGGGTTCTGGGACCGGAGTCGTGAAGACCTGAATTCAAATCCAGCCTCAGATACGTACTAGCTGAGTGACCTGGCAGTTGTCTCAGTTTCCTTATTTGTAAAACAGCAATAATAACAGCATCTACCACTCAGGGCTGTTGTGAGGATCAAATGAGATAATATCTGTAAAGCACTTAGCACAGCACCTGGCACACAGGAGGCACTATCTAAATGTTCACTATCATTACTATTATTATTATTTAAACAAATAACCAAATATGCAATCATTTAAAGAGGGAGAAAGCGCTAACAGCTAGATGGGTCAGGAAAGGCTTCCCATAAAACATGGCTAAGCCTTGAAGGAAGCTGGGGATCATAGAAGACAGAGGTGAGAAGGGAGCACATTCCAAGAAGCAGGACAGCTTCCACAAAGACAAAGGCAAGAGATGCAATGCCAAGTTTGGGAAACAGCGAGTAGACCACTTTGGCTGGGCCTCAAGGTGTGCAATGGGAATAGTGTTCAGCAAGTCTGTAAATGAAGGCTATAGGGAGTCAGATAGGATAGGACTTCAAATGCCAAGTTAAAGAGTTTGCGTTTTGTCCTAGAGGCAATGGGGAGTGTAGAGAAATTAATAAATAAATGGAGAGTCCATTGTTAATCCTAGAAAGTACAGAAAATTTGTATATTTTTCAAGCCATCTTCAAAAGTTCACTTCCAATACACTGCCTTTCATCCAGGCATATTCTAGGGGCTCTCAACGCTACGTCTAGAGCACCAAAGCTATAGCAACTGCTTCTGTCAACTCACCCCAGGACTCAAGAGCCTTTGTCAGTCATAGGGAAGGCTGGCTCATATGAAAGAATGAAAGCAACTTCAGAAAGCCTTACTGAGTCGCCATAGACTTAGAGAACAGAGATATTAAAGTCTTACAAGGAATAGAAGAGCCAATGACAAGGGACTTTGAAAACATGGGGGAAGCAAAGTGAATGGAAAGATTTGCTTTTCCATGATTCCAAAATGCTTTTCTTCAAGATGACAGCCTTGAGTACAGGAACTGCCTTGGCCAGAAGCCTCCAAAAAAGAAAGCAAATCGTCACTGTACAAACAGTCAGAAGTCTTTCATCTGAAAAAAAAAGGCATACTTCCAAAAAATAAATCAAGATTCATTATTAAATAAGCAGCCTGCTAAAAAGGAAATAGCCAATTAAATTAAAGCACTTTTTGCTAGTGTTCTTTGACCTACAAAACTTGAGTTGAGGAATTTTTATTTAATCAGCTAATCTAACTTTGCATATTAGTCCATAGTGATGATTTAAAATTATGTCACATGCTAATATTTGCAGATTTTTTTTTTCAAAATTAATAGCAAGGTGTCACTGTTACAGAGACATATTTTATTTAGCTGTATAATTGCAACATTTGCATCCTGCCACAGTCCTGCCAACAGAAGGCTCCTCTCACATGACTCCTCAGTATAGACTCCAGTGGAAAAAAAACCAAGAATGTAATCAAACCAAGAGAGTTATTATGACCCTTCTATATATGGTCTGGGAATACAAAGATGGAGACAATATAGACTCTGCTCTCAAGACACAATACAATGAGAATGGAAGAGAAAGTTAAGGGTGTGTGTGTGTGTGTGTGTGTGTGTGTGTGTGTGCACACCGCACACCACACACACACACACACACACACACACACACACACCACATTCAATTAGAGG
>CM053586.1:260310534-260331709 GCA_028646515.1 Pseudochirops corinnae
ATAAATCACTCTAGGGAGGCTTCCCAGGTTCATAGAGTTTCACTTGGCTAATTATCATAAAGTTCCACTTGGCTGTATACCATAGAATTTCACTAGGCTGATTACTAATTTCAGAAAATATTTCTTAACTATTTCTTGACCGTAACACTTACCTTCTATAAGAAGTCTCCCTTAATGCTAGGACATTTTCTCTGTTGACTATCTCCAACTCATTCGGCATTTTGTATCTTGTTTTTACATAGATGCTTGCATGCTGTCTCCCCCTTTAGACCATGAGCTCCTTATGAGCAGGGATTATCTTTTGCCTGTTTTTGTAGCACTCAGTGCTTAGCACAGTATCTGGAATATAAAAAGGGCTCAACAATTAAAAATAAAAAGGGCTTGACTGACTGACCAGAATGTCAGAGGAATCACTGACACACACTGACACACACTGACACACACTGACACTGAAATCTCCTTCCCTAGAGGAAGGCCTCTTGTAGGTTGGGTAGATTCTGTATGAATGACTTATAAAAGGACATCGCAAGATAAAAAGACATGGATAGGGTATAACCTGTGCCAGGGGAGGGTATATCCACAAAAGAAGATGATGCATCACCAACCTATCAAAATATCCCCCTGCAATCATTCTGAGAAACAGCATGCTTCTGATGACATTTTTTCAACAATAATGCTAAATAAAGGTCATCAGTATAATAAATGAACAAAAAGGAACGCTGTTCATTCCATTAATTCCATTAAACAATATTTATTAAAGATATACTATATGCAAAACATGGCTACGCACTGTCAGGGCTGGAAAATGAGCAAAACAGGGAGGCTGACCTCAAGGAACTGGTATTCCAGTAGAGAGTATACAAGTAACCATAGTACAAAATAAAATACAAAGAGTACTATAAGAGAAGTCCACACGAAATGTTTGGAGATTCAGAGGAGACAGGGCATCACGGCTGATCAGCGGGTTCGCGAAACGCTTCATAGAGAAGATGGCATTTGAGTTAGGTCTTGAAGGGGCTGACCTTCAGAGACTGGACCACTGGCAGGAGTCACACATTGAGAAGTTCAAAGATCCATGTTTCTAGAGATAGGCAGAGGCATCATTATGAAAGGCAAAAACGAAGATGAAAGAAGAATGAAAAATTGATGGAACAAGTAGGAGGAGATAAGAAAAAAAGAGGCAAGGTAGGGAAACTAGCCTTGGCAAAGAAGAAACCATCTTTCTTGCAGCTGCTTAAATAATATGACTAAAACACATGTCTGACCAAGTCACTTTCCAGATCAGGTTTCTCTTGCCTCTATGATGAAATAAAACTGTTCCATTTGGTTCTTTAAGTCAGAAGCAGTATGGCTCTTGCATACTTTGCCAGTTTTACTAAACATTACTCCCTCTTATGTATCCTCTTATACAGCTAAATGTCCCTGATTATATTCATGTTAAAACTTTCCATCTCCCATCTCCTATCTCCATTCCTTTGCATGGGCTATCCCCCATACCTGGGACATATTCCTCTCTTACTACTCCTCACAGAATCCTCAGTTTCCTTCAAAACTTAGCCCAAGTGATGTCTTTGACAGGAAGCCATCCTGATTTCCCCAGCTGCTAGTGGAGAGTCTCCTATAAATTACTTTATATGACTTATATTTAATTTTTTGCATATGTTACACCCAACAGAATGTAAGTTCTTAAAGGCAGAAGCTATTTTTTATCTTTAAATCCCCAGTTCCTAGGACAGTGACTGACAACATTATAGATTCGTTTAACAAATGCTTCTTGAAGGAGGGAAAGATAGAATTTTGGAAATAAAGAGGAAAACCAAGTTGCCATAATAATAAAAACTCATTTGCTGAGATTAAGGGAGGTAGCAGAGGGGTTTGAGAAGACTATGAAAAGTCTTAAGGGAAATGGGACAAGGAGTCAACAAAAGATAACTAAAATATTCTGGAGCATAGTTAATGAGAGAAGAAACTGAAATACAGTTAGTCTTTTCCTTTAACCTGTATCCTCTCCCAAGAAAGACCCAAGATCAAACAAACTGTGATCACATAACCTGATAATGGGGGATAAATTAGCTTAAAGTAATGTATTATGTACACTAATGAGTTCTCTCCAAAATGTAGTAGGAAATATGTCCTACTGCACTAACTGAGGAAGAGAAATTCCCTACACAGTAAGCTTCCAATGGTTGAGTAGGCATATGGCCCTTGTAGGAGACAAAGAAATCTGTGCTAGTTTTTTGTGAGTGTTTGTGTTTGTGTTTCCTACATGGTCGCTTGATGGAAAATAAATGCCCCATCTTCTATCTTCCAAATGGTGATGGTACATTAAATTACAGGTTGTCTAGTGAATGGCGATCTGAAAATCTGGGATCCTCAAAAGAAAAACAGGCTAAGCAGGGGTATCTAACAGCTACAGGTGATTGACAAGAATGAATGAAAACCTGGCAGAGATTCAGTGACAGTGGGCAGAGGAGACACCCCACTTATCATCTGAAAGGCTCACTGAATACTAATCCAATCCACAAGAGCTGTGTCAAATGCAGAAATATGCAGCATCTTCCTACTGATCTTAAGCAAAATGGACAAAATAGAAATTAGAAGCGCCACGGTAGAAAGACGCTCAAAATAAAGGTGTGGTGGTTCTTGTTCCTCCTTGAAGAGGACCAACTACAATGAAGGTGATATTTAAGTGAGGCTGAGCTACACAAAGTCACCAGCCTCCCAAGTCACTAACGTCATATGGTAGGACACAAATCAAGATGACTGGCAATGGCCTGGGAAGCAGTGGATGACCTTGGTGTCTTCGATGCCTGATCAAGCTCTAAATGCCCCCAGTGCCTGCTTCAGCCACCCTCATGGACATTGAAACAAACTGTTCTCATCTACCCATTCCAAAGTACAAAAAGTCAAGTGACTTAAAAGGTAAATGGATGCAGTCCCTTTATTTAAGACCAAGTTTCTCTCCAGGCATTCTTTGCATGATCACATGACCACTCCTCATACTCCTTGCTAATTCATCATCTAATAACATATCCCCAACTTGCAGTATTTCCCAAGGTTTTGCCCTAGACCCCAATCTCCCACTATAGACCCACTCTTCGTAACTTCACATACCTCATGAATTCAAGTATCACCTCTATTCAGATGACTCAGAACTTTATATCCATCGCCAGTCTCTTTTTTGAGCTTCAGTTCTACAACACCAACAAAGTAAACAATAAAAACAGATGTCCTAGAGATACCTTAAACTTAACAGGCCCAAGACTGAATTGATTTTCTTTCTCCCTAAACTTTCTTATCTCTGTCAAAGGCAACACTTCCCTTCTAGTCTCGCAGGTTCACATGCTTGGCATTATCCTCAACTCCCTACTCTCCCTCACCTCAAATATCCAATCAGTAGCTGATTCTGTCTTCACAACATCTCTTACAGTCAACCCCTATTCTCCACTCCAGTAGCTACCACCTTAGTTTAGACCCTCGTTATCTATTTCCTGCGTTACTAAAAGAGCCTCCTAATTGATCTCCCCACCGCAAGTCTCTCACCAATTTTATCCATTCTATACCCTCCCTCCGAAGTGATTTTCCTTAAGTGCCAATCTGACCATGTGGCTTCCCTACTCAATCAACTCAAATGGCTCCTTTTTGCCTCCTGGGATCAAATATAAACTTCTCTGTTTAGCTTTTAAAACCCTACACAATCTGGTCCCAACCTATCTTTCTAGCCTCATTGAACATTACTCTCTTTCCCTCAGTCTGTAGTGCAGTCAAATTGGCCTTCTCTTTTTTTTCCTCATACATGACATCCCATTACCTATCTCTGAGCCCTTGGACTTGTCTTCCACATGCCTGGAGTACACTCTCTTCTAATCTCTCCCTCATATCAGCCTTCTCTTCTTTTAAAATGCAGTTCAAGCAATATATTCTTAAAGTTTTTTTCTGGATCCAACTATTAATGCTCTCCCTTCAAACTAACTTGTATTTTATTCTTTTCTATAAAATTGTATTTATTCACTTTTATTTATGATGTATATTTATACATGTACATATAAATGTAAAGAGAGAGAGAGACAGAAATTGTTACTGTCAATCATTTCAGTCCTGTCTAGCTCTTCATGATCCCATTTGGGGTTTTCTCAGCAAAGATAGTGGAGTGCTTTGCCATTTCCTTCTCCAGCTCATTTTACAGATGAGGGAGCAGAGGTAAATAGGGTGAAGTGACTTGCCCAGGGTCACACAGCTAGTAATATCTGAAGCTAGATTTTAACTCATGAAGGTGAGCATTCAGATACAGTACTCTATTCAATGTGCCATTTAGCTGTATATACATTTATATACACATATATACATACAAACACATACTATGTATATGTGTGTGTGTTATAAACATGTACAAATGAGAAGGTAAGTTTTTGAGAACAGAGATCCTATCTTTCTTTCTCCCCCAGCAGCTAGCACAGTCCTTGGCAAAGAGTATGTGCTTAATAAATATTTGCTGATTAATAATTTCTTCACAGAACAGCCCTGACAGACACAGTCCAGCTGAAGAACCAAAACAAATTTGAAACTCTTGAGTAATTTTCTTCAATTTTATTATAGTGGATATAGCACAGCAGGCAAGAGTGCTAGGCCTGGAATCAGGAAGACCCAAGTTCTAATTCTGCCTAATATGCTTACTAAGTGACCCTGGGCAAGTCACTTAACCTCTATTTGCCTTAGTTTCTTCAACTATAAAATGGAAGTAATAAGAGCACCTATCTCACAGGACGGATGTAAAGATCTAACGAGATATTCATCACAAAGGGCTTAGCAAAGTGCCTCACAAAGAGTAGGTGTACTATATAAATGCTCATTTCCTTCTCCTTCACCTCATCGCCCAGCAAAGAAACAAAAAGTCAAACCAACATGTACTCACAAATGAATAAGCATATGGGAGGCACACTTGTACACAGCTTTACTATTTCCATCTTTACACAGAGAGTTTTCATCAACCATTAATCACTAGGCCAGCGATGGGGAACTTGCAGCCTCAAGGCTACAGGTGGCCCTTTAGGTCCTCAAGTGCAGCCCTCTGACTGAATCCAAACTTCATAGAACAAATGCCTTTAATAAACGGATTTGTTCTGTAAAGCTTGGTTTCAGTCAAAAGGCCACACCTGAGGATCCAGAGGGCCACCTGTGGCCTTGAGGTTGCAGGTTCCCCACCCTCGCACCAGGATGATAAATTGCAAGCCTTATATGAGGGTTGTTGTGAGACTCAAATCAGATAATAGACATAAAGCATTTTACAAACTTCTAAGAACTACATAAATGCCAATTATCATTATTATTTTTAACCTACAGACACTAGGCCTCCAGTATGTTGACTTACTTCCCTTAGCCTTCTATTGCTCTACTGTTGAGCTCAAGCAATGTTTATACAGCAATAAAGGGGTTGGTGGTAAATGTTTAACAACAACAGGAGGGTAAAAAAAAAAAAATGCATGGATACATACTTTTAAATTAATTTAATCTGAATTACTGACACTTTCCAAAGTCTAGACAATAAACAAAATAATAAATCAAATCCTGATTTGTAGTATTAGTGATTTCTAAAGTATTAAAACACTCAAATTTTAATAACTGTAAACTAGTTAGAGTTGGCTCTAGCACACACCTGCTTTAAACTCTCCTCCAGTCAGAATTGTCTTCAAAATTAGACACAAGTCAATCTTCTCTTAAGATACTTAACACATGTGCAATTAAACATCATTCTGAAGCAAGGCGTATAGCTGCTTGTGAAATGAACAAAAGAGTGAGGCTTCCTCCATTATTACTGCTTGGGGTACAGTATTCTAGAAACTGACTTATTAAATCACACTGTTAAGTGCTTACTAATGTGGGATTAATTTTCTACCCATCAAAAATGAATCAAGTCATTCCACAACTAAACATAAAATGTAAACCCAAGTACATGATTCACATTTCTAAAGAGGTTTGTAATTATCAACATAAAATAGAGCCTCTCTCTGCTAATACAGTACTTTTTAAAAGTGTGTAAACTGCAATTTGATGCAATGCCCAGCTGCTAATTTTGCTCAGCAATTAGCTCAATTAGAAGTGAACACATTAATGAATCAAATGAAATCCAGCAGAGGTGAAATAAAGCTCGTTGAATTTGATTGAAATTGGTTTGCTGACTATCACCATCATTATTCTCTCTTCCTTTTCATTTTTTTGGGGGAGGGCAGGAGAATTGTTTGTTTGTTTGGAGGATTCCTTTCAGGCTATATCTGAATGCTCTGAACTGACTGATATGATCACTGCCTGTGACACACACAGTGGGACCATAAAGGGATTCTATCAACTCCTATAAAGCAGGTACCTCCTTAGTTTATAGCTTCCCTTCACACAGATGAATTATCTCCATTTTAAAGAGGCTGGAAATGAGGGAGGGAAGAAATATCAGGCCACTCTGGCTAAAAACTCTCTACTCCAGAGTGTCTGAGAATATAGAAAACCCAGCAAAGGTTAGCTCTCTCCCTTCAACTTCCTGTAATTCAATAACTTCCACTTTTTGATGCAGGGGAAAAAAAATCTTCCTAAGCTACCACTGGAAGCTTGAATCTGCCTTTGATAAAGCAGGTTTTCAACAAATGTTTCTTAGATGAATTTTCAAGGAATATGGCAGCCACTTAGATAGGAAACTGCCAGTGACTATCACCATTATTACTCTCTCTTTTCATTTTTTTGGGGGGGAGGGGGAGCACAGAATTCCTTTATGGTCGCACTGTGTGTGTCACAGGTGGTGATCACATCAGTCAGTTCAGAGCATTCAGATATGGCCCAAAAGGAGTCCTCCAAATAAACAGCAAGAGAGCTGATGGAATGCTTTAATGTCAAAAGAAAGAGATTCAAGATTTCTCCCTATCTCTCTTCCCTCTGGTATAGCTGAGCCCCATTGATTCATCATGTTTGCAATGAAACAAAAGGATATTGGGTCCAAGATCCAAAGACACCCTGCTCAGTGTAAGCCCTGCCTTACTGGGCCTTAAAAAAACAAATCAAACAATGGTCATAAAACTGACCCTGTGGGTGAGAGACACAGAGAAACTGGGTGTTACAAACAGCCTATTCTCAAGGACTTCAAATACACCCAGAATCCCACAGCCAGCTTCCCTACAATAAATGCTAGCTAAACCAAACCAGCAAACCAAAGCTCTGTCCCCCTAAGGTGCAAACATTATAGATTTTATGCTACCAACTCACAACTATTATATTAATTTCCCTCCCAAGTGCTTTTGCTTCCTGTTCATTACCATTCATAGCTCAGCTTGTCAGTTTAATTCTGTGTGACTTTTTAGGTATCCTCAATAATTACACTGCTTAATGTCTCTACCTTTAGGTAGAGATAAACAGAGCCATTTAAATGCATTCTTCCAGGCCGTCTCAGATCCCTACACATGCTTCACACAGATACACACACACATGAGCTAGTCTTATTTCATCCAGTAATATTTTTCATCTCACTTGCTATTTTCCCATTATCTTCTACAGTAAATCTGACCATGGCATTATTACGGATAACACAGTAAACAGCTAATATATGTTGTACACACATGTGCTCTATAATGAATCACAATGACACAGCCCTCCACCCTGCCTTGCTTCCTCTACTTTTCTAATCACATAATGGCCATTTTTCTCTACTGCTCTACAGAAAGAAAGAAGTGACATAATAAAGATGGCTTCTTCCCAAAAATGGTACAAAAAGATTCCAAATGCAACACTTTATCAGCAAGGGATATTTATGTGGTTGCCAGAATGTGTCAGAAGTAAGGCTGAAAGGTCAGTGTTACAAACAATATGGTAATACTGGGTTCACTACACAGAGTTCTTCCTAGCCTGTGATTATTAATTTAATCACCAAATTAAATTTGGCGTGAAGAAAACACAGAAGATTTTACATGGATTTGTATTTATTGATTGCTTTCTATGTATATAGTTCTACTTTAAAAGAAAAAATTTTTTAAGTCCTACTTTTAAAACTCTTACCTCCTCCTTGCCAAAAATAATAATAATAATAATAATGTCTTTTTCTGTCTCTATCAGAGTAGAAAATCTAAAAACAAAAGACATGAGAAATGAGATGAGGAAAATATTTCACTTATTTTTAACTTTTTATGTCTTTTCATGGGAAAAAAGATAGAGCAGATGGGGTGTTTTTATTTCTTGTTTCTTCCCTTACCGAGGCCCACAAACAAATTGGCTCTTGTATCCAATCCCATTTTCTTGTGTCTGAAGACCTCTAGTGAAGGACAAGACCGCCTCAGAGGGGTTAAAGTGAAAGTTCTGGGAACAAAATGAGGTTACCAAGGAAACAGCCACCTAGATAAGAGAAGACAGAAATAGAGAAGAGAACTGAGTAGACAAAGGAAGGATAAAGTCACCTAGCAGAAAAATTTAAACGAAAATAAGAGAAGGAAAAAAGTCCTAGAAGAAAAATCAGGCCCATAGCAACTGAGAGACAAAAAAAAAGGGGGGGGAGGGGAGGGAAAGAACTACTATATATGGCTATTATTATGTAAGGCTGAGATCAATACTGTCCCACTCAATTTCAGTCTTGATACCTTAATGAGGTGAGAAGATGTCTGAAATAATCAGTCACTCACAGGCCTTAGATAAATTAGACTAAATCAGAGACCTTGGACTAAGGGCCTCCGATTCAGAACGATACTGCACAACAATCATGCCCACGCAGGCTGGGGAAACTTGGCCACAGCTCAATGATATTCCATAAATTATCAATCAATTGGAGAACTTATTTTCCTGAAATTGGAGCAAGTATGGCTTCTAATACATCCCTGAGGAGGAACCTCGAGGGGAGGAGAGGACAGGAGGGGCAGAAAGGAGATGCTTCGGCATTCACCAGTTCTCCTTCCTTTCTCTCCTTTATCCAGCAGAAGACCCTTCAAGCTTCAAAGGGTCCAGAGGAAGATGAATTTCCCAACTCCACATCAATATCCTTGACACATTATGGCACCACAAGGGGTCCAGTAAAGAAACTACATTATATCTTAGAGGAACTTCTTGAGTACCCCATAAATGGGAGGAAAGAACTTCCAGAAACCAGGAGCAATGACTTCCTCCTTTTCTACTAAGCTTGAAATCACCTTCCCCTGTATTGCACATGTAATTCTGGGAGAGTATGTCATGAACCTCTAAGAGGAAGATAAATTCAAACTTTTCTTAAGGGGCCACCTTAGTAAATATACCTTCCTAAAAACTATTTAAGGCTGGCTGAGTAATTGATTCTCAAATGATAATCAGCATGCACACCAAAGGAGACCTATGCCAAAGGCATTAAAGATGACTCCTGAGCCCTCCAGGGCACTGCTAGAACCTTGAGGGAGAGATATAACCATACTCTGGGGATCTAAATCATCTGTGAGAGTGGGAACTGGAGTAAGTATCCTCAGAGCTTGCATGAGCAATGATAACCAAGTTACAGATTATCACAAGATAAGGAGAAAAGAAGAAGGAGGCACTTTAACAGAAAATACAGAACCATCTATACAAATCATGTCCGACAAACCATAGCAATATTAAGTCATAAAGTAGAGCTTTACAAATTCATTCATTCTTCATTCACTCTACTAACCAATGACTCAATCCTTAAATATTTACTAATATGGCAGGGGTGAGGAACTGTGCAAGAAGGTATATTTACAAAAACAAAATTCTTAAAGTTCCTGCCTTCATGGAATTTGCATTCTGTAGTGAAAACAAAATGTACACATATGCATCAATACAAAATATATTCGAGGATAAATTAATGCAAGGTAATTTGAGAGATAAGCACTGGTAACTGAGAGAATCAGGAAAAAAATTCATGTAGGAAGTGGAGTTTGAGCTGAATTTTGAAGGCAGCTAGAGATTTGACAAGGAAGACCAATACTGAAGAGATAATGTTCAACCACAGTCAAGTCGAAAGGCATTTACTAAGCTCCTACTATACACCAAGTATTCTGCTTGAGCTCTGAGAATATAAAGAAAGACAATAAACAATCCCTGCTCTCAAGGAACTCACAATCTATGATGGAAACAACATGCAAACAACTACTTACAAACAAAATACAGACAGGATAAATTGGAGATAATCTCAGAGGTAAGGCACTAAGGTTAAAGAGGATCAGTAAAAGCTTGTTGCAAAAAGAGGAACTTTGCCCAGCCTTGAAGAAAGCCAGAGAAAGTCATTAAGTGGAGATAAGGCTGAGAGAGTTCTCGACATGGGGGACGGCTCTTGAAAAATCATGGAGTCTAAAGATAGAATGTCTTCTGAGAACAATAGTAAGGAGTCTGGGGTCACTGGATCACAGAGAATGTAGGGGGTAGGGAGGGTCTTTAAGATCATCTAGTCCAGTGGTTCTCAACCTGTGGGTTGCGACCCCTTTGGGGGTCAAACGACCCTTTCACAGGGGTTGCAAGGGTTGCCTAAGACCATCAGAAAATACATATTTCCAATGGTCTTAGGAACCAAGACACTGCTCCTCTGTCTGTCTCCTGGTGGGTCCGCCCACATGCAGATATGCCCACATATGAGTATTAAAGGGTCATGGCATTAGGAAGGTTGAGAACCACTGATCTAGTCCAAAATAATTCATTATACAGATCAGGGGCCTAAGGCCTTGAATGGTGGAATGGAGTGAGCAATATGACATAGTAAATATGGGTTTGGAGTCCAATGACATGAGTTATAGTCAAAACTCTGCCATCTAATACCTAGAAAAACCTGGGTCAGCCTCTCTGGGCCTTAAGTTTATTCATTTGTAAAACTAAAAGGCTTTTACAGCTAGGAAAAATAGTAACAAAATTCACTTGGAAGAACAAAAGGTCCAGAATATCAAGGGAATTAATGAAAAGAAATGCTAGGGAAGGTGGCCTAGGCATACAAGATTTTAATCTGCATTATAAAGCAGCAGTCATCAAAACTACTTGGTACTGGCTGAGAAACAGAATAGTGGATCAATGGAACAGACTGGGTACATGAGACACTGCAGTCAATGACTATAGTAATCTACTGTTTGATAAACCCAAAGACCCCAGCTTCTGGGATAAGAGTTCACTATTTGACGAAAACTGGCATATAGTATGGCAGAAACTGGGCATAGACATCTAACAATGTACACCAAAATCAAGTCTAAATGGGTGCATGATCCAGGTATAAAGGCTGATAGTGTAAGCAATCTGGGAGAGCAAGGAATAATTTACCTGTCAGATTTATGGAGAAGGGAAGATTTTATGACCAAACAAGAGTTAGAGAGCATTATAAAATGCAAAATGGATAATTTTCATTACATTAAATGGAAAAGTTTCTGTACAAACAAAGCCAATGTAACCAAGATTAAGACAGAAGTGGAAAATTGGGAAAAAATTTTTACAAACTAGGGTCTCTCATAAAGGCCTCATTTCTAAAATATACAGACAATTGAGTCAAATCTATAAGAATACAAGTCATTCTCCAACTGATAAATGGTCAAAGGATATGTACAGGCAGATTTCAGAGGAAGAAATTAAAGATAACTATAAGCATACGAAAAAATGCTCTAAATCACTATTGATTAGAGAAATACAAATCAAAACAACTCTGAGGTACTACATCTCACTGATCAGATTGGCTAAGACAACAAAACAGGAAAATGACAAATGATGGAAAGGATGTGGAAAAATTGGAACACTAATACATTCTTGGTGGAGTTGTAAACTGATTCAACCATTCTGAAGAGTAATCTGAAACTATGCCCAAAGGTCTATAAATAAGTACATACCCTCTGACCCAGCAATACCACTTCTAGGGCTGTATCCCAAAGAGATCACAGAAGTGGGAGGAAGACCCATATGTACAAAAATATTTATAGCAGCTCTTTTTGTGGTGGCAAAGAATTGGAAATTAAGGGGATGCCCAACAATTGCGGAATGGCTAAACAAATAGTGCTATATGAATGTAATGGAGTACTATTGTGTTATAAGAAATGAAGAGCAGACAGAGTTCATATTTACCTGGAGAGTCTTATACAAACTGATGTTGAGTGAGAAGAGCAGAACCAGGAGAAATTTGTACACAATTACAGACACAACATATATGTGACGACCAACTTTGATAGACTGGGTTCTTCTCAGCAATGCAAGGCTATAAGACAACTCCAAAAGACTCACGATGGATAGAGATATCTACATTTAGAGAAAGAACTACAGAGTTTGAATGCAGATTGAAGCGAACTCCCTGCTCTCTTTCTTTTTCTTGTTTGGTTTTGTTTCCTCTTTCCCATTGTTCATTCCATTGGTTATAATCCTTCTTTACAACCTGTCTAATTTCTACTATGAAAGTATTTGCAGATCCTGTACTTGATTGCATGCTGCCATGGAGGGGAGGGGCAGAAAATTTGAAACTCAAGGGATTGTGGAACTGAATGTTGTAAACTAAAAGTAAACAAATTAATAAAGACACCCTCCCCTCCCCCAAAAAAACAGAAGGGCTTTGATGTTCTCTAAGGACCCTTCCAGGTCTAAATTCTATTCTTTCTACAATCCAGGGTCACAGAGCTAACAGTCAAAAATACAGAACTAAAATCTAGCCTTAAAGAATATTCTTTTAGAGGACATAATAACATAATAGGAATATCAGTGGGAAGGGATATTAGTGATTAAGTGATATAACTTAGAATGAAGAGGAGGGGAAAATGGCCTTATAGGTAGCAAGGAGATGCAAGAGTATATTAAAAAAGAGAAGAATGATGTAAGAGGAACAAATCACACTGAAGTAGACGTTCTAATCAAATTAAAAGAAGAGCCATTTTATTAGACAGTAATTGCATTTATTACCAAGTGATTAAGCATAAAGTTAACCAGAAAGGTCATGTTGAAAATTAATTAAATACCTTTTAAAGAGTTCCAGAACAAGTTTCAAAGAATTTAATGTGGCAGAAAGGGGTATGAGATATTCATAAACCATGGGAAAGAAAAAATGGAGAGTTAAATATCCAAAATGCTTTTCTTTTCCATGAAAAGGAGTCAAGATTTTTCAACTTTACCTGACATTCTGAACCACAGTATCTGGCAACTTTGCATTGAGAACATCGAAGCAGCTTCTCCTTCCTGTTTGAAAAACAAACAAAGCCTATGTTAGGACATGAGAGAGCTACATATTCTCCAGTTAGGTGATGAAAGCAAAGCGGCACCAATCAGTCAAGGCAGTAAGTCAAGACATCACCCTGTGATGTCATTGGTCTTCTTGAAAAATGAAGGATCAACAACAACCACCACAACCAGTGGGTCAATAAGCATTTATTGAGCACCCAGTTTGTCCCAGACACAATACTGAGCCCTGAGGATCTAAACAGAAGCAAAAGACAGCCCCTGCTCTCAAGGAGTTCACAGCCTAATGGGGGAACACCATGAAAACAACCACATACAAAGAAGATACAGATAGGCGAAATAGGGGATAATCAACAACGGAAAGGCACCAGCATCTCTTGGACTGGTGTTCCTCTGCTTTGTCTTGCCAGGTACCAGGCCTCCATGACACTTCCCTTCTTCTCTTCATGCCTCTTCAGGAAAAGTGTCTTCTCCTCCCTGACTTCCAGCTCCCCTTTATCTGCCTTCTCCTGTTAGGACAGAAGCTCCATCAATGTAAGAAATGTCCTGCTTGTTTTATTTGTCTCTCCGGGTTGAGCAAAGTGCCTGTCATTTCAGTCATGTCCAACTCTTCCTGACCCCCATTTGGGATTTCCTTGGCAAAGACACTGGAGTGACTTGCCATTCCCTTCTATGGCAGACCCAGTGAATCCATTTTGTCAGGCAATCAGAGGTTAAGTGATTTGCCCAGGGTCATTCAGTTATGAAGTATTCAAGGTTGAGTTTCAACTCGGGTCTTCTGACTCAAGGCCCAGTGCTCTCTCCACTGAGCCACCAGCAGCCTCAATGCCTATATGCATGGCATATAGTAAGCACTTAATCAATGCTCTATCTATTTGAAAAATGATCTTTCCTTCTTCAGAGCTCTCCTACTGGACTATTCCAATAACTCCTGCCTCTCCTCTCTCCAACATACATTCTCCATACAGCTGCCAAATTTGTATTGCTAGAACACATGTCTGGATACCACTTCCCTGCTTCAGGAGCTCCCTATTACCTCTAATATCAAATACAAACTTCTCTGTTCAGCACTGAAAGACCTTCATAATCTGGTTCATCTTCTTCCCAGACTTATTGGACATTTTTGTTTTTTACACACTATGTTTCAGACAAACTAGCCTGCTTGCTTGTATAAAGGCAACCTTTGTTACACAGGATTTTCATCCCTCAGTCCTCTGCTTCTGCACAGGCTGGCCTTCGTCCAGTGAGCAGAATGCACTCTCTCCTCATCTGCCTTTTAGAATCCTCAGCCCCACCCTCAGGTTTAAAGTGTTACCTCCTATAAGAAAACTTCCCTTAACCTTGCTCTCCACCTCCCCTCCACTGCTACTGTTCCTCTTCCAAAATGATTCTGTATTTACTTTGTATATATTTTGTATCAGACTCCTATGTCTACATACTATTTCCACCAAAAGGTTGCAAGCCCACTGAAGGCAGAAAATGTCTCTGTATCCCTAGCACCTAACACAGCTTTCTTCCTGTCCTCTACGTTCTAGTCAACCTAGACAGCTCACAACTATCTCCCATCTCCAGGCCTCTGTTATAAATTGTTCTTCATGTCTGAAATATACTCTTTCTTTATTCAAAGCACAGTTCAGGCAATACATTTTGCAGGAAGCCTTTCCAAATCTCCTAAGTGTTACTGCTTCCTCTGGCTTCAAATTACCTTGTATTCACTTGTGTCTCTCCCCATCATAGAGCAGCTAGGTGGCACAGTGGATAGAATGCCAGGCCTGAAGTTAGAACAACTCATATTCCTGAGTTTAAATCTGACCTCAGATACTTACTAGCTGTGTGATCCTGGTCAAGTCACTTTACCCTGTTTGCTTCAGTTTCCTTGTCTGCAGAATGATCTGAAGAAGGAAATGGCAAACCACTCCAGAGTCTTTACCAAGAAAAGCCCAAATGGGGTCACCAGGAGTCACACATGACTAAACAATAATTCCTCTCAATACCTCCCAAGTAATGAGCCTTTCGGAGGTCAGAATTTTTTATTTTTAATTTTTTGTCAATATCCCAGACCTGAACAAACATCGCGTGGATACTTACACATTTACTGTTGAATCCCCAAAATTATGTCTCTCAACTTACTTGGATAACAGAAATAGAGAAGAAAATGTGAATTATAAAATGAAAAACTAAGGCTCAGAATGATTAAAAATTAGGCTTACTTTGGGACCATGGGGTGTGTATTCCATAATAAAACTATGATTCCCACCAGCCATCATCATCATAATAAATAATTATAAATAATTATTTATAATAATAATAAATATAAATAATAAACACCTTCTTCACCACCATTTCTTCTTGGGGAAAAAAGGTTTATTTACTCTAAAAAAATACAAGGGAAAATTAAAAATCCTGAAGGTATAACTAACATGATATTTGCTGTTACTTCCAGATTTCTGTTGTCACCATCACTGTGCAAGATCCTCTGATGTTAGGGATTCTCTACTAAAGCAGGTAAGTCGAGGTAAAAATGTTCATTGTTACTTAAAAAAATTCTCTCCTACATATGAGATGAGAGAAATTGTTACTAGATAACTAATTGTTAATCTTGTCAAGACAAAGGATTTCTGAAACCATATCCTCTACTAGGCCAAGGCAGCATTTGAAAGACATTGCTGACAATGAGATTGGATTAATTTTTTCCTCAATCTCTTTCAACCCCACCCAGGTGTGGAAGCCCAGCTTTGGAAGGGGATAAATTCTTTGATTAGATTGCCCAAGGCTGGGGGGGAGGGGGTGGGTTTGGAAGTAAATGACAAAATCAAAGTTACTCCCTCAGCCTCTATTAGAATAGGTCCACCTCTCCTTATAATATTCATTCTTTCTCTTTCCTTGTCAACAAATCAGTCCACTGGGGCAGCTAGGTGGAACAGTGAATAGAGCACTAGCCCTGGAGTCAGGAAGACCTGCATTCAAATTCGACCTCAGAAACTTACTAGCCGTGTGACCTTGGGCAAGTCACTTAACCCCAAGTGCCCAGCCTTCCCCCCTCCAAAAAGCTTAAAAAAAAAAACCAAAATCAGTCCCTTACCTCCCTCAGGAACACCCACTCTTCTAAGGGCATCTAAGTATTGAGTGGGTTCCATGAGGGGTCTTTAGTATTCAAGTATGTCATGGACCCTTTTTATTCATTATATGCTAGCATGATTAATAAAATTATTAATTACCTGGAAACTATATTTCTCGAACTTTTTAAATGTCACAGAGATGAGAAAGAAATCTCTCCAGAGTGAATAACATAATCAGAAATAATTTGGGAAATCTCTCCTAAATGAATGTTTTAGTCAACATCCTGCCTTAGAACGGAGGCCATTTTTACATCATATGTAACTGGGACAAGGGTCTTCCCAGTGGCAGCAAGCATGTCAGAAACAACAGGTATCTTGGACTCTCCCACTTCAGTTTCTAGTGATTAACAGGGTTTGTGTGTTGACCCAAGCCTCAAAAAGAATCAGCAAGAGATGTGAAGGTGGTTAGGGGTTGAAGGGGAGATAGAAATCAATTCCTGTGAAAAGATGTGGATAAAATTTAAGATGACTTACTGGGCTATATAGTAGGACTAGGTATTCAGGGAAGTGTCACAGCTCTTTCACAATGTCAGAACCTAGTTCAACACGCACATAAGAAGGACACTTAAGAGAGCTGCCAAAACCTCAGAATTGCCATTCTCAAATGAAGGTCCTTAACCCTTATACTTCTGTTGTTGTTCAGTCTTGTTGATGAGGTACAGGCTCTGGGACCCCCCCCCCCCTTGAATCTTTGAGGTACAGGCTCTGGGAAACCCCTTGAAGTCTGATTAAATCTTCCCACTTGATGAGGCATTTACAGAGGCCATAATATTTCATCGTGGCTGGGCCCAGCCACAAAATGAAGAGGTTACCCATAAAGAGGGTTAGGGTTGCTCAAGACCCCAAAATACCAATACGCCAGGTCCTGCTGAAAGAATTCAACTCAAGTCTTCTCAGCCAAAGAAAAGTAAAGTTTATTAATGGTTTGCCATATGGGGTAGACTCTTAAGGAGCCAGTCTATGCGAGGACATTCTATGGCGCTCTCACACAGACCAAGTATGTGCTAAGCTATTCTATGGCACTCTCACACCACATGGAGGGAAAATGGGGTCTCATATACAAAGGAATCTAGGGGTGGTCTAGAGGAGGAGTTTGGGGAGGGTCTTCAGGAAGAGTTAATGAGGTCAATGCAAGGGTGGATTGATATTTTGATAGGCTCAAGGGTGGGAAGCAGATGGACAATGGAGGGCTAGGCTAGTAACAGAGGTTTGGGCCCAGCCACAATGAAATACTTATGGCCTCTGCAAATGTCTCATCAAGTGGGAAGATTTAATCAGAGTTCAAGTGCTTTCCCAGATCCTGTACCTCAAAGATTCAAGGAGAGCTCAAGGGGGTCCCAGAGCCTGCATCTCATCACTGTCCCACTCTTCAAAACCCCTTATGGGGTTTTCTTGGCAAAGATACTGGTATGGTTTGTCATTTCTGCTCCAATGGGTTAAGAAAAACAGAGGTTATGTGACTTGACCAGGGTTACAAAGCAGGTGAGTATCTAAAGCACATTTCAACTCAGGTCTTCCTGACTCCAAGCCCATTGCTCTGCAACTTGTGTCCAACCCTTATCCTAGGGATTCCAATTCTAAGAAAACCCTATTCTAGTAGGAGCAACTACATTCCGTTCATAGCTTTCCTGCCTTAGGATATAAGCATTAAGTCTCTCCCCACATAAACACAGCAACCAACAACTTTACCAAATCCCATCACCACCACCAATCTTTTACCCAAGACTAGGGACCAGACAACTCAAATTATGTAGAGGATCTGATTAGCCTCACTACGGAACTATAAACACTGGGTTAAGGAGGAAGAGAGATGTTGGGGCCAGCAAAGGCAGCCTACCAAAGTAAAAATGTTCTCATTACCTGCAAATTGGCATACGTGAAAAATGGGACAATTGTGGTGTCTATGAATGGAATTAAAGATTGGAGGAAATCTTACAAAAACATGCCCATTGGGGTGGCCAGGTGGAGCAGTGAATAGAGAACCGGCCCTGGAGTCAGGAGGACCTAAGTTCAAATCCATCCTCAGACACATGACATACTTACCAGCCATGTGACCTTGGGCAAGTCACTTAACCCCAATTGCCCAGCCTTCCTCCCTCCAAAAAAAAACACAACCATGCCCTAATTCAAAAGTTCATATAAAATGGCTATTTGAAAATGAACTTTTAAAGCATACTGTGTTATAATTACCATACTGTGATATAAATATATTGGAACATGATTTTAAGATCCCAATTTTTAAAAAGGACAAAACTAGCTTCCTTCATTTCACAATGCCAGAGGTTGCTGAAATAGCTGTTTGTATTTATGATCCTGCCATCACAGCTTCATACACTACTCACAACCAATTAACACTGAGACCATAACCAAGACAGATTACATATTAACTTGGTTCCACAAAAAATTGTTCTTTTTTCTTACTACTGATGTACAGATTCAAGATGGCTTGTGGAAAGACACAGATGAGCATGATAAAAGCAATGCTTCATTCTCTCCCTAACTCACATACCTACAATTTGCTGCATCGATGAATTTTAACATAGAAATTGAGCAAAGCAAATAGCACGATGATTCAAAACACTTAAATAATTTACTTTCCATTTAATGTATAATATAAATTCTTTAAAATGAGTTGTTCATACAGTTTTGGCTTATTTTTATGCATTAAGCTACTAAGTAATGCAAATTTAAATTTTCCAATTTTAAAAAATGATCAACTGAACCCAAGAGAAAAGATTGGATTGAAAATGGCTAGAACCAAGAAGAGAGAGGAAAAAAAGAATCGTCTGAAGGAAGAAAATGTATCTCAGCTCTTAGCACAGTGCTTGGTACATAGGAGGAGCTTAATGAATGTTTACTGATTAAGTGAATGAATGAATTCTACATCCCTATTTAAAACAGTCTCAGGGCAAGAGAAATTTTAGTGACAGGAAACAGTGAAAGGAAAAGGGAAGATTCAATGTTACTGTAATTTGAAGGAAGTGACACAGAAATAGAAAAAGGCAGACGGAAAGGCCATTTTAACTGATTGTCACATGGAAGACACTGGTGTATTCAGCTTGGGCCTAAAGGGCGAACCTAGAAGTGAGTAGAAGTTACAGATGTCAGCTGAATATATAACATAAGGAAGAACTTTCTCACAATTAGAACTGACCAGTAATGGTCAGCTTGTGAAGTAGTCAGCCTTGTGAACGAGTGGCCTCATGAAGTGGTCAGCTCTCTAGTTTGTGAGGTGTTTAAGCAGAGGGTGGAAGATCTCTGCAGATTCTGGCAGGAGGTAGGGGGCATAACAAGATCATCTCCCAGAGGCCTTCCCTGTCTGTAAGTTGAGGCAGTTTCCATTAAATAAGCCAAACTCCAAACTCATTTTGTCCAAAGACAACATAACTCTAGTGTGCAACAGCAAGGTAAGGAGGCAGTGAAGACTGAGGTCTTCTTCTGGGTCTCAAAAGAAAAGGAAATACTTTAAATGCTGCATTTCATATTTTCACACACTTGCCACAATCTTTCTCTTTGCAATAATGCTCATGTCAGTGTATTCCCTGGCTTGGAACCCCTAAAGGAAAAGCAATAAAAAAAAATTAAGGTGGTTTTATTATGAAGAGGGAAATGAGATTAAATTTTTCATTAAAATACCCATGCCACTAAAAGGTATGCAATAATGTTTTGTTTCCTTATATTCTAGGAGATAAACAGCTTGTGTCTGAACCAGAGTAAGTAGGATCTTAAGAGAAATAAATGAAAAAAAGGCAAGCTGTAAAAGGATTCCCTGTTATTTGTTCAAACAGTCCTGATGTGCCACACTGGAGTGTGTCAATTACAGAGACAAAATTCTCTGGCTGCTGTCCCAGGAAGAGCAGTTCATACTGAGTGACCAAAATAAGTTTTCTTCCAACAGGTTATACCAGGGCTGGGGAACCCACAGGCTCAACGCCACATGTGGCCCTCTAGGTCCTCAAGTGTGGCCCTTTGACTAAATACAAACTTCACAGTACAAATCCCCTTAATAAAAGGACTTGTTCTGTAAAACTTGGACTCAGTCAAAAGGCTGCACCCGAGGACCTAGGGCCACATGTGGCCTTGAGGTGGCAGGTTCTCCACCCATGGTTATACCAAGATCAATTTCACCAGCCCTCCAATATGAACAAAATGTGGAAAGGAAAATAAGAATTCAAGGGGGAAAAGATGTGTATAGTTACCTGGCTGGGACAGAGGGTACCCTTTAACACATATTAAACCTGAGAGCTCCCTACCATCTCTGAAAAGGCTGGACAATATGGGCAGGGAACACTGCACATAATGTCAGCCTTTTGGGGAGTGTTAATTTTGCCAAACTATTCCTCCCTACCCTCTCTTCTATTTTGATTTTCATAATTATACTGAATGACTCTCTAGGAGGATACATTGGGACAGACAGATGATATAAAAACAAACAGTTATCATTAAAAACAAAAGATATCAATAAAAATTATTTTAAAAACATGAATCTACACACACAAACATGCATAAGGTATGTGGCCAAGTTTTCCAGGTAGTAAGCTAAGGTAACCAATGTCCTCTATAAAATGGTGTCACGATACTGGGATTTGAAGATCTTCCATGCCCCTTAAACTTGCTGACGTAGCAGGAAAAGGTGGAGCAAGAGAACACCGGAACCAAGCTGGTCTTCCTGCGGTACTGACTGGAGGCGGCGGCAGTGGCAGCGGCAGTGGTTGCAGTGCGAACTCTTTTTTCTTTGAGCAGGCCAGAATCTCTGCTAAGGACTCCTGCTGAGGACTGCTGGGGGGGCGGGGGGGGAGGAGCACCACGGAGCTGCTGGGAGCAAGCTGCCTGGATGCTGAGCAGTTGCATCTGTGAGGAGAGGAGGGTCCTGTTTTGAAGGCTTGAGAATGTGGGTGTTTACTACTTTAACTACATGTGCCAAC
>CM053586.1:260332209-260384877 GCA_028646515.1 Pseudochirops corinnae
GGAGGGGAGAAAATCTGAAACTCAAGTGATTGTGGAACTGAATCTTGTAAATTAAAAGTAAATGAGTAAATTAAAAAAAAAATAAAAAATAAAAAATAAAAAAAATAAAAGGCTCTGGTCCAACAAGAAATTTCTTATAGTTGGATTAAGGTCATAAAATATTCTTTGATGAATGCAACCACAGAGATAACTTTTTCAATGACATTTTGATTATGAACATCAAGTAAGGCATAAAACAGGGATTCTAAAAAGAAAAGGAAGAATATTGACATGGAAATAATAGGCCAACACTCAGGATGAAATGCCTTATGTATGTTAATGTGTGTTTTTTTTCCCTATTCCAGGAGAATGTGACCTCCTTATGATCAGCAACCCCTTCTGGCTATCATGGAAGACATCCTATGTAAGTTCCAAAGAGAAAAAAGGATTACCTATAGGTGGTACTCCTATTTGTAGATCATATTCTGCTGATCACATCAAACCTTCAAATGTTATGAGGACTCTTTAATGAGATCCATGAATACTTAAAGGAGATTGGCTTAACAATACATTAAAAAAAAAAAACTAAGAGGATCCAAAATTCCTGTAGTCCATAATGACAAACAGATAGCTGGAAGACCAGTCCACCAAGTTAGTACATATACCTGGGAAAGACACTGCAGATGGATATTCAACTGGGCCTGTAATTGAACAGAAGAAAACTGCTTTGCATTTAGGAACCTGCAGAGTTGTACTTCTAACAATTTCACACTTTTAATGACTTCCCCCAAATACCCGTTACTATATGATTGCAATCTTGGAACACCACAGTCTTCAAAGAATCAAAATTATGAGTAAAAGCAATGGAAAGATATTTGGTGGATTTAAGTAGCCTGTAAGCACATTTCCAACAATGACCTAGATACAAATATCTAACTCTACATTCAGCACACAGTAGGCACTAAGAAAATGCCCATCAAATGAATTTGTTTTATTCATTACTCATGAGAATCAGTCTTCCTGCACATAGCAATAAAAGATGATAACCTTCTCTAGAGTCATACCAAAAAGAGTGACTCTCAAATACGTAAATGAATCAGAGGCCTATCTGACAGGTATTCCCAAAAGGTATAGTGTATAGATAGTGTGCCTCAAATCCAAGAAGACTTCGGTTATGCCTCTGATCACATACATACTGACTTTGTAACATTGGGCAAGTAAGGTAGCATGGTGGTGCTCTATGCAACTGCCTTTGAGACAAGGTGTTGCCCTGCGTTGTCAGACGAAATTCTTCATGAGATGCTCCCTATACTAATGAAATCACAGGTTTAGTCCCTAGCCCTAGACCTAGCCCTAGGCCAGTGGTTCTCAACCTTCCTAATGCCCCAACCCTTTAATACTCCTATGTAGGCTTATCTACATGTGGGCAGACCCGCTTGGAGACGGGTAGAGGAGTGGCGTCTCGGTTCCTAAGACCATCAGCATTATGTGTTTTCCCTGTAAAAGGGTTGTTCTACCCCCAAAGGGGTCACGACCCCACAGGTTGAGAACCACTGCCCTAGGCACTCAAATAGTAAAGATCATAGCCCATCCATACCTTCCCATTAGTGTCCATGCAATGTCCTAGAGGACTTTCTAGATTTCTCTTAACACCACAAGGATCCTAATGAAGTACATCAGCTGTATATAAGTTATCCATTGTTTTTGCTATATAAGTAGCTCATCATCTTTGTTCAGATATTTCTTTAGTATGATCCTTTATTCTGGTTCTCCTTCACAGCTGCTCAGAATCACCATAAACCTTTCCAATGTCCCCTGGGTAGTACTCATTTTTAATATTTTAGAGACTGTGGTGCTCCATGATTTGTAACTGGGCACATAATACTATGTTAGACACTAGAGGGATATATTTGTGTGTGTGCACATGTATGAGTGTGTGTGTGTGTTTGTATTTTTACCTCCCCCACTAGACTACAAGTGTCTAGAGGGCTGGGACCATATCTCATATATGTATTTCTAGAGGTCTGGAACCATGTCTCATAAATATATTTCTAGAGGGTTGGAACCATGTCTCGTTCATATATATATAAAACATATGAACAAGACATGGTCCCAGCTCTCTAGAAACTTGTGTAGTGGGGGAGGTAAAAAATACATATAAATATAATATGAAGCAATTTGTGATAAATGCTATGAATGTTACAAATATAGTTATCTCTTCTACATTGTGGGGTTTAGAGCCACAGCACTCCCACAATCTGAAAAATCCATTTAAATTTTTTTGGCCCTCCCTTCATACCAGAGAAGTATGAATTATTATGGTATCAAAAGATAAAATACGACATTATACAATACTATACATATATTTTATGCATTTCCGAGTTTCTAAACTTTTTCTGTATCATCTAGCCTTTGTGTGTTGTCTGAGGCTTCCACAAAACTCCCCCAAAATTCCCATTTAATTTCTTATGCCAACCCACAATATATCGAAACCACGACGGGGAAAGTAATGATGTCAAAAAGGTAACCATAACTGGAAACACAGAAGTTTGGGGGACAGTGAAATCATTGCCAGTTGAGGAAATCAGTAAAGACTGCTTGGAGGAAGTGACAGGTTTACAGTACTCGATATTAAGGGAAAAGGGTAAACTCTTACCCACTCTGCCTAATGAAGACCCCAGCTAAAACTGAAGGTGCTAATTATATTTTTAGGGCACTTTCAAGAAATTTCATTGTGTTTCAGATGTGAGAGCATTTTTAAGCATTTACAATATGCTGGGTATTGTGCTAAGTGATGAAGATACAAAGTGTAAGACAGACAATCCCTGCTCTCAGGAAGCTTACTTTCTAGTCAGGGAAAGAACACATAAAGGGAGCAGGAAAGCCTGAAGTGGGGAGAAGATAGGGAGGTAATCAGGGTAGCCTAGTTTAGAAATGGTAGTTAGGAAGGGAGGTGGAGATTTGGGTCCAAACAGGATAGGAGAAAAAGGAAGCTTATCTATCAGAAACCAAGAAAATTTAGTTCTAAGTTCCCAGTGAGGAGGAGGAGGAGGAGGAGGAGGAGGAAGACGAGGAAGAGGAGGAGGAGGTGTGATTAAAGGCCAGAGTAGAAATGGTATGATTTGGAATTGATGACTAGGAAGTAAGGCCACCATTTCTAGGCCATATGAGAAAATAGTTTTTCTTGTTTACAACTGATAAAAAGAAATGCCCTTATTCTGAATTAACAGGACCCCCTAAATACACACAACTTTCAGGAAATATATTTGTAGATTCCTTAAAAGCAAAAGCAAAACAATGTTTTTGCACATTATACTTAGCTATAATTCAAATTTCAACTAATATCTTATAGGTTTCACTGATTTATTAACTGAAGTTATTTTTCTTTAAATGAGATCATAATGATGAGCTGCAAATTTGTCTAATTCAAGAAGCTTTAACTTCAAAATATTAAAAATGTTTACTTGAACGTTTCATCTGAAGAAACCAAAATTAGAGCAGATTGGTATATCTTCAATAATATTAAAAGGCAATTACAACCACTAACATTCTGTTTGCTTTAAAGGAAGCAATTGTCTGTTGCAAGTTAAAGAGGCAAATAACATTTATAAGAGTACAGAGCTAAACTTTCCTCATTACACTTCGAGTGTTTCTCTATGAAAAGACATTCTATGCTACAGGTCAGACTAATAGCTACTAATCTAAAATTGGTGATTGGGTTACTGGGATAAAAATGCCTCACACTTGTTTATCAGGCAAAGCACATACACCTACCAATGTGGATTCCTGAAAAGGAGGTTGCGGCACTGACAGTTCAAATTTCTAGAAACCTAGAAAAGCACTCAGGTGTCTGAATAACACACACATGTATGATAAATCTCAATAGTACGTTCAACTCCTCTGTTGAGTCTTCTTGAATATAAAATAAACAAGATGAGAATTCCTAGAAACCAAAAATCTGCCCGTACAATGAAATCATATCTTTTCTGAGAAGATTCTGATATAAGTATTAAACATACAAACAATTGTGCCACATCAGTAAGCACAAGGAACAATTTTTTTTTAATTTACATTCATTCCTTTTAAGGTAAAAATGTCAAAGAGATAATCAAGGATTTCCTCTAGGTTTTCTGTTTAACCTGATCCAAGGCTTTCCAATGGCCCATATAGATTTGCTTGTTCATAGTTACTTTTATGTTGTCTCCACCATTAGAATGGGAGATACTTGAGAGAGGGGATTTGGGAGTAGGTTCTTTTGTTTGACTTTCTTTGTATCTCCAATTCATACACAAGTCAAGGCACTACACAGGCTCTCACTGGAACTCTTCCAGAGCAAAGGACAAACAACAGTTCTTAGCACAGCACCTCACACATAGCTAGTGGTACTTAATGAAATGCTTATTGACTGACTGACAACAGATTTTCACCCCTAGTGCTTGGCTGGAAGAAAAAAATCTGTTGCACTGGATGAATTTATGTAATTTCCCTTATCAGAAAATGAAAAGGTTATTAGGTTAAACACTACAATCTCCAAAGAATTAAAACTGAGAATCTACCAGAGGGTGATAAAGAAGTACATGGTAGATGGGAACAGGCTGCAACATATTATTAACAAGGAACTATGAATAAAAGATGTCATAGGATCATGGATTTCAACCTGAAAAGAATCTAAAAGATCATCTATGCCAAACTACTTAGTTTACAGAAACTAAGGCCCAGAAAGGTGTGGTGATTTAACCAAATCCACCCAAGTTGTAAGTGGCAGAACCAGAATGGGTACCTGGATCATTTGACTCCAGAACTACTGTTTTTTTCTGTTATACCATACTGCTTCCCCGCCATTACAGGAATGTATGCCTGAAAAAGGGCTGGTTGAGGAACTGACGGTCAGTCAGCCCATATGCTGTACAAGCTAGGGAGTATTGGCCCAGCTCTAAGCAACTGCCTGTTTAATTTTCAATGTGACCACATTCACTTCAGAAATTCCTATAAATCAAGGCTTGATTTATTGTTTTGCTGATTGTCTAGATTTAAGAAGATGTTAATAATGAAGATTAAATTTTAAAGTGTATGTGTGTATGTGTATGTCCTCCCCCTAGAGAGGCTAGTAGTTAAATATTTAACCACCACAACCCAGTATTACTCTATAAACAATGTTTGAGCTCAACAAGAGTGCAATAGAAAGCTCAGGGAATGAAGTTATTGCCAGACTGGAGGCCTTGTGACTAGAGGCTAACAACAACAGGCATTTATGTAATGCTTTTATGTTTGCAAAGTATTCATACTTTACATTGAAACTTCACAACACCGCCATCTATGAGGGTCCTAATGATCTCAAGTTGGAAAAGCAAGGAAGATTCACAGCATTATGGGTGGACCCCTTGTGGTAAATTTAGGGAAGGAAGGATAGGGACAAGACTGCTATAGGATGGGCAGCCCTGGGTAGGCTGCAATCTGTATCATGGGAGGGACTAGCCACTTCAGGAAGACCAAAGATTTGAGTACTTAAGTACTGGTATATGTAAACTGAAAATTTATGCCTGAATAATCTGATTTCCTGATGACAGGATACAATAAATAAAGTGTTTTTTTCCTTCCAATAAAATTTTTTTTTACCATAATTTAGAGTCTAACTCATTGTCCAATTAAAGTAATATGCCTATCTCAGATACCTTGCAGTAACTACTCCTGCTTCTTTGTAGCTAGTCTCTGTCCTGTTTTCTTCTTAAGGCTCTTATTTTGCACTATGCTTTCACCTATAAGCTACCCCAATCCTTTCATCAGCACTGAGCATGAGCTTTAGGCAACTCCATATGTGCAGAATCTCACTGTTATGACCCATGGTCAAGCTCCATGACAAAAAAGATTCCCTAGAGCTCAGCAGGCAGGGTAGGAACCCCACAGGTTTCACTGGTCTAGTAACGGCTCTGCCAGAGTCAACAATTGAATAATCAATAAACTGAACTGCATTTATTTAATACCTACTATATGTCAGGTACTGTCCTAAGCACTGGGAATCAATGGTTCTTTTCCTCAATCAGCTTTCATTTTCTCTCTCAACACCTTCGCACTGGCTATGCTTTCCGAGTAGAATTCATGCCTTCTTTCAGAGTCCTCATGCTCCTTTAAGATGCCACTTAAGAACCATCTCCTACACTAGCGCTTCTGAAACTTTTTCCACTCTCTGCCCCTTCAGCACTTCTTAAATTGTGGATCACAACCCCATGTGAGGTCACACACATCATTGTTGTTAATCCTTCATTCTCAGAGAGAACTAATGACATCACAAGGGTGATTCTTGACTTGCTCATAAATTTAGAAAGGCCAAGGTCATCCACTGTACATCCGCAGCCATGGCTGGTCACCTTGACTTCTACACCAGGCCTCTGTTAGTTTCCCCAGCTGCCAGTACCCTCCCTCCAAAACATATGGGGGGAGTGGGGTGCTATGCAGGGGTGTTATGAGAATCAAATAAGATAATGTTTGTAAAATACTTAGCAACGAGCTTAGCACATAACTACAGAAATGCTTGTTTCTTGTCTTTCTACCTTCCCTCCCTCTCTCTCTTTCAGTCTATAAGATAAACTCACTTTATACAACTTTTTCCAATGACCTGATTATTAATATCAAGCAAGACATAAAACAGGGAGATGTATGGTGGCCAAAGGAATTTGATACTATCATTAAGGATACAGAGTCCAAATGGATGAGGATTTCCTAGAGGTGGTGCTGTTCTCCAGACACCCCTCTTTGTGGATGACCTTGTGCTAATTGCATCAACACAGCAACAACACTAAATGAGATCCACGATTTCTATAAAAAGCCTAGTTTATGATAAGATATTGGACTTAAATACTTTTATTTTTCTACTTGACAAAGACGAAGGCAAGTTAAAGAAATCCTCAAAATATCATCTCCCTACCCATTCTGATGTTGATAAATAAGTCTTTCTATATGTCAGAAAAAGTACAACTAGTCTTTCCCAGGAAAGCAGTTCCATTTTGGAAAAAAAAAGAAAGCAATCTATTAGTTTTGTAGTACATTTCTAGCAGTCCTCAGGGAATGGAATTTTGTAATTGATCAACCTTGACTTGAAAAAAAATCTAAGTGGCAATAAATTACTAAAGAAATTTTTCCCTGGAGAGAAAGAGAATATAATTTTAATACCATTATATAAATATACCAAAAAAGCATTAACATAATGTTTAAAATGGTAAACTTGTATCCTAGCTTTTAAAATATTAATATTTCCCTTTTTTATTCCAACAGACCAAAATGTACCTTGTTGCATCCCTATATAATTTCTCTGCTAAGGTAATTACAGTGAAATACCTGCACAACATAACGTATACCAATAAATGCTATATGGAAATAGCATTTCTCAGGAAATAAATTTCATTTTTAAACTTTAAAAAGGGTAATAGACAAAGCTGGAAAAACACTTAAAGCTCTCTAGTCCCAGGAAATTGATGCCCAGATCATATAACAAGTCATTGGCAAAGCCAAAAGTACAACTCTAGCCTCTTGAGTTTCTGCCCAGTGTTTTTCCAATACATCCACTACATAACACTTCTTCTAAAAAATTATTAGACATTCTGTTTTTTCTGTCCAATTCATTCTTAGGCCAAAACAGGATCTACTATGACAGTCAGAATGTAAGCTTCTTGAGGGCAAAGGCTGCTTCATTTTTTGTCTTTATCCCTCCAACACCTAGAAAAAAGCCTGTCACTTTAGTAAATGTTTACTGCTTAATAGTATTTACTGTAAATAAATAAACAGATGAACAAATAGATGAATGTAGTATTACTTAATATTTACTGCTTAATAAACACCTATTCATTAACTGATTAATTAGCATAAAAGCTCTATTCCCTCTGAAATGAATATAGTGTTTCTCTTCCTTGCTAAAATCAGGAAGGACAGTTACAGCTACATTTTAAGTGGGCTAGCTGGTGCAGTGGACAGAATTCCAGGCCTGGAGTCAAAAAGCCTCATCTTCCCTAGTGCAAATCTGGCCTCAGACACTTAACTGTGTGACCCTGGGCAAGTCACTTCACCCTGTTTGCCTCAGTTTCCTCATCTGTAAAAATGAGCTGGAGAAGAAAATGGCAAACCACTCCAGTATCTTTGCCAAGAAAACCCCAAATGAAGTCAAAAGAGTCATACACCAATGAATAAAGACAACAGCAATGAAATCTTAAGTGGATCTAGCCCAGGGAGGATATGAGGATCAAAGGAGATAATAGATATAAAGCACTTCCCAAATCTTAAAGCATGCCAGTCACTGATGTTTGTTGCTGTTGTCAGCCTACAGTTACCAGTAGGGTCCTGCTAAGATTAAGCATTGTTTACAGAGCATTACAGGAGTATGCTGGTAAATACTTAACTGGGGTCTTTGGAAGGAAACTGTATTCACAACATACTCTTACATTTCATCTGCATTATTCACATTTTTCTAAGTCTAAACCATTAACAAAACAATAAATCAAGCCTTGGTTTGTAGGGATTTCTTGACTGTAAATGGTCACAATGAAAATTTAATAATGGGCTCTTCAAGCTGGTGAAAGCTGGCTCCAGCTCCACCTCTTTTCTAGCCCATCCATCTTCCACAGTACTTAGACTTCATAGTACTGCCAAAAACAAAGGTAGAATCATGCTTTTTCTGGTGTCCCCACAACTACATACCTGTCCTATACATGTAGGAAAAGAATCATAGAAAGTATCCCACAAAAAGTCTTATAGAAGTTTCTAGAAATTACATATTTAAGGAATTATGGCACAACATTATACCATAAGAGCAGTAGGGAGTTACAAATCTTGTGTTCTATATGAAATATGAGACAGAAGAGGGATCAGAAAAGGTTATGTATAAGGCTTATTGTATGACTAAAGTGATCTTCAATTTCTGTGGTTTATGCAAGTGGAAAGGAAGCCCTCGTAATTTCTATCAAGCTGGAAAATCTTCAAATAATGATAACAATAATTAGTATTTATATAGTGATTTAAGGTTTACAAAGCATTTTACAAATATTTTTTCATTTTATCCTCACAACAACCCTGAGAGGTAGGTGCAATTCAAACAAGAGACTGTTTTGCAAGGACCAGCCCAGCTAAATACTGAAAAGACTCCACACCACTAGGCTGGTTATCTATTGATGGATTCTTTGGACAAAGCAAAGCATGAAATTCATAAAAAGTGCAGTCACCCTCAATCCTAGGCAGTCGTCTTCCACTTTCAAAATGATAGTGGTAAAGTAAAAGATATGAGAACAGAGAGGACTAAGAATCATGGAGTTTGAGGCTATTTATAAACATGGTTAATGACTGGTTGTCTAAATGTGAGCCCTTTGCCTAATGACCAAAAAACCAAAAAAAGTCAACATTGATTTTTGCTCTAAATTAAAGACACAAAGAAATTGCAATTAAATAGAATGATGGCTCACAGATTCTCATAAAATATGAATAAAGGAAGTGACAGAGTAGATATTATGCTATAGTGATGTGATGGATAGAGTTTTGACTTGAAGCCAGGAAAGACCAGGGTTCAAATCTTAGCTCTGACATAAGTAGTATAGTCATGGACAAGTCATTTACTTTTTTTTAATAAGGGATAACTGGGAAGGGGAAAGAAGAGATACCTATATATTCAGAAATGAAGATGATATTAAAACAAAAATATAAATATATTTATTTAAGATTTCAGAAAGAGAAAATGCAACAAAAGTCCTTCCAATACTGTAAGATGGTAATAGGACCACAATCTACCAGTTTCCCCTTCCCTCTGCTACATAAGTTAGGCTAATTTTTCTTTGACAGGTGACAATGATTTACCCAGCTCTGACTGGCCCAAAGGACTAAGGTTAAAGCTATGTTTCCTTTGCTGTAACCTCTGGTCATAATGACATGGCTTCCTGACTGCCTGAAGGCATAAAAAGGCCCATCCACGTGAAATCAGCGTCTTTAGATTTGGTAGATATCTAGTCCTTTTTCAGTCATTTCCAACTCTTTGTGACTCCATTTGGGATTTTCTTGGCAAAAATACTGGAGTGGTTTGCCATTTCCTTCTCCAGCTCATTTTTACAGATGAGGAAAAACAGGGTGAAGTGACTTGCCCAGGGTCACGCAGCTAGTAAGTGTTCCAGGCCAGATTTGAACTCAGGAAGATGAGTCTTCCTGACTCCAGGCCCAGCACTCTATCTACTGTGCCACTAGTTCCCCCATGGGCTCCCTCTACCCAAGCTAATTATTGTAGTTTTCTTGCTAACTATTCCTTCTATTCTATGGCTAAGCAAACTTCCCTTTGTTGACTGATGAATGACCTACAAGTGCCCCATTTCATTCTGTTGCTTCAGTTAGCAGGTTACCAGACTGGATCAAAACTGTTCCTCACAAAAACCAAGCAAGCATATCACAAAGCTGCCTTCTCAATGATAACATCATCATCAAGGTTTTCAACTTCATCTTGTGAGAAATTCCCACCCTCATCCCCCTCTCCTGCCCACACTGGAACATTGTTCCAACTTTATAATGAAAGTCTATCATAGTAAAAATACAAGTTGCTTTACAAAATTTAATTTGTAAGCAATTCCTAATAGAATGTATCTATTACATAAATTTGAGTTGTACCCGTAATGTTAAAGATGGGATGATCTGGTGTAATAAATACTGGAGTCTTTTCCACCTCTTAATGTATAGCTGAATTAATTATTTCAAAGAGTCACACTATGACACGAGGCCAAACCCATAAGTATGTTTCCTATAGGATCCAGTTGGCTTTGTACAGATATCCCTAGCACACCACCATATTTATCACTTCTCACTCTGGTGAATCATCTTGTTTGCACAGGGAAATCACTAAGAGAACATGGCCAACTGGACCCAATTCATCACTGCTATCAGATAACACAGAATACATGTTTTACCAACAAATTAATACCATCATCTTCGCATACAGAGAACACAGACAAATACTATTGTCTTCAGAAATATGTATGCTATATGTAAATATGTTTATAATATAACATGTGCATTTAATATGGAAATAAATGTGAATGTTATGTGTAAATAATATCCAAACACCATCATCACATATATAAAGAAATGTGCAGTATTATCATCTTTATAAACAAAGACTACCTACCAAGTCACTCACAAACTATACAAAGAACATATACAATGCCACCATCTTTGTTGTACAAAGAGCAGAATATGCTAAAGTACTTTTATTTTTTTGCTCATAAAAGAATTATACTAGATAAATCATGAACATAGAAAGACTGGGACAGATCAAACACTGCCAGTATTGCCAGCGCTCAATCTTTTATCTCCAAATATCACCTTCCCAGCTCCACCCTATCTTGCAGTTTGGGTAAACCATAAAATAGCTCCTTCCAGCTCAAGAAACCCTGACTTTTTTCCTTCAGAGAATGAAAACCCCCACATTTATTAAATATCAGGCTCACTGTATTTCTCCCTCACCCCATATAACAAATAGCAAGCAGGGTAGTATTCTGACAGAAGCTACAGTCCTGGAGATTGGAAGAGAGGAAGTTGAATGTTAGTGAGAGGTCCTTCATAGGGGAAAGAAACAGGAATCTAGTGAAACAAAATGAAATGATATAAACTGATAGGTGGTTGGGAGTGCTGAAAGGGGTAGGAGTTGCAGATAGCCTGAGGGAGAGACAGTGGGAGCTTGAAGAGAAAAGTAGAGTCAAAAAGAAAGATGGCATATGGGAAATTGATGACCTACTTTCTTTTATGGATGTATCACATATTAAGTCAGTTTTTCCCTCTTCCTTTGGAGCTTGGAAAATAAGGTACATTTCTTATAAGGCAATATGTCATATGTAGATATATAGCACACTGGAAGATAAATATTAGCTCACCCCCCTCAGCTTTCTTTTCTCCAGGCTAAATAATTACAGCTTTCCATCTTTTGTTAGCGGTGCTATGAACTCTCTCAGTCTCCTGCTCCCTCCATTAATTTAAGCATGGTGCCCAGCATCAAAACAGATATTCCAATAAGGGTCTAATTTAGGAGTTCTGAACTTTTTTAAAATTATAGACCTTTTTGCTGCTCAACAAAGCCTAAGGGCTCTTTCTCAGAATGATGTTTTTTAATAACTCAGGAAATAATAAGGAAATACTACAATTCAGTCAGAGGTTAGTGAAAATAAAGATCTAATTTTTTTTTCCCGTCCATATTCATCAGTCCCCTGAAATGTTTCCATAATCCTGGGTTAAGAACCCTGGGCCTAATCAGTGGTGGATATAATGTTAATATAATGCACAAATGAACAAGGCACATTAGAGCAGAAATTAGACTAAGGAGAAAGAGCAAGCATATCCCATAACATCTACTGCCCTTTACCATCTTTAAAATAGACATGAATTAGAAGAATTGTTGTAAGATCATACTCGGACAAGGGTTAAAATGGTTAATTGGCCTTACCATCAATGGTCAAAAGGCACTATTTGTAGAAGCTGACATGAGGTAGATTTTTTTTCCTTCTGCTTTAGAAATTTATTTCACCTCTGGGACACAACTTCATGTTGTCCAAGGCTTAAAGGGTGATAAAACCTGACCATACTCCTAATAAAGGAAAGCTCCATTCATACTGACTGAAACAAGAGAAAATAAATTGTCTAAGATTTCCAGAGGACAAAAGCTTCGTTATTTTCTCAATTCAGAAACTAAACAGTATATAGCTAAATGGAACTAGGCTTTTCTTATGCATACAAAATTTAGAAAATTTATCTTTTGTTCACATTGTGTCTTTCCAAGAGAATTTTATACCTAAATTATTTAAACCCTACATGCAGAATACAATTCTTGAGATCTGCAAATATTGTTAATATGAATGATAAGAGTATAAAACATTTTAGACAAGGCACCATAAAATGCTAATTTGTGAAATATGTCAATTTATTCTTAATACTTAAGACTCAAATGACACCTTAAACATTAAAGTATTTTGTGAATATTAAGTATCTAACTGTAACATGGTTTCTTATGCCTCAAATTCTGGTATATTGAGGCCACTCCCTGGAGAAAAAGGAACCAGCCTCTCTTATTCACCATTAACAACAGAAATGCTCCTTAGGGGCACGACTTGATCCCTCATATATTTTACTTCAGCAGACATGCAGGGGGAAGAAAGAAAAAAAAAATAGCGATGGTGGAGATACAGGCTAGACACCAGGAACCCTATTATACCTGAGTGTACTCTGGGGCAATCTGATATAAGACCAGAAAAGATCACTGGCACATATTAAGGGCTTAAATGCTTAAAACTACTTAAATGCTTATCAACTGATTAAAAGGATGAATTGGAAGGGGCAAGAGTTTTCCAACTGTACAGAATTAACAAGACTGTCCTGTTTATGGGCAAAATATGCACTAGAATAAAATGGGGACAGTTGATGGGTAGTAGACAAGACTCAAGAGTGGTCAAGCAAGAGGTTGATTCTTCCCCTGAGACCATAAGTCAGGTCACAAGATTCAAATTTAAGAGAGGTGAGAGTTCTGGGAGAAGCAGGTCAGAAGAGTACAGTCAGAACCCTAGAGAACTGAGTAGAATTTCAATCAGTTAGGAAATTGGGTGTGACATCAACCTTATTCTAAAACTGACTGAAGATATTTATAATCCTGTCTTGAAGCTAGGGAGGCCAGAGAATGGTACAGTGGAAAGAGTGTGGATTCTGGAATTGAAGGATGTAGGTTCAAATCCCATCTGTCTCTTATGATTTGCGTGATGTTAGCCAAGTTACTTTAACTTTTCTGGGCCTCCATCTCTCTTCTTTAAATATGAGGTTGTACTCAATGGGCTTTAAGGTCCCTTCTCATGCTGGATTTATGATTCTAGTTCAGTTCTGACCTGTATTTAAAGGGGGCAGAGCTTTCTGGTTTAGACAAAAGCTTCAAAGAAATGGGAAGTATTTGGCAACTTCTGAGTTGGTGATGAGATGTATAAATTTATTTATGGACTAGAATATATTACAATAAAAGAAGATATCACCTCTGCTCTTCCAAGACCTTCAATCACAATGGGTGTGGGTAGAACACTAAGGTTGGGTCAATGTTAGGATGCTTCCTATGTTTCAATGTGACTGAGGACTGAAGATCAAGAGCTGATTACTGAATCCCCTTGAACTCTGACAACTGTGAGCCAGCCAGTGATGCAGACACATAGCACATTCTACTGGCTTCTAGCTACCACCATCTCAATTTATTAGGTTAATCCAAGAGGCATCTTGTTCCTTCCCTCTTCATCCTTTTTCCCTGCTTCCCAATAGCACAAGGAACCGCTTAGGTTTTAAAGGGGGTAGAGTGGGAGCCATTGTTGCAAAACACCTCAAGAGAAACATAAAATGTAGAGGTGAGGAAGGGTAAAGAGGAAGTTATTGATAACAGAGGAAGAGGAAAGTTGTTTTACAGATTGCAATGGTTCCTCTAATTTGATTCTGTTCTCCTGCAGCAAGCACAGATGCTGTTCTGTTTGGACTCCCTCTAGTCAGTTCCAGGTCTTGACACTAACCTTTGCCATGATTCTGATTGGTCAAGTCATTGTTTTAGACGCCCTACTCCCTACAAAAGTGTGAGGTTTACAAACCTACCAAAGGGAACTTGCCCTGAAGTGCCCTCTGACCTATCACCAGGCCTATACATCCTGCACACAGGGAAGTACTGGGGGATGTTTGGATAATGAGAAAAACTAGATCATGGAGGGAGCAGCAGAGTATTGCGCTAGGTAGTCAGCACATTATGGTTCAAGGCGGGGAAAAACCTATTTAGAAAATGAGCTTGAGGTTGAACCTTTTTTCAATTCATCAGTTATTTTGTTAGCACTCTGCTACCCATTGTGCAACAAATATCCCTTGCTTGAAATCCCATGATGGCTAAGGTTTAGAAAAGAAAAGAATGGGTAGAGATTTCAAAGTCCTGGGTCAGCCTGGTGGCAGTTCAGACTATGGAGATTAGAGAATAACGGAAAAACTACAATCTATGATTTGTTTTTTTAAAAATTAAGCTGTGAACAGTATACCTGCTAGGTCATTTTATCCTAGGTCTAGATCAGACCAATGGATTTGTAGTCCCTCTAGCTTAATAGCCATTGTGAAAGTGGTAGCTAAGAGCCAATCTGGAGAGTCTCCCATTATAGAAGCTCTAATAGAACTAGAATTCATTTGATGGCTTAGAATTCATGTCCTACCTCTTCTGAGCCCTCCAAATATATATATATATTGATCCTGCCCTCAGGAAGTGGAAGGGACCTTCCACGTCCTGCACAACTCGAGGTAACATAGGTAGCTATCATCTCCTCCTATGCCCTCATTTTAAAGATGAGGAAACCAAGGTCCATCAAAGTTAAGCAACCCCATCCAAGGTCACCCAAGTAATAAAGACAGTCAAAATTTGAACCAAGGGCTTCTGATTACAAATCCAATGCTCTTTCTACTGTAGTCTGCTGGAGAAAGACTCAACAGACAAATAAATAATGAAGAGCAGCAATACTATAAGGACAATTAAATGCTGTCATAATATACACAGATGCAGGTAGGTGATACAGCAGATGTGGTGCTGAACCTGGAGTCAGGAAAACCCGAGTTCAAACCCAGCCTCAGATACTTACTAGCTATATGACCATGGATGGGCAAATCATTAATCTCACCTGTAAAATAAGAGCAATAATAGAATCAACCTCTCAGGGTCACGGTAACAACAAAAGGAGATAACATTTGTGAAGGGTCTTTAAATCTGAAAGTGCTACATAAATGCTGTTATCAATGATTACTGTCGGCATTATTACAGGCACCCAATGGCCTTACTCCATAGGGGGTAACTACTACCCTTGTCACCGACTCCCTTGCCTAGAATACACTCTCTCCTCATCTCTGCCAAAGAGAATCCTTCAAGATACGGCTCAATTCTGAGTGCAGAGTGAAGCATATTTTTCCCACTTTCTTTATTTTTCTTGCTTTTTTTTTGCAACAAGAATAATATGGATATGTTTTGAATGACTTCATGTGTACTTCTGCTGTTGACTTTCAGTCATTCAGTCATGACTGATTCTTTGGGACCCCAAGGACTACAGCATGCCAAGCCCTTCTAACTTCCACTAAGTTCTCCCAGTTTGTCCAAGCTCATGTTTGTTGCTTCCCGACACTGCCCATCCATAGTAACCCTCTGTCATCCACTTTTCCTTCTGCCTTAATCCTTTCCCAAAATCAGAGTCTTTTCCAAAGAGTCCCATCTTCTCATTATGTGGCCAAGATACTTAAGCTCCAGCTTCAATATTTGACCTTCCAATGAACAGTTTGATTTAATTTCTTTAAGTACTGACTGATTTGATCTCCTTGCTGTCTAAGGAACTCTCACAAGTCTTCTCCAACATCACAATTCAAAAGCTTCATTTCACATGTATAATGGGTATCGTGATGGTTGCCTTCTTGATGGTAGGGCAGAGACTGGAGGAAATCCCTTGTGACAGCCTTTTTCTACTCAAGTTTCTTCAACTTTAAAATGAGGAAAGCAAATTAAACCCAAGAGTATACTGGAGCCAGTACAGACTGAATGGAGAGAGCCAATTGTTAAATTTTCATGTGAGCATTTACATCTTGGAAATAGGGAAATGCTACAAACCAGGACTTGATTTATCATTCTGTTGATTACATAGACTTAATAAAGTGATTAAGAAAAATTCAATAATTTAGATTATACTTCTAAGTGTGTCAGGTATATATTGCATTTTTCCAAGAGCTAGTTGTTAAACATTTACCACCATAGCTCTGTTAGATCAGTGCTCCCCACCTTGATTCTTACTCTTGTTTATGCTTGCAACAGTACTCGTGCTATACATTTTTGCTTCTCTTCATAAAGGCTTATTTATCTCATTACTTAGTTGTTAGAATAAAGAGACAGAGGGGGATGATATATCTTGAGCAGGTAGTTGCTTTGAGGTCTCTGGACTAAATCTCTAAAGTCTTCTCCAGGACTAAGATTTCATGGCTATAATGATCTATGAAAAGTAACATTCAATGGGAAGAGTTTCATTTAAAAAGAGCCTGAACTTTAGTTCTTATTAATCAATTCCTAAATGAAAGAAAATCAACAAGAGAGAGAGGGAGAGGGAAAGAGAGAGAGAGGAAGGAAGGAAGGAAGGAAGGAAGGAAGGAAGGAAGGAAGGAAAGAAAAAAAGAAAGAAAGAGAAAGAGAGAGAGAGAGAAAGAAAGAAAGAAAGAAAGAAAGAAAGAAAGAAAGAAAGAAAAAGAAAGAGAAAGAAAGAAAGAAAAAAAAGAAACAAAGAAACAAAGAAACCTGTAGTGGTAAGTGCATTTACAGACAGCTCTTCAATTATCTATGGGTGTCTTATTCACAACCATTATTTCTATTTGTTTTTTAATCTAGACTTTTATAAGACTTTCCGGGGCCATCCAACATGCTTCCAGGATCACATTCCCTTACCTCAACTGGTCTTCATAGTCTCACTGTATATACATTATTCCCCTTCTCACATCCTGTCCAGACAAAATGACCTTCTCCCTGTTCTGGACTTACAGAACTCCATACCCCATCTTTGTGCTTTCATGCTGGCTGACACCCATGCCTGGAATGCACTCGCTCATCAACTCTACCAAAGAAAATAAATCCCTATTTTCCTTCAAGATACAGTTTAACTATGAGTAGAGAATGAAGCATATTTTTGTCTACTTTATTTTTCTTGCTTTTTTTCCAGCATGGCTAATATGGAAATATGTTTTTGAATGACTTCACGTGTATAAGGGATATCATATTGCCTTCTCAAAACAAAAAAAGAATGTTTAAAAAAATAACTCACTTAAAAAAAAATTTACAGTTCAAGTACCACCTTTTCTATGAGGCATTTTATCATGCTCCAAATTACTAGTGCCTTCCCTCCATAACTACCTAGTATTTACCTTTTATTTGTTCTGTATATCTTTATTCTTTAAAGACTTACACAGGATGTCTTCAAAGTCTTAGTGTAGTTTTCAAGTATTAGAATTTTAAGCTATTCTAATAAACCTGGGATGTAGATTCCATTATGATCCCTATTTTACCAGTGAGGAAACTAAGGCAGTTAAGTGACTGTCCGGTCACAGAGCTAGTTAAGTGTCTAAGACTAAACTGAATCTTCCCTCATTAGATAGTAAGCTTCTTGAGGGCAAGAATTGTATTTTGTCTCTATATCAAAAGCATTTAGCATAATGTCTGGCACATATCAGACACTTAATAAATGTTTATTGAACGAATTAGTTTAATTAAGCATTTAGAACTTAAATCTGCACTAAGACTTCGGGGATGCCTCATATATTTACATATCGCCTCCAGTGCCTAATACAGTATGTAATATATAGTAGGCACTTAAATTCTTGTTGACTAATTGACTGAGCAACACCTCACAGAGGCATATAATATTTGGTTTGGGAATGCTGAGATTGTATCACTAGTTGAGCCCAGCATCCTGGAGGACAATTCCTGTAACAGCCAGCACAGGCCCTGGCAAGGAGCACTGATTGTGATTTAGCTTCAAATTTTTAGCACCATTTGCAATCTACATGAGATTGGACAACTGTATTGGCCTCTGGCCTCAGTTTGCTCATCTATGATTTTGTAGGGGTTAGATCAGATGAAGAGATGTTAATCTTTTTTATGTCATGGACCTCTTAAGCAGTTTGGGGAAGCTTATGGACCCCTTCTCAAAGTAATATTTTTTAAATGTATAAAATACATAAAATTACAAAGGAAACATTTTTAAATGTTATTATCTAATAATAAAAAATGTTCAGAGACTTCACAATAAGAGATCCTAAACTATATGACCCCTCAAAGCACTTTTAATTTTAAATAGTCAATCCTATGATTCTTCAACCTCACACAAAATCTGGCGGGGAAAAATCGGATATTTAGTCAGAGGACTTGGGCTGCAATCTAGGTTATACCACTTACTACTTATGTGACCCCTGACAAGTTCCATAAACTCTCTGGGGCCCAGCTGTCTCATTTTTTCCAGTAAGGGAGTTGTATGTGATGAGCCCTAAGGTCCTTCCCAAATCTAACTCCTACAATTCTCAAAACTCATGTTCTTATGACCCTCCTGCCAAATCTACTATGAAAGAAAAGGCATCTCTCTGCCACCACTTCCCATGGATGAATGAGTGAATTGTATTTCCAAGAGATTTATTCCAAAAACAAACCAATGTCTTTGAAAAAATTACCTACACTATTTTCCACCCCCATTACTATAGATAACTGAACTATATGATTTGAAGTCTAAATATTATTTCTATATAATGGAAGAAGAAGAGACTGGCACAATTAGGTTATTTCTCACATTTCAGAGATAAACAAGCTAAACAGAGGGGTTAAAACAAAAGGACTATAAAACAGAACCAGAACGGCATCTTGCCCATGAGGGATCTCAATAAATGCTACTCCGGGTATTTACTTGCTTAACAAGACTACTGAGGAGTATGGTAATTAGACAATCTCTATAAAGTGCTTTGTCTGAGCAGCAAAACAATCGCTAATCATTTTTTTATCTATTACATCACCAGAAAAAAATATTTATTCTTGAAATAAGTGCCATGGGAAATATGATTATGATCCTGGAGAATACTCCAATCAATGGAAGCCATAAACCAGCAGCACATTTCTTCCCTCCTACTGTCTGGGCTCTGGTGACATCCTATGGCAGAAAGTGAAACCTTGAAAGGTATTTCTTCTTCTGTATCACAGAGGCTTTCTCTGATAGTTCTCTTTCCCCCATGATTTACTTTAGCTTCAGGTACAGAAAATATAGACCGGATTATTAACACATGCTATTATATTAATCTTCCCCAATTTCACACCTGAGCTGGTAACTCATAGGTCTCTCCGTTCCCATTTTTCTCCTGGTTAGCTGATGTAATACAAGATAGCCATGAATAGCTATTCTCTGATCTCCCTTATTAGTACCTATCTAAAAGTTTAAATATTCATGACCGTGTCTCCTGGGCCAAACGGATAATTCTTAATCCATCAAGAACTATGTGAGCACTGATTCGCTTTAGAAACTGAACCCAAGTTAACAATATTTCTGACCAGAGTCAGGGGCAATTGAACATTTGCAAGGTCATGAGCCCCAATTCAACAGTGTATTTATTAGAGTAATTTTAAATGGTTTTCTAAATCTGGGCAAGGTCTGACTGCTGGCAGGCATGCTTGCTTATATATGAATAGAGAAACATCTATAAACTGTAAGAGACCATCAGTAATGGGTATGGTGGATCAACTGAACCCACTGTGACCAGGCTGCCAACAAGGAGGAATGAGGAAAGGAGTCATACTCACTGCCCTGCTTGTAAACTGTCACCCCAAAAGTACAGAAGGAGAATCTTTCATTTAATGCATATGACAATGGTAGAAGTGTCTGGAAATGTGAAAAGCAAACAAAAAATTGTGACCTAGAAATGATATAGGAAAATAGGAGCGTGAAAGAGGATCAGAACAGAATATCTGGCAGTGGAGCACACCATATCTTACAGGGTGAGATGGTTTCACTTAGGTCATTGCTGCTCTTCATCAATAAATTTATTTATCTTTTGTTGACTTTTACTATGTTCACCCCAAATGGTGTCCCAGACACTTTCCTTAGTTCTCAACCCCAGTGAGGCTGACTTTACTATCAACTGATGATCTCCAGCATTTATTATAATACCTGGTACATAGTAGGTGCTTAATTAATGTTTATTGACTGATAGACTGACTGACCTTGCCTCCTTCTTTACTGAGAAGATAAGAGGTTATCTAATATGAGCTCCTTTAACTTCTCTCACTCACCTTACTCAAAAATCTTCAGGTTTATTGATAACTATTAGAAAAATTCTAAATTGTTCACTCTGTCTTTCAAGTGCTTCCAGAATATGATCGAAACTTATCTGTCCAGCCTTAGCTCTAATTCTTCTCCCATATATAATGTTCTATGCTCCAGCTAGCCTGACCTGTTTCCTGGATGTGGACTCTGCTTTCTTCCTTCTTCCTCTAGAAATGTCTTCTCCCTGCATCTCTACCTTTACAACTTTCAAGGTCCAAATCAATTAACACTTCCTTCATGAAACCTACTCTGATCACCCCATTGACATGTGACTTCTCCTTCATCAGAATCACCTATTAAACCTCAGCTAATGGCACTTATATTCTGCCTTGCACTATTTTTTTGCGCACATCTGGCTCACCTCCCTCTACAGTCATCATTATTTTAGAGCATAATCCCCTTGAAGCCAAGAATTATAACTCACTCATATCTGACTCATCCCCTACCCCAGCAACTAGAAGAGTAAATTTTACATAGAAGATGCTCAATCATCTTTTGCCAAATTGGATTAAATGTCACAGATCCTAAAGATAGCATTGTAATGAAATTCCAGGATGTAACCAATATGTGCTGATGCAAAGAAACCATGGTATATCAGTATTTCAAAACAAAATGAAGACCTATTTAGAAGCATTTTTAAAATGTATTTTTTTTTTAAAAAAAAGGTATTATTCCTTTATGGATTATTTCAATACTGTAATTATTTTGTAATCTCATTGATACAGAGAATTCCTTTAATTGAGGCAGGTTGCACCCACCTTGTGCAATTCTTTTCCATGTTTTCCCAAAGATGTTCCACAGAATATCTACTTAACATCCTTGGCATCTCAACCTTAGATTTTTTTTTTTATATCACTCAGAGTGCTGTATATGTGTTATTTCTTACTCTCAATATAAGACTAGCTCACCCCTTCCTGATCACACATTTCCTTGAAGACATCTTTTATAACATTTCACAAACATAGATCAAAATTGGAAATATTATACAATCTACTCTCGATGTTCTCTGAGTGACGCACAAATTTGATTCTATAGTGTGATGTTCCAAAGTTCGAAATCATAAAGCATTGTTGAGATGATATTTTTGTTAAAAAAAAAAAAAAAAGATGAGTCTTTACATCAGGGAGTAGTTTGGGATTGCTAGAAGTACTATCTTAGTAATTATAGTACATTTCACCCTCCTGCTCCTCCTCTTCTTTCTATTCAATTCTTTGCCCACTAATAGTCAAACACTTTGGACCGGTCATCCAATTATTGTGTTACTGATTTAATGATTTAAATTATAAGTATTTTTTGATCCATTTAGTTTTTCTTATGTGGATTGTTAGGCCAGTCTCTTTCAAGTAACTGAGGATCTCATTAAAATAATCTATATAAAGCACTATGTAAATCCTAAATAATCTTTTTTAAATTTTTCTTTGTTTCATAGGTTTCCATACACGCAAATATAAAATCATCACCTGATGGCTAACTTATTAAGAATGAGCCTCTCTTTATTTAACCAGGATGATTTTTGAACTACAGACTCTGAACATCACCAAGACTATACTGTGGAAAATTTCTAGCATGACAGACCCTGGCAGAATGTATTACCTACAGGAACAGACTTCTAGAACCCACAGTAAAACCTGAACCATAATTAGACAACGAAGAAGAATTTTACAAACAACATTACAGAATTAAATTTAAAACAATAATTTTAAATATTAAAAGTAGGTTTTATTAGAAATCTCTGTTACAGACTTGGATAAAAAATTGAAACAGGCCTTCAATGACAGTTGCGGGAAAAATCATATGCTTAAGTCAAAAACGTCCAATGGGAAAAGGAAGTTAGGCCTTCTGCTCTGAGAGGAGAAAATTATTTCCCTCTCATAGGAAAAAGATTTTCAAGATATTTGTAATGCTGGTAGGCCTGCATACTTTGGCTTCCATTTCTCTCTTCCTAGTTTTGCCAAGCAACAAAGCCATTTTCATTTTAGTATCTAAGTCAGCACAAAGAGCTAGAGAAAGGATGAATTCCCTTGCTAGGGTAGTAAGGGAATTAACTGGGATAACTAAAAGAACTTAATGGTTTCTCTCAAATTGGTTGTAAATTGTTTTTTTATTATTTTTTTTGTCCCAATCTATGATTGGATTAATGTAACAAACTTCCCAGTGAGGAAACTTCTATAAATGCAGATTGGCAGCTGTCCTGAAATGTACAGTTAAAAAATTTATCTTTAAAGTTGGATAAATCGTTTTTTTATGTCAAGTTGCCCTTAAATCCACAAGTGTGAAAACCACTAGTATGGTGGTTCTCAACCTTCCTAATGTCGCAACCCTTTAATACAGTTCCTCATGTTGTGGTGACCCCCAACCATAAAATTATTTTTGTTGCTACTTCATAACTGTAATTTTGCTACTGTTATGAATTGTAATGTAAATATCTGATATGCAAGCTGTATTTTCATTGTTATAAATTGAACATAACCCACAAGTTGAGAATCACTGCAGTGGGTCCTGTAATCGCCCACTGGATTTCTACCATTAATAAGAAGTTCTAGATGAATGTGAAGTTGCTTTCTATTTAAACCTGCATGGAAAAACCAGGGTTAAACTAAGCTCTAACAAAATTGAAGATTAATGAAAAGGCAATTAGATATCTGTAACTCAGCATAAAGCACAATTCCTGGCACATAGAAAGTGCTTAATAAAGGCTTTTTAACTTGACTTGTATTCCTTTAAAACTTCTCTAAATTAAAATATGGTTTTAAATATCTTCCTAACATTACCAAATTGTAAATTAATTTTAAATGATTTGCTACTTTAGTAAAAATTATTCATAGAAAAAGTATAATTAATAGGAATAGTTTATTAATGTTCACTCTCAGTTACTGGTTCTTTATAGGAACCCTTGCTACTTATACCACATACCCATAGTTCAAGTTATTAATATGGTAACAGTGACCTGAATTGCAGATATATATGAGAAAATGCAAACTCAATCCTGCAAGATGACAGAAAAAAAAATTACAGCTGACATAGGTTAAAAGACATTACTTAAAAATTCAAAAGATTCTTAAAATGTTATAGGTAAGACTGTTCTTTTTAAATACAGTTTTACATTGTGGAGAATTTTTAAAAAATATATCTGTTAAAATATATCTATCTGTCCTCCTAAGAAAAGGATCTGGTGAAAAGCTCAAGACGTCTGTTAATACAAGAAAAGAATTATTTTCCCAGGTAAGAATTTTCTTGAGTAAAAATGACTAATTCAAATGGCAATGTTTCCACTAATATATCCATGTAGTGATTTGCAATTTTGCTTCCTGGGATGTCAGACATTTGAGTGAGTAAAAACTGATGCTGGAAAGGGACTGTGGCCTCAATTTCTGTCAAGATAAGAGTCTGTCCTTGCCTTGTCCCTGGGCTTGTCCAATCATATCACAGACACATTTCCATTTCAAAAATTAATTTAATTTTGAAGATACTTCAACAAACATGTGAACATGGCAACAGAACCCCAACTAACTCTGAAAACATAAATGAATCCTGATTTTAGGAACTCAGATTTTACAGGAACCTTCTTTTAAAATTGTACTTTTATAGAGATTTACATGAAAAGTGATGATATAAACATAGGGCCTTTCTTTTTGTCACTGACTTCTTCAGATGTGTCTAGTACAAGAATCTCTTGGTCAAAGGGTATAGGCATTAATCACTTTCTCTGCATAATTCTAAATGGTTTTCCAAAATGGTTGGGACAATTCACAGCTCTACCAACCATACCAACTTACTGTGCCCATCAAATAGAAGTTCTAAAAATGCAAAGAAACTATGAATGTGATAAAGAAAAGCATAGGAAGAAATCACCAAAACTGATGCAATGGGAAGTAGAACCAAGAATACAAAATACACAATGACAACAACAAAATAAATGGAAAGAACAATAAAACAGAAAAAATTGAAGGCTGTGAAAATACGATAACCAAGTTTGGTCCCAAAGAAGATATGAGAAGGCACCTCCCCCACTCCATTGCAGAGGTGAGGGGTATGGGACATTTCAGGTGTTAGTTTTTTTTAATAAATTATTTAGTTTTGCTGAACCATTTTGGTTTTTTTGTTGTTGTTATAAAGGATGGCTGGCGGGGGAAGAATGGGAAAGTATGTGATATAAAAATAAACAATATTAAAAATATTTATTTTTTTAAAACCAGATGTTCACACAAAAAAAATTTCAGGAGCACCACAGTTTAACATCTATCTGTAAATATTTAAGTTATCATTAACTTAGAATCACAGAATATTCAGGTTAGAAGCAACCTTTGTCCAATTCCCCTTATTTTACAATGGAAAAAAACTGAGGTGCAAAGTTGGAAAATGACTTTGCCAGGGTCATGCAGCTGATCTTTGTAAGAGCTGGCCCTCTTTCCAGAAGAGTTTGTGAATGAAATGGAAGTATTAGGAATTCCCCTTTACCAGAGGGTCTTCAAGCACAGGCTAGATAACTACTTGTCAGGTTTGCTGCTGAGAGGATTCTTCCTAAGGTACGTGTTTAGCTGGAGGGCCTCTGAGGTCCCTCGGAAAACTCAGATTTTGTTATTTCATTTGCCTCAATTCGAGCAACCCAGAAATTAAAATTTATGGAGGAAAACCTACAACAGTGAAGAGGGCGTTAACCTTCTCAAAAGGCTTCTGTGAGAATGAAAGCTTTCTTTGATCACCAATATGCAAGGTAAGATACTCCTTGACTGATACACAAGTTCCTCATGACAGTGGGATCCTATTCAGGGGTTCATAACTTTTTTTCTAATCACAGACCCTTTCTGCAATCTGACAAAACACAGCTTCCTCAGAAAATCATTTTTAAATGCATAACATAAAATATATAAGATTCCAAAGGAAACCAATTATACTGAAATAGTTATCAATATATTGTTTTAAGGAAACAAGTTAATGGAACTCAGGTTAAAAACCCCAGCTTTACATGGTGTAGTCTCCAGAATACAACATGGGTTTGCCTTGGAATCTGATCAGTGGCATCTCAATAACAGAAGTACAAAAACTTGTAATAAAATCTCATCCATATAACACACTCAGTCACCACAAGGATGATCCCTTAGGAGAGAAAGGCTCCAACACTTCATAGAGCATAAAGTGCTATAGAGATGTGAGAGCTTGTTGTTGCTTTTATAAAGGATTATAACTACATGGTAGTAAATCACTAATTGTCTAATCCTTAACTCCAAAACTAACAACCAAAATAGTATTAACTATCGTTATTCTTGTTCAGTCATGTCCGACTCTTGGTGACCCCACTGGGGTTTTCTTGGCAAAGATACTGGAGTGGTTTGCCATTTCCTTCTCCAGCGCACTTTACAGATGAGGAAGCTGAGGCAGACAGAGTTAAGTGACTTGCCCAGGGTCACACAGCTAGTAAGCATGTGAGGCCAGATTTAAACTCAGGTCTTCCTGACTCCAGGTCCAGTGGTCTTTCCACTATGCCACTTATACACCCCTAACATTAAATAATAACCCCAAAGTAACTGCTAAAAATGGTTAGGAATTTCTAGAAATGACCAGATATCTTTTGGGGTTCCTTTTGTTTTTGTTTCTTATTAAGGAAGGGCAAAGGAAGAGAGCAAAGTCTTTCATTTTTAGAATGCTCCTGTCTGTTTGCAACTTTCTACAAGTCAAGTACTTATTAAGCTCTTGTTATGAGCTAGGTGCCTTCATAGATACAAAGTTAAAAGCAGAAGTGTCTGCCCTTAAGGAGTTTAACATTCATGAAGGCGAATCATAAAATTTCAGACATGGAAGGAAGCTCAGGGGTCCATCAAAGGGCTGCACTTGAGGATCTAGAGGGCCTTGAGGACACAAGTTCCCCATACCTGATCTAGTCTAAGCCATAAGTGAAAAAGAATCCCCCCACAGCATACCTGATAGACACTCATCCAACCAATGAAGGGGAAATGACTAACCACAGGCAGAGCCCATTAGGACTTTTCCTGATACGAAACTTAAATTTACTTGCTTAGAACTTCTGCCCATACCCTTTGGTCTATCCTCTGAAGCAAAACACAAGTGTAATTTCTCTTTTACATGACCACCTTCCAAATGCTTGAACAAAACACTCCTGTCTCCTCTGCAGTCTTTTCCTGCCTGGCTAAACATTCCCACTTCCTTTATCTTATCCTCACAGGGCATGGACTCAAGGCCTATTACCATTCTGCATGTCTTCCTCTGGATATTCACCAGCTTAAAAAAAAAACACACTTCCTATTCTCCCAAAATGGAGCACCTTACTCTAGACAGAGTCTGACAAGAGCAGAATAAAATTATATGATTGACTCCTGATGCCTCAAAGTCACGCCTCTTTTGGTACAGCCCATGATTGCACTTTGTTGGCTGTTTATTCATACTGAATTTGCAGCCCAATAAAACTTACAGACTTTTTTCAGTCTTTTATAGGAGACTTTGCAAGAAAGTAAACCTTTTGGCCAGGAATAACAATAACAAAAACAATAATAATAATAATTAACATTTATATGTATTTACTATGTGCCAGGTACTATGCTAAGCCCTTTACAAATATTATCTTATTTGATCCTCACAACAACCCTGGGAAGTAGGTACTATTATTATCATCCCCATTTTACATATGGGGAAACTGAGGCAAACAGAGATTAAGTAACTTGTCCAGAATCACACAGCTAAGTGCCTGATTGTAGAACTGAACTCGGGTCTTCCTGACTTCAGGTTCAATGGCCTACCCCTGCATCACCTCACTGCCCACCTATAAGCTGCCTTGTTATAAGCTAAGAAAGCTTACACAATTTTATCTACTTCGTGCAATTATAGCTAGAAATAGTCTGATTATTTTTCATCCCTTTTCTAGTTTTAAGATTCTGGGAAAAAAAATTTTGTGGTTGATGTTGTTCGGTTTTCAGTCATGTTCAACTCTGTGACCCCATTTGGGATTTTCTTGGCAAAGTTACTAGAGTGGTTTGCCATTTCCTTCTCCAGTTCATTTTACAGATGAGGAAACTAAGGCAAACAGGATGAAGTGACCTGTCCAGGGTCACACAGCTAGGATGTGTCTGAGGTCAGATTTAAACTCAAGAAGTATCTTCCTGACTTCAGACACAGCACTCTATCCACTCCGCCACCTTGCTGCTCCCAGGAAGGAATGACAATACCACCCCCCAAAAAATGGAACTAAGAGATACAGAGTTTGATGACTGTCTTAGTATTACCAAAAACAAAAATAAAACAGAACAACAGAGTAAGTCATCCCCTTATTCCAAGTATGGAGATTGGGAAAATAGTTGGATTTTGGAGAAGAGAGGAAAAGGTTTAGTATAGTTGTAGTAGAAAGCAAGAAGGAAAGATAATGAGAGTAATACTAATAATAATAGCCAGCGTTTATATAGCACTTTACTGTTTGTAAAGCACTTTACAAATATTATCCTCACAATGACCCGGGGATGTAGGTATTATTATCTCCACTTTACAGGTAATGAAACTGAGGCAAACAGTATTAAGTGACTTGCCTAAGGTCACATAGCTAGTAAGTTTCTGGGGCTCGATGTGAACTGAGGTCTTCTGGCCTTTGCTTTATCCATTGTACCGCCTTGCTATCTCTAGAGTACAGTGTAGGGACGGCTGCAACTGCAGGCCAGCTGAGATTATGTACCCATAAATTTTTACCATAAATGAAATTAAGTCAATTTTGTGTCTTTCTGAAATGTTACACATAATAAATACATATTATTATTATCATTTTTGTTATTGTTATTCTTGGCCAAAAGGTTTACTTTCTTGCAAAGTCTCCTATAAAAGACTGAAAAAAGTCTGTAAGTTTTATTGGGCTGCAAATTCAGTATGAATGAACAGTCAACAAAGAGCAATCATGGGCTGTGCCAAAAGAGGCATGACTTTGAGGCATCAGGAGTCAATCATCCTGGGAATAGGAGCGGAGAAATCAGACAATGGCAGGCACGACGGGATTGAGGATTACAGGTCTGTAATGACAGAAGGTCTAGGGGTACATGAGAGTTCCAGGATGTTGCCTAGTGAATCACTAAATCTAGGGTTAAGACTGAGTATGAAGGCAATTAAAACCATACTGTAGGAAATGTGGTTAAAGAAAAGGTGAGATTCAAGGGACAGGAGGTCAAATGGCAGTGGAGACAAACAGACAAGCTTAGAACTTAGACGTTGATGTTCTTGAGTTCTTGAAGTACTTGAACACTTCTAGTCTAAAACCTTCATTTTCCAGAGGAGGAAACTGAAACCTATGGTCACCAGGTTAAAACACAGGATCTCTACCATTCAAATCTGTGTGGCTTTGGGAAGGCATCTAATAATAATCTTAGTCAAGATCTAGAGGGCAATTGCAGAGTGCTAATAACCATTCATTTGTTTGTGTTGTTGTTGTTATTCAGTTGTGTCTGACCCTTGTTGACCCCATAGGGCACACCAGGCACTTCTATCCTCTACTATTTCTCAAAGTCTGTCCAAGGTCATGTTCATTGTTTTCATGACTATCCATCTCATCCTTTGCCGACCCTTTTCCTTTTGCTTTCAATCTTTCCCAACATCAGGGTCTTTTCCAATGAATCCTATCTTCTCATTACATGGCCAGAGTATTTAAGTTTCAGCTTCAGTATTTGACCTTCCAGTGGATAATCTGAATGAATTTGTTGAAGTATTAACTGATTTTTATCTTCTTGCTATCCAAGGGACTCTCCAAAGTCTTTTCCAGTACCACTGTTCAAAAGCATCCATTCTGTGTCTCTCAGCTTTCCGTATAGTTCAATTCTCATAGCATACATTATTAATGGAAAAAAAATAGCTTTGACCATATGGACCTTTGTTATCAAGGCGATGTCTCTACTTTTTAGTATGCTATCCAGATTTGCCATTGCTTTCCTTCCAAGGAACAAGCATCTTTTAATTTCATGGCAGTAGTTTAAATCTGCAGTTATCTTGGTGCCCAAGACTATAAAATCTGACACGGCTTCTTCTCCCTCTATTTTCCAGGAAGTGATGGAACCAGTTGCCAAATCTTAGTTATTTTGATGTTAAGCTTCAAGTTGACTTTTATACTCTCTCCTCTTTCACGCTCATCAAGAGGCTTCTTGATTCTTCTTCACTTTCTGCCATCAGAGTGGTATCACCTGCACATTTGAGATTCTGACAACCTTAATTTTGGCTTTTGATTCATCCAGCCTGGCATTTCACATGATATATACTGCATTTAAGTGAAATAAATAAGGTAACAACATGCACTCTTGTCGTATTCCTTTCCCAAATCTCAAACCAATCCATTGTTCCATGTTCAGTTCTAACTGTTGCTTCAAGGCCTGAGTACAGGTTTCTCAGGAGATAAGTAAGATGATGTGATACTTCCATCTCTTTAAAGACTTGTCACATTTTGTTGTATCTACACATTCAAAGACTTTAGTGTAGTTAATGAGGCAGAAGTAGATGTTTTTCTGGGATTCCCTTGCTTTCTCCACAACCAGCAAATTTTGGCAATTTGGTCTCTAGTTCCTCTGCCTCTTCAAAAATCAGCCTGCTCTTTTGGTAATTTTCAGTTCACATATTGCTGAAGTCTAGCTTATAGAATCTTAAGCATAACTTGCTGCTATGTGAAATGAGTGAAATTGTCTAGAAACTGGAACATCACTTGGCATTGCCCTTCTTTAGCATTGGAATATAAATTGATGTTTTCCAATCCAGTGGCCACTGGTGAGTTTTCCAAATTTGCTAGAATATTTAGTGCAGCACTTTAACAGCAACATCTTTTAGGATGCTAAATAGTTCAGCTATGATCCCATCACCCCCACCAGCCTTATTGTTGGCAATGCTTCCTAAGGTCCACTTCAGCCATTTCCTAATTATAGGATATTACAAGAGGTTGTTTATAGGTTTTTAGTTTTAAAGACATGTTGTTGCTGGTAACAAGTAAAATTACTATGAATATTTTTGTATAGCTATACCATTTTTTCCTTTTCAGTAATATCCTTAGGGCATAGTCCTAGTAGTAAGATCACTAGATGAAAAGGAAATGGTCTACTGCCATATTGCTTTCCAAAAGAACAGGGCCAACTTACATCTCCTCCAAGCAGTATAATAGCATGCTTTTTCTAAGCCCTGCCAACATTGAATTTTATCACTGTTAATTATTCTTACCAATTTAATAGCTATAAAGTGGAACTTTATAGTTGTTTTAATTTACATCTTCTGATGATTAGAGAGGAACAGACAACTTGAGGCAGGTAGATAGCACAATGGGATAGAGCCTAAGAAATGGAGTCAGGAAGTCATTAACTCAAATTCTACTCCAGAAACATATTAGCCGTCAGGCCCTGGCCTAAGTAAACCATTTAACCTTTCATTGCCTCACTTTCCTCATCTCTACAATGGAAATGTGAATAATAGGACCTAATAATAGGCTTCATAAAGTCATTATGAAAATCAAATGAGTTAACAAATTAAAGCCCTGTGCAAACAGTAAAGTGATATATAAATGCAAGCTGTTATAATTGTTGTGGGTTTTTTTTCTTATGGATCATATGCTTGGATCCCTTCATCTACTGAGGAATGGCTTTTACCCTTATAAATTTGCTCTACTGTTTAAGAAGACCTGCCTTGATACATACTGACTGTATGACCCTGGACAAGTTACTCTGGGGATCTCAGTGCCTCAGAAAACTCTCTAAAATTATAAACTGCAGAAAAGATGCATAACTCTACTGATAAAGGAAGCTTCCTCACCTGGAGCTCCCTGGAGCTATCAGGTCACAGGTCCAGTAACACGTGCATGTGCGTGCACACACACAGTTGAAAGATACGTGTAACATGGAATATCTCAGACTATATTCCTGAGAAAAAGCTGCTAATTAAGCATATTCAAGTGAAAAAGGAATAACATTTTACTATAGCCTTTGAAAATACAAAGATGATAATGATTTATGTTTGTAATGCACAAGGTTTTTCTGAGGAACAGTTGAAAATACTTAGTGAACTTATGATGATTTATATGTGCAGTATAGCTGGTCCAGAACACAGAGAAGAAATGGAAATTGGGACGAAAGGACCATAACCAATTAGTATTATTCAAAGAAACGTGGGTTTTGCCCCTATATTATATCATAGTGATAGACTAAACACTCTCAACAACTTTAGATTCATTCAATGACCACTTCCTACTCACAGAAAAGCTTTTTTTTTTCCTGGAGGATGAAAGGGAATTTCTAAAAGGCAGAGATGTTATTATTTCATTGCTTCAAGGATCTGTGATTTCACTGGTTTAAAAACTTCCAACACCAACATAGATCACAGGCCCTCTATGCCTTCTTATACAATCTCCATCAATTCCTGTGGCTCAAAGACCGACAACATGTTGGTCAGTCTTCTGGGATTAAGCCTGTCCAAATGTGGGTAGACTATTCCTTGGATAACATACATGAACTCCAAAAGCTCTCAAACTTGGTAAAACCAGACAGAGATTAAATTTCACTGTCACAGTCCTCTAAAACTCAAGGCCACTTCCATACCAATGTGGGGAATTAGATATTATAACAGTATTTCTAAGGTCCATGAAATCGAACATTAGTTGAATAATAATAAGAGATAGGAGCATTTTAACGTTTTCACAGTGCTTTGCATACATGATCTCATTTGAGACAAAAATCCTGTAAGACTGGTAAGACAAGTTTTATTTACTCTCATTTTATACATACACCCAATTTCAATATGCATTTCAGCAGGTATCTTACCAGGCTTGTCTTTATGTGTAATCTGAGACAGTCAATAAAGATGAATTGGACCAAAAGCTGAAGAAGACAGTGAACTGGATGATGCTCAGGAAATTGCAAAGTTCCTTTTACTCAACCCATGAAAGCAAAAGTTGATCCATTTCTAAAATACTAAAATTCTACTCATGTAGCTATATGGCAACAAGGCAGGGAACACAACCGCCTCGGAAGAATTAAAAACTGATATCACACAGAGGACAATGGAGAGAGCACATGGTTTGGGAAGGGGGACATGAGCATGACGTATAATCAATGAAGGACTTCAAAAAAATCAGAAATAAGAGACAAAAATAACCTCATAAGAAGAGAAAATGAATTGGTCCCATAGCAAGAAGGAAAGACTACAATTAGATAGCCCAAGTGTTCCATATGGCATATTCATAATGTCAAGAAAAAGTATGGAAGGTCTCCAGCACATAAGAAAGACTCCCTATGACCAGTTTATGCATACATAGAGCCAAGAGCCACACAAGATGGGCAGGTGTAGGTGGATTACAATACACACCATACATGGTAAAAGCTTAATTAATGAGATCACATATTCATCTGGGTACTTACATATAAGGATACAGAGATTTACAGTGATTAAAAGGTTTGTCTATGGTTACATAGCTAAACTGACACCAGAAGGAAGATTTGAACAAGACTGTCCAGCCTCAGTGTCTAGCATTCTGTCCCCATACTACACCACTCATCATAATCAGAGTGAATTCTTATCTAGGTTATATTTCTAAGCAGTAAATACATTTTGCCTTTCATCTCCATATTTTATTTTTATAAGAATGGGTCTTCCCCTCTTACCTAGGCTGGAAGTTCAGAGGCTACTTCTGATGGGCTTGATCCCACTACTGATATAACGTGGAAGCCCTGACCTGCCTCCTGGGGGTTCACTATATTGATGCTGTATAGACAAACAATCACAGAGCCTACTGCAATTTAGAACTCCAGAGTTCAAGAGACCCAGGAACCTCAGCCTCCCCCTACAACCTCCCAAGCTGATACTATAGTCATAAGTCACCACACCCAGCCTGTCTTCATTTTTATGTTTTCCAAGTAATGGAATATGGAGGAAGGTCGTGTTTTATTATAATGTTAAGAACTACATACCCCAATACACAAAAGGTTGATGTGCGAAATTTTCAAGTAAACCATACAGTAATATTATGTTTTGTCCATTCCAATTCACTAACGCAACAGCAGATTCACAGATTGGTTATTCTAAACAATTAAGACATGCTATCATAAAAGGTGAAGTTAACACTGTTCAAAAATAGCTATCGTGGGTCTTGATCTGCTAAAATGATTAACAGCTCCATCTTAAAGATGATCCCACTTCTAAACACGTGACACCCCTGTGATTTCGGGGCACAAATCCCTCTATCCATCAAACTAAATGGAAGGGTTACGGAGGTTAATAGAGACAGAGTATCTGTAATAGACTTCTGTGCTTCATTCTACACTCAATATACTCCAATGATCATTGAGCTACTTGTAATGTTCTTATGAATCAACGCTCCCTTCCTGTTCAAGAGAGGCTATAGCTATTGTGTGAAACAATAAAGCTTACCTTTGCAAATCCTCATCAGGCTTATCTGATGATTAAATCTATGTGTGGCTTCATAAACAATTGAGGCGCAAACATAATCTTAATTAGATGCTCAAATGGCTCTGCTAAAATACCCAAATAAAACGTTAGCACATACAAAAGCAACCTGAAGCCAATTTCCCTAGCATCCGTTCCTGTTACCGGGAAGCTTTTTTTTTTTTTTTTTTTTTGATCAGCTGAGTATCCATCATTTGATGCAGACTCTTGGCCAGGAATAGCAGTGGAAAAAAAATGAAAATAAAAGATTGCAGAAATAAACTTTGGATCTAGTTCCTCAGTAAAGCATCACACAGATTTCTATAGGTTCTATGCTGTAATAAAGTAACTGGAAGCAGAATTTTCTCTGACCTACCAAAAGATCTCAGAATCCTGCTGTCCTACTGCTCAAGGGAGTTCAAACCAAAAAATAAAATAAAATTTCATTCTATTTTTATCTCTAAAACAAAACAGTCTTCATAGTATCTCTATGGCTGATCAAATTCTATATTTTCCCCTTTGGAGGGAAGACAAAGTAGCCTAATGAAAAGATCAAGGGATGTAAAGTCAAAAGAGCAAAGTTCAAATCTTGGCTCTATTACTACCTCTGAAACCCTGGGCAAATGACTTCATTTCTCTGGGCCTCAGTTTCCTCATCTGTAAAATAAAGACGAACTAGATGACCTCTAAGGTTCCTTCCCACTTTAAATTTATGATCTTTGGGAGAGCAGGGACTGTCCTTTTACCTTTCTCTGTAACCCTGATTCTTCTTGGTCCACTGGCTGACACACAGTAGATGTTTAATAAATGCTTGTTGACTTAGTATATTCTGTAAATTTGTAAGCCTCCTCCCCCCAAAAAAGATTTTTCTGCAGCTGGATCGTTAGATGATAGACATATAACATAGTTCATCGTTGGGTCCACCTGCAAAGACATTTCATCTTGATAGGAACTGCTCCCAATGTCTCTATTTTTACTGATGTTTCCACACTAATCAGATGCAAAGTCTTGTCTGTTTTCTCTTTCCAACATTCTTTGCATCTGTCCCTTTCTCTTAATGACCACCACCTTAATTCAAGTCCTCCTCACCTTTTAGCACAGTACAGGAGAAAGATTTCTGGATTTGAAGATGGAAAAAAAATTTGAATTCTGACTTCATCACTTATGTGAACCTGAGCAGGTTACTTAACCTCTCTGTCTTAATTTCCTCATTGGTGAAATGAGGGGTTGGGAGAGGGGTTGACCTCCACAATCTCTAAATCTATGATCCTATGACTCTGCTGGCCTTCATACCACCAGCCTCTCCCCAATCCAATCTATTCTTTACACAGCTGCCAAATTAATCAACATATGTGTCACAGGCCTGGCTCAGAAACCTTCCCCATCTCCCTGTTGCCTGCTGGATAAACTACAGAACCCTCAGATTATTATTGAAAGCCTCCACAAGCTGGTTCCAAGCCACCTTTCCAATCTCATTTCATATTGTTCCCCTTCCCCAGCTCGACATTTTAGCCAACAGGGTTTCCAGCTATTCTTCAAATTTGGCACATATTCTCACTTCTATGCTCGTGCCTAGAATACACTCTTTCCTCATTTTTAGATTTCAGAATCGTTCTCTTCCTTCAAGGCACTATCTTTTCCCTGAGGCTTTCCTTGATCCTCCAATTAAAGGTTCCTCAGATTTTCCTAGAGAACTTTCTCAGAATGCTAACAATAACAGTTATTATTATAAAAGCTGACTCTTTTTTTAGTACATTAAGGTTTGCAAATTGCTTTACATACTTTTATCTTGTTTGATCCACACTGAGTATTTTCCTTTGATCTTGTAACTCCCCACCTTGCCTGTTAATTCTCCCAATATGCTTTTAAACTACCTAAAGGTAGGGTCTGTGTCATAGTTTAGTCTTTATATCCTCATTTCTTAGCAGAGTGTATTATATACAGTAGGGACTAAATAGATGCTGGTTGATCAACAAGGACTTATTAAGCCTCTCCTAACAGTGAGACAACTGTACTAGGCAAGGCACTAATGAATGAGATGTCAGGTCTTGTGTTCTGCTAAAATAGTCATGGAGAAGGGGAAGGGAAGGGAGGGAAGGGATACATTATATATATATTATATCATACTATTCATTTTCTGTCATACTGAGTGGGAAATACTTGTTTCTTCAATATTTTAGCAATATTTACACAGTACAATATTTATAGAGTAGATCCCTATTGGGTAAAATACCATTATTGTTGTTTCAGTCATGTCTGACTCTTTGTGATCCCATTTGGGCTCTTCTTGGCAAAGATACTAGAGTGGTTTGCCATTTCCTTCTCCAGCTCATTTTGCATATAAGAAAACTAGGAAAACAGGGTGAAGTGACTTGTTCAGGATCACATAGCTAGTGTCTGAGGCCAGATTTGAACTCAGGAAGATGAGACTTCCTGACTCCAGGTGAGGCACTCTATCCACTGCACCACCTAGCTGCCTTAGGTAAAAAAAAAAAAAAAAAAAAACATTTTACAAATGAGGAAACTAAGGCTTAGAGAGGTTGATGGAATGCCCTGGCCCATACAATCAGTAAGTGAGGGGCGGAGGAAATCCAGGTTTCTCCAGACTCCAAGCTTAGCACTCCTTACTCTTGAAGATCCAATGATGTCTGCAAACAGTAGGTGCTCAATAAATTTTGTTTAATTGAATTAAATATTGTTCTGCTCTTATTATATACCTCAGTCTCTCATATCAACCCCAAATATACTTACACGTGTATTAACCATCACAAACTAATGCTCCCATATGGAGGGAATCGGAAGCTAGAAGTAGAAGACACGTTCTGGTAGGTCCTAGCTAAAGACAGGTCTTAGCCAAAAAGGCTTTGGGAGTCTAAGCCTAGGGACAGGCTTAACTCCTGCAGTGCCCACCATAACTAAAAGCAGAGAATCATTATCAGAATAATAATTTTTCTGGTCACTGTTAGGTAGCATAATCAATAGAGTGCTGGACTCAGAGTCAGGAAGACCTGAGTTTGAATTCTGCTTTGGTTACTTGTTAGTGGTATCACCTTTACTTAGTCACTTATCCTCTCTCAGTCTGTTTCCTCATCTGTAAAGTGAGGGGTAGGACTCAACGACCTCTAAATTATGTTCCAGCTCTAAATCCATGAAGCTATGAACTGGTGAGTGAACTTGAGAGTCAGAGGAGTTGTGGTGTGGGCAGGTGGAGCAGTTAACTACAGGGAGGAAATCACAGCTCTTTGAAAGTATCCATACAAAGTGAGAAACTATTAAAAGCTTGTAATGCCCTGCTGAATATTCTATAAAGCACAACATATATGATATTATCATTAACATTTATGCTAAATGGGATGTGTCAATTCTCCACAAGGCCTTAGCAGATATAGTTGATTTGAGTTGGAGCAAAACAACACAATTTTAGTCTTCAAGCTCATTTTAGATATACTTTCCTAGAGGCGGATTTTCAGCCGCCTCGTAAAAATTGAGTCTTTTCATTTTTCAAATGTGTCAAGATTGGCGTTGTAAATCCATCTTCTCTCTCAATACGGTGTTCAAGCAGAATCTGAAATTGGATTGCACTTAATTTTGCTCACAAAGACCTGTTCCATAAAGCTTCAGGTTAATTTATAAGACTGAGAATAATCTTAATAGTGCCTCCATTAAATCATCCTCTGAAGCCCTTCTGTAATCCTCAGTGCTCCATACTGTATCTTGAAAAGCAATTGATACAAAGGTTAGAAGAGAGACAAGGCAACTGTTCTCTACTCTGAATGCAAGAAGAATATCTAGAGAGATAGACAAATGGACAGACGGATAGATGGTAGATAGATGGAGAGAGAGATGGATAAATGATAGATTGAAAGACACACAGACAGATAGGCAGACATATGGATGGATGGATAAATTGATAGATAAATAGATAGATGTGAGAAACAGGTAGAGAGATAAATAGATGGATAGATGATAGACAGAGAGAGACAGAAAGAGAGAGAGAGAGAGAGAGAGAGAGCAAAAGAGAGAGGCAGGCAGATAGAGACCGACCGAGAGATAACAGATTGAAAGAGACAGACAGACATATGGACAGACAACAGATGAGAGAGAAAGAGACAAGTAGAGAGATAAATAGAAAAATAGACAGATAGATAAGAGATGATAGATAGATGAGATAGAGACGGGTTGATGAATAGAGATGGACAGATGACAGATGAAACAGAAACAGGTAGATAGATATATGGAGTGATGATAAAGAGATGAAAGATATATAAATGAGTTTCCAGGAAAGGTCACTAAAACATTTTAATAATTTTTCTAAGTCGGTAGTAACTCCCAAACTTCACTGATACGTACGTGTACACCTGGACTTCAATATATACGTTTCTCTAAAAGTGACTTATTGTTTTCCTAACACTGTTGATTTTAAAGAACAAATAAATCAGCTATCCAACATGTGCTCCCCCTTACTTTCCTACTCCTGATGCACTTGAGTGGAGCTAAAGTCAAGATCTGAACATAAACTAGAAAGTCCTTGTTTGCTCTTATTAAACTTAAAGCACAAACCAGCAACCCCAGCTGCTAAGGTCAGCAGTGTCCCAGCAGCTGGGAAAGGTGAACAATTTCATTCTATGTGTGTGTTGAGTGGCTTGGCTCAGTATCCCAACTGTGCTGACTTTGGATGGAAGGGAGTAAAGTTCCCAATAGCCAGCAAAACTGAACCATATGCTGCAGTGATTAAAGGCTTCCTGAGCAAGTTCAGCAGTTGCAGCAGTACTGAAGTGAATGAAGGGCACACCGCACTAATCCAACACTGACATGTGGAGGGACAGTAATGGTGACCCTTTGGGTCAGAAAAGGTCAAAAAAGCAGGTTCCAAGCACTCTTACTTAATGCTATTGTACCTGACTTCAGAATGAGCATCACAACTCCTATTCAAATTGGGAGTGGGGTGAGATAAAGGGAGAAGGGAAGGAAGAGTGCTGAAAGCCAGGAGAAAGGAAAAATGGGAAGCTGTTATCCTCTGTATAGCTGTACATTTAACTCCTTCCCCATTCACTCCTCTAATCAAAAGATCAATGGAAAGCAATGGAAAAGTACTTAGAGATCACTCCACTGGCCATTCCTCATGCATGGAATGCATTCCCTACAGGATCAAATATAAAATTTTCTCTTTGGCTTTTAAATCCCTGCACAATCCTTCTCCTTCCTACCTTTATAGTCCTCTTACACTTGACACCCCTCCACATACTCGGCTATCCAGCTACACTGGCCAACTTATTATATTTCACACATGAACCTCCATCACTCCACACAGTGCACTTGCAATGGCAGCGTCTGGAATGCCCTGTCTTCCCTTCTTACCAATGCTCTACCTTCTCCTTGAAGAAGTAAAGGCCTCTTGCAATCTATGACCTCCTTCAAGGCTCAGTTCAAAATCCCTCTTTCTACAGGAGGCCTTTGCTAGTCCCTCTGAGATTAACTTCTATTTATCTCAAATGTATTGAATTTTTCACATGTTGTTACTTCCATCAGAATGTGAGCCCTTGAGAGCAGAGACTCTGATTTTTTTCCCATTCTCTGTATCCTCAGCTTAGCATTGTGCCTGACAAATAGGTGCTACCATAGCAGAACATTCAATAAATGCTTGTTTGAGGCAGTTTTCAGATGAAGTCAAACCTATCTACAGGCATATGAAGAAGTGCTCTAAGTCATTTTTGATCAAACAAATGCAAATTAAAACAACTCTGAGGTACCACCTCACACCTATCAGATTGGCTAATACGACAAAAAAAGGAAAATGATAAATACTGGAGAGGACGTGGGAAGACTGGGACACTAATGCACTGTTGGTGGAGTTGTGAACTGATTCAACCATTCAGAAGAGTAATTTGGAACTAAGTCCAAAGGGCCACCATCTATACATATCCTTTGATCCAGTAATACCACTATTAGGTCTGTAATCCAAAGAGATCATAAAAAAAGGAAAAGGACCCATATGTACAAATATATTTATAGCAGCCTTTTTTGTGATGCTAAATATTGGAAATTGAGGGGAAACCAATCAATTGGGGAATGGCTAAATAAGCTGTGGTATATGAATGTAATGAATGCTATTGTGCAATAAGAAATGATGAACAGGCAGATTTCAGAAAAACCTGGAAAGATTAGTACGAACTAATGCAAAGTGAAAGGAGCAGAACCACAAAAACATTGTACACAGTATCAGCAACATTTTTGTGATGACTCAGTTCTTCTCAGTAACACAATGATCCAAGATAAGTACAAAGCACTCACAAAGGAAAATGCTATCCACATCCAGATAAAGAACTGATAGACATTGTATGCAAATCAAAGCATACTTTTTTTACTTATTTTATTCTTTTTCATGTTTTTTTTCCCTTTTGATCTGTGTCTTCTTTCACAACTGTGATTAATATGGAAATGTGTTTTACATGATAGCATATGTATAACCTATATCAAACTGCCTACCATTTAGGAAGAAGGAAGGGAAGGAGAGAGAATAATTCAAACTCAAACTCTTGTAAAAATGAATGTGAAAAATCCTTTTGACATGTAATTGGGGGAAAAATAAAATACGATTAAAAATTTTTTTAAAAGAAAAACACAATCAGGTTTGGGGATTACCAAGAAATAAATAAATAAATGCTTGTTCATTGATTGATCTAGTCTTTTTTACAGATGAGGAAACTGAGGCCTGGAAAGAATAATTTACCTAAATTTATATAAGTGATAAATAGCAAAGTCAGGATCAAAGAAATGGACAGAAGTTCCGAGATAATCTAGTATACTGTAGCTATACACCTTTGAGGAAAAATAAATAAGTAAAATGAAACCAAAAAACCCTACCTCCTGAATGTATGGTTTCCTATAAGACTCAGCTTAAATGTCACTTCTTACTTGACTATTTACCTTAAGTTTGAGTGCCTTTCTCTCCCACCTCCAATTACATCATACCTACATATGTACATGTTTTCTCTCCCAATATAATGTAAATTCCTTGAGGGAAGAGATTTTATTTTTATTTTTCCCTTTGTGTCCTGAGGGCCTAGCAGAGTACCTAGCACATAGATGGAGCTTAATAAGTGATTATTGATTGATTGATCAACACATTTTGAACTAGTCAGATAACAGCTACTGCTACAGAGAATTCATTATTATTCAGCTTCTAATAATCTAGACTATGGATTATCTACCCCTGCTTCTTCTTGCCATCCTCCTTTGGGTAATTCATTCTCTGATACAGTCACCACAAAAAGACAGAGAAAGAAAGGAACAAAATATAATTTGGAATCACAGAATCTTAGAGTTGCAAGGAACATTAGTGGCCATTATTCCATCCCATAGCCCTAAGAAGATTCCTCACTGTAACAGATTCAATAAGCAGTCATCTGATCTATGCTTGAATACTTCCAATGAAGGGGAACCCACTTCGTCTAGCAACAGCCCCATTCCATTTTGGGGCTCCTCTCATTCTACAGAAATATTTTTTGATGTCCAGTCTCAATTTGTCTTTGAAAATTATTCCTGCCTCTGCCCTCTAAGGTCAAATATAACAAGTTGAAACTCTCATTCACATGAAAGCCTTTCAGGTATTTAAGGACCCATATCATGTTTGACTCTTCCCTAAGTTGAACCTTCCCACCTTCTTCAGTAGCTCCTTATGTGACATGCACTCAAGGCCTTTTAATATCCTGGCTGCCAACCCCTCTCCCACCCCGCAAAGTCGTACAGCTTACCGATTCCCAACCTACTTCTTGTTAGAGAATATTGTGAAGTCTTAAAACTCTTGTTTGGGTGCTCTGGAAAGACATGTGTGGTGGGAGAATAGGCTTAAATTATTGGCTAAAGTCAACGTGTGTTTGCTTTCTAGTTATTGATAAGTCAGATGACATCTTCACTTCAATTACTAAAAACATGGCAATCTAAAGTAAGCCTCTAGGCACATTTTGCTGCCTTTTAATAATTTTTCTTACCCCAATGCCCCTTCAAGATTTCTACCCCACTCCTAGAAATAAACAGCAACATTAGCAATAACAAAACATGGGCCAAGATAATTTACTAGATTATTTTTTTTAATTGCCAGTTCAGTGGGGTTAGCAAAGGACAGGGAAGAAGCCCTTCTCTTGTCACTGACTTATGCATTCTGTATTAGCTAAACTTTCAAGGTATTCCTCAGGGGAAAAAAAAAGTCCACAAGGTGCTACTATTAAAACTCATACCAATTACCGTACCAGCTAGCATCTCAGCCCTTTTCCTTCTTTGCCTCCCTACTCAATATTCAATTCTCTGACTATCCAAGGTCAGAGATAAATCAAAGAAAAATTTGAGCCCCTGAGCACAATAAAAACAACTCTTCTATTTTCTTTGTTTTCTTAAGAAATAAAAGTCATTCAGTCCTCCTCTTTCTATTATCAGGTTGGACAGAAGATGTCTGGGTTACTCATTGCCTCTGTTTTGCCACTAACTGACTATGTAACTTCGGCTTATTCACTTTCAACTTAGTTTTCTTGTCTATTAAGTTAGTTTTTGGTCTAAATGGGAAGTATCTTCTCCAATTTTTTTTAAATCTGAAAATTTTAAAAGAAAAAAATCAGATTTTAAAATTTAATTTTAAAAAATTAGATATGTACATTTTTAATTTAGAAAAATTAAATGAAAGGTGTCAAACGCCCAGCCTACAACACTCCAGAATGGGTCCAGGAACCAGATGAAAATGTAATTAGGAAATGCTTAACAAAATAAAATACCACAAGATATAGATAACATTACATTTTAAAACTAAATCAAGACAGACCAGGGATCCTTCTATACAAATTAGTGGCCCTATTTCTACTTGAGTTTGACACCACTGATCTATGTGATTTCTTAGGACCCTTCCAGTCTGAGATTCCACAATTCTCAAGCAGGCTGATTTTTCATTTTGTTAAAATATTACCAGTTCTCACCCTTCATCCCATATTCTCAACAAGATTGCTGGAAAAGCCTTCAAATCTTAGCTTGGTGTAACAGTAATCAATTTAGCAACTGTGTACTGACTGAGAAGATTATGATTTACTGTGACCTAGGGGTGGAGGGTCTGTATGATTTTCTCATGATTGTACTTAGTGACTGATTGTTAGATAAGTGACTGATTAAGTTAATGACTGTCCCATGAGTGAAAGATTGATTATTGTATTGTGAATTGATTGAATGATTAAGTATTTATTACTGTATTGTGAATTGACTTAATGATTAAGTAAAAGAGGGTTTCTCCCCCTTAGGGAAGCCAGATGATTATTCTTTTGTTCTTTGTTCTAAATACTGTGGCCACTATAATGAAAACTGTGTGGCCATTCTAATGTTAAGCTGTTGTGAACACTATATTGGGATTTTCTGTGATAAGATGTAATGTTGTGAATATTATATTGTGATTTGGAGTGAATGTTTGCCTTGATTTGCAATGGAATAAACAGAGCGTTCACTATACTGTGTAATTCGAACCTTAAAGGCTGTTCACAGCAGCATTCTTTTGGGAATCTGCTTGTGCATGGCATTACACTTGGTAAAATAGTAATGAATACTCATTCACAATGAAAAAAATTTTAACTTTTTTTATTTTTGAATTTAAATTTTAAAAAGAATCCGTCAAAACAATCTGTGAATGGGTAGTGTAATTACTGTCATTCCCATTTTAGAGATGAGGATGTGTAGACCCAGAGACATATAGAGAACTGTCCAAGATCAAAGAGCTAGGCTCAGACAAAGGATTCCAACAGAGACCTTCCTGTTCCTTTTCATGAACAAGTCTTGACATCTGTATGGCATTTCCTACTTTTAAAAGCATACTTAATGTCATTTTATCACCTCAAAAATCCTACAAAGCAGCTAGGCAAGGGATCAGTATAACCATTTTACAAAAAAAGTAACAGCCACCGAGATTAAATAACTCCATCAAGGCCACACAGTTTATAAATGGCTACGCTCAGGTTAGACACCTCATTAGATGCTCCTTCCAGTACACCAGGCTGGAGAGGTCATTAGAACCCCCCGTAACATAAAATGTTTCAAACTGTGCCAGCAACTATATCAACACATTCATTCAGGAACATTTTCCACCACCCAGCAGCATGCTGTTAAATGTTTAACAATTAGCTCTCCTCCCCACCTTAAACCCCCCTCCCAAAAAAGAATGTACAATTCATGCACTTTTTCGTTTAATCAGAATGATTAATATTTTCCTCTATCACTTTAAGTCCAGAAAATCAATAAAACAATAAATCAAATCCTGATTGGTAACCTTTATCATTTTCCAAGGTGTAAATGCTCACACTGAAAATTTAATCAGCCTTCTCAAGTCATTGGCTGGTTTGAGCCGGTTCCAGGATAACTCTGGTACTACCCTTGTTGTGGGTTTTGCAGCCCTTCCCCAGATGGAACTCCCCTTCCTAAAGTCACTTACTAGAACTGTATCCAAAGCAAACCTTATTAGAAGTGCCAAGCCTCATTCCCTTTCTCAAATCTGCAGTCTTTTGTTGGATCACTTAAAAGTTTCTACCTAGAAAACATTACTGTGCAAGATATGTGTGCATGTATGTATATACGCACACCTATATGCACACATATATACATACATGCATATATTCCTCTTAAGAGATCTAAGAGAAACAAGCCAGTTTTTAAAAATGTCGATAATGAACAACACATATGGAAAATCTCTGCTATTTATATTTACTATATAAAATATAATAAAGAATACATTTAGGGAATGAAAGAGAAAGTCGTCCTCTGATTTTAGAAGTTCCCTTGTTAAATCATTATACCCTAGGGTCAAGGCTGGAAGAAGCTTTCAAGATCATATACTCAAACCTCTTTGTTTTACAGACAAGAAAACTGATCCCAGAGAAGTAAATTTGCCCAGGGTCATATAGGTAGCAAGATGCAGCATAAGAATCTGAGCCCAGGTTTGGTTACCAGAAAGCCAGTCTGCACTTACAGGAAATCCATGAGGCAAAAATGGATTATAAGCCCATTGATCTGTTAATGTTCTGCAGTATCCAATAAATTAGAAAACACTGCCGTTTATTAGCCTAATCTATTTATGTAGTGGAAATGCTATCTTCATTAGAAGGCATTAGCATGCCAAAATGGTGTTTGATAAATTGGGTTTACATTTATTCTTTGGTTCCTAACACAAATGAAGAGGTGTGTGTTTTGGTGTTTCATTTTCTTTTTTAATATATCCTGGACATGTTAAGGTTGCCAACAAGCCATGAAGCTGAGAATAAGTGTCAATCCAGGTGCAATCCATTATTTTGGCAATTGTTGAGACCAAGATGCATAAAAAGGGCTTTTGCAGTCTAAGCAGATCTCTCCCTCCCAGGCACTACTATAGCAATTGCTCATGGCTCAATCTTTCCATGTAACATTTTTTTTAACTGTTAATTACTTATTATATGTAAATGGTTCATGAATATAGCCGCCCAAGGCACCAAATACAGAGGGAAAAATTCCAAGTAACAACAGACACTTTAAATTATTTATCCAATAATGTATGTGTGTGTATACATAGACATAAACAGATATAGATGTAGACATACAGACATACATACACACACTTCTCTCTGAGGTGAAGTGGCTTCCTCAGAGTCTCTATCTGAAAGGCAGTCAGGTGGTTGAAAAGGTGATAGATTTGAAACCAAGATCTGGATTAAAGTTAGCTTCTGACACTATGTGACCATAGGCAAGTAGTTTCTCTATGACGCAAGCAACTCTTGAATCAATCAATAGGCAAGTATTTGCTGCTGTTCAATGATTTCAGGCGTGTCTGATTCTTCGTGATCCCATTTGGGGTTTTCTGGGCAAAGATACAGGAATGGTTTGTTATTTCTTTCTCCAGCTCATTTTACAGATGAGGAAACCGAGGCAAACAGGGTTAAGTGACTTGCCTGAGGCTGGATTTGAACTCAAGAAGATGAGTATTCCTGACTTCAGGGCTGGCACTCTACCAACTGAGCCACCTAGCTGCCCTAAACAAGTATTTGTCAAGTATTTTATTACGTGCCAAACATTGTGCTAAGCCCTGGGAATACAAGGGGTAAAGAAAACAGTTTGTGCCCTTCTCTAGTTTACGTGCTAGTGGAATGGAATGTCATGTTTGAGGAACAGCAAGAAAGTTAGTTCAGTTGGCCTGAAATAATAGAGCAACATGTAATAATAAATATGTAATAATAATAAGAGAGACTGGAGCCACGTTGAGAAAGACCAAACAGAGGAATCTAGCAAAGAAACATGGTCAGATCTATGCTTTAGGACAATCACTTTGACAACTGTGTAGAAGCCAGATTAGGGAGGCAGGAGACTTAACAGGGAGGCCAATGAGGAAGCTAATGTAGCAGTCCAGGCAAAAAAAGGATGAGGAAATGAAGGAAGTGGCCCTGTGAGTGGAAAGAAGTAGACAGGTACAAGATAGGAAAAAAAATATTAAGATAAAGTCAATATGACTTAGCCACTGACTAGGTATGTGGGATGAGGAAAAATGAAGTCAGAATGACATGAAGGCTTTGAACCTGGACAGCTGATGGTGCTCGCTTCAGACACGGGGAAGGCAGCAGAAGGAGTCCATTGAGGGGAGGGGAGAGAAGATATCTTAAACAAGTTGAATTTAAGATGCCTATGGGACATCCAGTTTAAATCAAACAATCGATAAGTATTTATTTCTTGTTGTTCAGTCATTTCAGCTGTGTCTGACTCTTTGTGACCCTCACAACAGTGAAATCACAGGTCCTTGACATACTTCTGATGTCAGTGCTCATATGTGTTCTTATGTCCACGAACTAGATGGAAAATCATGAAGTACAAAGATCCCGTCTCAAATGTCTCTGTATTCCCTACAGTGGGAGCTAGGTTTGCCTACTACAGGTGTTCTGTAAATATTGGTTGATTTGACTTGTCCAACAGACCAACAACTGAAATTCAGTGTAAAACATTTTTATCTCAATACAAAAACCTCTGCTGAGGATAATTAGCATCCCAGAGAGCACCATTTGAGCACGGTCATTTTCTCTCCAAAGCTTCCCATTCATCACAGCAGCGATCTGCCCAAACCCATCTGTACAATGTGAAGGAAAACAAGGATTCAGGGCGTGTTACAGACTTCCCCCTCCCAGGGACCTCCAACAGGACTGTGATGCTGATCAGGCCCTTCCTGAAGCATTGTTAGCATTCAGGCCTGCATTCTACCTTGATTAACATTCATCACCAGGACTTTTATGCAGATCACATGAAAAATGTGGCCCAAACCCATGCAGCAGGATAACTCCTAGGAAATTACTATTCATCAGCATGAATCAACAAGCCCACAATTATCGCAGTATCCACTGAGGAAAGCAAAAGAAGTCTTTGCTAAGGTCAATAATATGACAGAGTAGTGAAGGGTAAAGGAAAAAATTCTGTTCCGCCTTGACTATTATGCTTATATGTAAATAGTGTATGAGTACAGCTGCCTAATGAACCAAATACAATCAAAGGGCAGAGTTTCCAAGTAAGGGTAGACATTTTAAATTACTTATTCAACAACATACATACATGTTCTTGTTATTGTTGAGTCGTTTTCAGTCATGTCTGACTTTCCATGACCCTATTTGAGGGCTTTGGGGTTTTTTTTGGCAAAGAGACACTGGAGTATTTTGCCATTTCCTTCTCCAGTTCATTTTACAGATGAGGAAACCGAGGCAAACAAGATTAAGTGACTTGCCCAGAGTCACACAACTAATAAGTGACTGAGGTCAAATTTGAACTCAGGTCCTCCTAACTCCAAGCCCAGTGCTCTATCCCCTGAACCACCTAGCTGCCCCCTACATATACATACACATATCTTTCTGAAAGGAAGTGACTTGCCCAGCATCACAGCTAATCAGGGTCTGAGGTCATATTTAAAGTCAGTTCTTCCTGACTCAGAGTCCAATACCCTAACCAATGACCTACCTTGGTACCTAATCATGAGCCCCATTTGAGAACCCCCACTTTGCTCTCTACTCTTCTCTGATCAATCACAACCCCACCATGACTGAGAAGATGATCTTTTAGCAGGGAGCGGGGAAGGGCAACCTGTGATTTCACAGGTAAGGGAAGGAAAGCAAGGGATGGGAGGGAGATACAAGGGAAAGGGAAGGGAGAATAGGGGAAGAACAGGAGGGGAGGAGGAATAAACATCTGTATAGCACCTTCTATGTGCCAGGTACTGTGCTAAGCATTTTTTAAACTATTAAACCTTTATCAATTTGGTTTTGTTGTCATGGTTGTTGAGTCATTGTCTCACCCTTTGTGACCTCATTTGGGGTTTTCTTGGCAAAGATACTGGAGTGGTTTGCCATTACCTTCTCCAGTTCATTTTACAGATAAGGAAACTGAGGCAAACAGGATGAAGTGACTTGTCCAGGGTCACACAGATAATAAGTATCTGAAGTGGGATTTGAACTCATGAAGATGAATCTTCCTGACTCCAGGCCAAGAATTCTATCTACAGTGTCACCTAGCTGCCCTAAAGAGAAGGTTAAATGTTGATCATTTGGGAGAAGTCCTAAACCCGAACTGTATTGTTTATAGGGTATCTTATATTTTATCTTCAATCTTCTGAATATTCAGAGTGACAGTGCTAAAACTATCACGGCAAATTTCACGAAAATAAAAAGTTAAATTACCTAAAACAAATCCCTTACTTTTTTTTTTTTTTTTACCTCCAGAGGGCTTAAAGATAGAAAGTTCCTATATAAGTGAAAATATTCATATAGAGATATGGACTGTTCCTATGATTTCATTGATAAAGGAAACTCCCAGATGAGGAACATTTTTCTATCAATGTTAATCAATACCTTTTCTATATCATATCATTTTAGAGTGTTGCCTAGAATAGTAAGAGTTTAAAAGTCAGTTTGTGTCATAGATGGGGCTTGAATCTAGAATTTTCTCAAACCAAGTCCATGCTGAATCTCAAAAATACTTAGAATAGCACATTTTGTTGATAGCAAAGCATAAGAAACAAAGTGCATGCCCATTTACTAAAGAAATTGTAGCATATGAATGTAACGGACTAACAAGCTGTAGAAACAACAAATATGACGAACTCAAAGAAACATGGAAAGCTCTGCATAAACTGATGCCAAATAAGATAAACAAAACAAGGAAAACAATATATACATTGATTATAACCATGCAAGCCAAAACAACCGTAAAATAAAACTAAACATGTTCAAGTATAAGGACCAAAATCGGCTCCACATAAAACATGAGGAAATGCACCTCTCTCCTTTCCTTGGAAAAGCAAGGAGCAAAGGAGATGGGATGGGGAGAGCTGTGGGAATGGAATATTGATTCATATGCTGCCAGAAATAGCCGCTACATCAATTTGTGCTGCTTAACTGTAAGGAGGTTGGGTTTTTCAGTGTGGGGTTGTTGTTGAAAAGCCTCATTGGGTTGAGGAAAAGGGAGGTTTATACACACACACAAAAAAGACCATCATGCAAAAACAATAGGCTGTAGCCATCTAAAACAAAACAAAACGAACAAAAACCCAATATACCAAAAACACTTTGCAGTTTTGAACATCAAAACAAAATTGATAGAGAATTGTATCCACAAGCAGTGGATTACAACTGTCTACTTAGTCTACATTATATTTTAATAAAACAAGGCAGGGAAAATTTCTACCATACAACATATTTAAGCAAGCCTGTGTTAAACACACCCTTTGGAAATCACACTGAAACTAGTACCTTTTCTAATGGATATAAATGAGTGCCTGAAGGTTTTACACATGTGTACACACACACACACACACACACACACACACACACACACACACACACCCCATAGCACAACTTCTTCCTTTCTGCTGCAAAATATCTGCTTTTACATTGCTTAATTAGGAAATTATTTCCATAAACCAACTTGTCCACTATTAAGTGCTTCATGCTCCAGTATTTGGAAAATTTTCAAAATATATTCTGCATTAAGGCAGAAAAACAAAATAGCAACTGCCTATTTGTAGAGAGGAAACAGTCATAGGGGTTCTTAATCTAAAATTGGTGAACTTTTTTTTTAATATTTTACTAACTGTATTTTAACATAATTTGCTTCCTTTATACTTCTATGCATTTTATTTTATGCATTTAAAAGCATTATTCTGAAGTCCAGACTGCCAAAGGAGTCATCGGCATATAAAAGGTTAGGAACTTCTGAAATAAAGCCTCAGATAGGCAAAACGGTGATTTTTTTTTTAAGTACTAGAAAAATAGTCTACCTACTTTTGGATATTTTAGACACATTTTATGTCTTAGGTCTGTGTCCGTTAAATTAGCATGTAAAGGTTTAATAAAATCAGCAATGTAGTATGTAAAAATATCTACTATGCCATAGTGTAATTCCTTATGTTATGCTCTGAATTTAGAAATCTGATTTCCAAAAATGCTAGAATCATAAGCACTCAATTCCACTTCCACAATGGGCCTTTCCCAATGGATGGCCCCAATGGTTCCAGGGAGGGAGATAAGGGAAGAAGGGAGGGTAAAGACAATCATCTACTATCTTCAGCAACTTTTATATCAATCGTAAACTATCAGAGTCTCTCCTCACCTCATAATTACCCCCACCCTCAACCTTCAACAGGCAGAAGTTCAGGAATTAAGCTAACAAGTTTAAAAAGAAAAAAGAAAGTAGTTTTTCAGTGGCTGATAGCAGAAATATTCAAAGGAATCTATGAGGCAGGTAGGTGCGGGCAAAGGATAGAGCTCAGGACTGAGAATCAGAAAGACCTTCAGACTTTAACTAGTTGTATGATCCAGCAAAAGTCACATAACCTCTCTGTGCCTCAGTGTCCTCAACTGTAAAATGAAGATAATAATAGAATCTACCTTCCAAGGTTGTTGTGTGAATAGGAAAATTTGAAAGTCAAGTGAAATAACATAGCTAAAGCACTCTGCCAACCTCAAACTGCTATAAAAATGCTAGCTATCATTATTGTTATTATTATCTCATCAGTTCAGTAGTTCCCTCCAATGATGAAGATTCCAAGGCATCCATGGTTGTTCATTGTTCACATCCTCCCAAAAGTTTACAACAAGGGGTCCATCAAATGTTGTAAAAGTCTTCTACTGAGCTAGCTCAGTTCTCCATCCAAGTGCCAAATGCGATTGATGAAGTTAGGCAAGAAACAGGTAGAATAGATGTTGTTATCCTTCCTTTTTGAAGAAGATCAATGACATCACAGGTGATGTCTTGACTTGTAGGTGAACTGAATTTAAATGAGGCAGAATTGCACAAACTCATCAGTCTCATTCTCTCTTCCAGAGTCATAGAAATCCCGTGGCAGAACAAAAGTAAAAATGACTGGTGATGGCCTGGGATACAGCGCATGACCTTGCTCTGGCCAAGCTCTAAGGCCTCCTTAGTGCCTGCTTCAGCCACCTTCACAGTCATTGGCATAAACTGCTCTTATTTGTCCATTCCACCAGGGGAAATCTTCACATGCTTGACGTACACATCCCCCTAACTCACCAACAGGTTTAAGAACTATCAGTTATCCTCAACTTGCTTGAGCCCATCTGCTGAGGCAGTTTTACTGGGGGACGGCTGCTGCCCAAGCTACAGCTTCTTGGAGCCACAGGTGAGAACTGGGTGACAGGTAGACACCAAAGGTGGATGAGCAGCCCTGAAGAAGGCCCACACCAGAGGTGCTAGTCCTCCCTGAACACCCCACACATTCTGGTAGCATGCTGAAGATGGTCTTTTTGCTGCATAGGGAATTAGGGGAAAACATAAAAGTACTTCAGCCAACACTCTAGGTCACAGATAAGGAGCAAAAAGTTCCTCAGCTGTTATAACATCAGGAATGAGACATACAGAAAACATATACAGCTCTCCAGTTTGATCCTGAATTCAAAAAAATTAAATGCTAAGTTCCTACTATGTACAAGGCACTAACTATAAAAATGTATGCCTAGAAACATGACACAGCTCAGCTCTCTTAAAAACTTGCGTTTTCAGTAGCATCTCAAGGAACAAAGCTAAGAAACTAGAAGGCAATAAGTCAATGTTGGAAGGGTTATGAAAGGCAGGCACAAAAAATATTTATTGCAGCTCTCTTCGTGGTTGCAAAAAACTGGAAATATAGGGGATGCCCATCAATTGGGGAATGGCTGAACAAGCTATGGTATATGAATGTAATGGAATACTATTGTGCTATAAGAAATGGGAAGGAGACGGACTTCATAATTACCTGGAGAGGCTTATACAGACTGATGCTAAGTGAGAAGAGCAGAACCAGGCAAAACCTGTACACAATCACAGACACATCGTACACATGATGACCAACCTTGATAAACTGGACTATCCTCAACAATGCACAGCTAAAGACAACTCTACAAGCCTCAAGAAG
>CM053586.1:260393211-260424893 GCA_028646515.1 Pseudochirops corinnae
TAATCCCCAGCAGCCCAGCCAGTCTGAAAGGAGGACCATGGGTAAACCATGGCTTCAGGGCTTTCTCCTTCCTAACAAAGGATATAATAGCCAGGAACTTAACAACAGAAGAAGATTAGCAAGGAAAGGCCTGGTCTTCTTCATTTATTAGATAGCAATGTAGAAATTATTTTCTCTGAGGGGAAAAAAAAAAATCAGCTTTAAAAATGCCACATCTTTGGCTACATGCTGGGAGAAAAAGAAGATAAAAGTTTTAAGGAGAGAAATAAATGAAGCTTCTCAACACATCATAAGATTATACATATATAATATAGATAATCATATGTATATCACGTATATTAGATGGCACATATATATATATATATATATATATATATATATATATATACATACACATTTGTAGAAATGTGGGGCTTAATTGAAAATGAAACACAAGAGTAATTTAAAAGAGCTGTCAAACTTATAATGGCCAGTGTAAATGTAGGCTCTCCAGAAGCCTCTCCATGGGAGACATCAGAGTGGCTCATTTCCATTGCAGAGATACGGCAGGGGCCCACAGTTGTGGGATGCCCTACAAAAAGTCAGTCACAATTTCTAATTATATATACTATTTCATTTTAATTACTCTTGAGAGTAATTACACATTTAACTTAGCTATCTTTTAAAAATAAAGTTGGTTTAATGAAAGTATTTCAGAAAGCTCTGCCACACACCAATTAGAAAGTTAATCATTCCAATTGTTCCAAAGAAAAGATCTCGGGAGGGGTGTTGGGAGGAGGGTGTTTGGTACTTTTTTAAAAAGGAAATTAGAGGCTGTTTGGTAAGAGAGATTATCTAGGAAATTGAGTTTATCAAAATTTGAAACATATAATCTGTACATAGTTTGCAGACTGTAAAAGATTCTCTTTGATGAATATACTTCAGCACTTGAAAAGAAAATTCTCAGTTCACTCTGACAGCATCTTTTTTATTATATTACAAGACTTAATCACATGATTTTACTATAGAATTATACTTGAAGTGACAGAAGACAAATTAAATTATAATCTGTGAATAACAAAGCTCAAAATCAGCTCTCACCAAATACAAATTATCGTAAGAGTTTCACAGAGTGGAATTCAAGATACTACCAATCTGCCAGGAATTCATGGGCTACTTCTCCAGTTTCGCATCATCCCTACCCTATCTTCACTAATGTTTCATAGGTTGCAAATGGACAATGACTTGGGCCTAGAATTTAACAGAAAGAAGAAAGACGAATAGCAGGCCTTTGGGAAATTACCAAGTTATGTAAATGACCTCGAACTTCTCCCTGAAACAAAGGCTCGTCTTTTTTAACAGCTTCCTTCTGGTGTCATCAAATGCTAGGAGTCACCTAACAATGGTCTCCAAAGAACTGAGAACAGAATCAACCAGAGGATGAAGGGGAGATGGATGGGAGGTATTAGTACAACTTGATTACAAAATAGTTAAGAGAAGAATAACAAGGAGAAATGGAGTTAGAGTAATGTACGTGCCAAAAGAAAAGGGCTGCTCATACAGCAAAAGCAAAGGATGATGGGTGGATTGTCAATACATCCTTGCAATCAAGAGAAGTGAAGAAGGTCCCAGAAACAGATATTGGATGTCCTCCTTTGGCAAACCTATAGGACATGGCGGATGGGTTGAGACCTGCAGGGATATCCACATTGATAATTTCAGAAATCTGTTTCAGAATTTGAGGACAACATTAGAGATGTTTTTAAAATCTTTGAAAGCTGCCTAAAACACTTAGAGGTTAAGACACTTGCCCAAAGTCACACAGTCAATTGGTGTCTGAAGTAGGACTTGAATCCAGGTCTTCCTGACTCTGAGGTCAGATCATCTATACCCTACAACACATTACCTCACTTTCCTAAACTGACCAAAAATTTGAAAGGGAAAAAAAGATCATTCTGAAACTTGATTTCACGAGTATATTATTCTGTTTTAACCATAAGGGATATGAGTCCAATTTGGGAAAGGAGCTGCATTATATGCCCTGTTCTGAATATCTCTTTAATCATCTTCTTTAACCTTATACAGCATTTGACATTATTGATCAGTCTTCCCTCCTTCTATATTCTCTATATCCTCCCTTGGTGTCCATGACACTTTCTCTCCTCTTGCCTGTCTGATCATACCTACTCATTCTTCTCTGCTGGCAAATCATCCTCATATCATCCCTAAACCTGAGTAGTCCCCAAAGTTCAGCCCAAAGAGAGCCGAAGGATCCTCTTTTCCCCCTATTTTCTGTTCTTTAGGTTCAATGACCCTTTATGTGCAGATGACTCCCAAATTCATATGTCCAGCTCTAATCTTGATCCTGGCTCTAATCCTTCCTTCAGATTGGCATCCCCAGCTTCTTGATGGGTATCTTCACACAGATGCCCTGCTGACATCTCAAACTCAATAACTTCTTCCTCTGAACTCCGCCTTCTTCCTAATTTCCTTATTTCTGATGACAGCAACAAAACTTTCCCAGTTTCCAGTGAGGTAACAAGAGTAGATAAAGTACTGGACCTGGAGTTGAGAAGACTTGAGTTCAAATCTGTTCTCAGACACCAACTGTGTGACCCTAAGCAAGCCATTTCAATTTCCCCATCTGAAAAATTGTAATAAAGTAGCACCTATCCCCCAGGGTTGTTGTGAGGATCAAATGACACATTTAGAAAGTGTTTTATATACCTTAAAAGCCTATATAAATGCTAGTTATTATTATCTTGATTCATATCCATAACCAATCAATACCAAGTCTCAATAATTCTACCTCTATATCTTTTCTCAAGTCCACCCCCATTCTCTCCATTCATGTGGTTAGAATCAGTCCCTTGGTCCAATCTAACCTTCACACAACTTCTAAAGAATTTTCTTATTGCATAGTCCTCACACAGTCAATATTTACTGAAACTCTGAAAGGCTTGTGACCAATGCTATTAGCAAGTACAATTCTAGAAGACAGACCACACAGCACCTCTATGTCCAAACAGGATGGAGGTTTTCAGACATGGCCAAGCTGGGCATTTGTTCACTTTGACTATGCATACTTGTTACAAGGACTGTTTTGCTTTTTTTCTTTTTTCCCCAATAGAGGTGCGTTGGATGAGAGGGCAAAGGATATTAAGGATAGGACAGATTAAAAAAGAAAAAGGAAAGAAAAGAATGTCATTGCAACACCTATTTTTAAAATTCAGATAACAGAATAAAGTCCAAAAGGACATCCAAGAAGGAGAGCTTTGAAAGTTATAAAATGAATTTATTATATACTTAAAAGGAGAAGCAAGCTATACATAATGTTCTTCTCTACTATACATACACATAGATATGTACATACATACAGGTTTTGTTATTTTATTGGATGTTTAAAGTCAGAAAAAATTTTAAATAAATATTTGTGGATTGGCTATAAATCTTTCTAGTAGAATATAAGTGCCTTGAAGTCAGGACAGTGTCTTTTTTTCATCTTTGTCTCCTCAGCACTGAGCACAGTTGTCATTTCTGACTCTTTGTGACCCCTTTTGGGGGTTTTCTTGGCAGAGATACTGGAGTGGTCTGACATTTTCTTCTTCAGCTCAGTCCTTTCAGTCATGTCCAACTCTTCATTGGGGTTTTCTTGACAAATCTATTCAAGTGGTTTGTCATTTCCTTCTCTAGCTCATTTTTCAGATGAGAAACTAAGGCAAACAGGGTTAAATGACTTGCCCAAAGTCACAGAGCTAGTAAGGATTTGGGGCCAGATTTAAACTCATGAAGAAGAGCCTTGCTGATTCCAAGCCCAATACTCTATGCACTCCACCACTTCGCAGAGTACTTGGCACATAAATGCTTAATAAATACTTGCTGAATTGAAATTGTTTTTTAAAAAAAATGCATGGCTTTATATATTGAAAGGATAAGATTATTAGCTAGAACTAAGAGCATATTTGAGAAGCCACCTTAACTCACTACCTACTAGTATTTTTTAAAAATCTAACTATTTTAACAATACTTTCCAAACCAGAAAACGGCTTCAGCTAGCAATTTAATTTAGACAACCATGGTCAGCAGTTTCAGCTACCGGTATACTGTGAAGAAAAGGATACTTGTCATATCTATTCCAGGAAAAAAGTAACTCAACAATGTAATTTATAAAAGTTTAAAAAAATATATTTACAATAGTGTAGGCATCCAGAACTCAACAACCTTAAGCAATCTTGAGGACTCCGAGGATTCCATTGGATAAAAAATATAAAAATAGAAACAGAAAAAAAAAAACCACATAGCAATTGATAATGATTTCTTAAAAGGAACAGCTTCACGTTTTGACAGAATGCCCTGAGAACCATGACTATGTATTCATAGCCCCTACAATTTTGCTTCACAAAATATTCCCTTAAGTGTCTTGGGATGAGGCCACTGGAGGGTTAAAGGCTGTCTGGAGAGTCGAGATCAAATAAAGTGAAAAAGGCCCTGTCATCATCAACCATAGCACTTCATTGATCTCTTCCATCTGCTATGCAAAAATAAAAAAAAAAAAAGCCTGGTAAGCCTTAAAGAAAAAAACTCTTTATAACTGATTCTGGCAAAGGTTTAGAGAGAATTTTTCTTAAAAAGGTCCAACTCCCCTTTACAAAAATATAAGAGCTGTCGTTGGAGAGGTGAGAGGAGGAGAGAGGCAAGAATCCAGCTAGGGAAGGCCTTCCTCTTATTTATAAATCTTTCTTTCTTCAAATATATCACCTGATCAAATTACAGTTATAAAACCATGAATAGTAAATGAATGAACACTCAACCATTGCGACCACTTTACGAAGTGCGCTATGCTCTTGTAAGGGAATGATAAGAAGCAGCTGGAGCCCCAGCCTAGAAAAGTCGTTAACTGAGGCAGAGGGAAATTAAATTACTTCCCCAATGGTAGGCCAACCATCCCAACACTCCCCCGTTCAATACTTTTTGAAATGTACCAGCCCACAAATCCTCCACAACGTCTTCCAGCGTGTCCCTGGAATATTCAGCGTGTCCCTTGAAGACACTGATGATAAATACAGTATTGCCTTTTTCCAGCACATAGGATACATATATTTCCAGCAGAAAAGTTACTTAAAGTCAAGCTCTGCTTTTGAGAACAGTCCAGACCACTGACGGTTATCTTGTACAGGAGAACCTTGTTCAATAGCAAGCTGAATTAGATGGCCTCTGAGGTCACTTCTACCTCAGATGTTCTCTGAGTTTACCCTTGAAATTATCCAACGGCTTAATAGCTAAGATTTAATAATAACTAACATATAGTACTTACTACGTACCAGGCACTGTGCTAAACACTTTATGATTATTTATCTCATTTGATCCTCAAAACAACTATTAAAGGTAAATGCTACTATTATCCCTATTTTGCAAATTAAGAAACTAAGGCAAACAGAGGTTAAGTGACTTACCCAGGATCATACAACTACTAAATGTCTGAGGCAGGATTTGAACTCAAATCTTCCTGACTCCTGAGACTTCCTGTCTCAGCTAGTTTACTACCAACTTCAGCTGCTTTACTGCTTTCAGGACACATCTCTGACTATTTTTTTGTTTCTTTTTTAAAAGTTTTTTTCTCAATTACATGTAAGATTCACTTTTATAATTTTTAAATTCCAAATTCTTTCCTTCCTTTACTTGCCCCTCCCCTCCTTGAGAGGGAAAGCAATTTATTTATTACATGTGTAGTCATACAAAACATCTCCATATTAGCCATGTCGCAAAAGAAAATGCAGACCAAAAAAAAAGAATAATAAAGAAAGTTTTAAAAGCATGCTTCAACCTGCATTCAGACTCCATCAGTTCTCTCTCTGGAAGTGAATAGTTGTTGTTGTTTTTTTTCATCATGAGTCCTTCAGAACTGTCTTAGATAATTTTATTGCAGAGAATAGCTAAAACACTCACAGTTGATCTTCGTTACAATATTACGGCTTATGTGTACAATGAACTCCAGGCTCTGCTCACCTCACTTTGCATCTGTTCATATATGTCTTCTCAGGTTTTTCTGAAACCATTCTGCTTCTCATTTCTTATAGTACAATAGTATTCCATCACAATCATATGCCACAACCTGTTCAGCCATTCCCCAACTGATGGGTATCCCTTCAATCTCTAATTCTTTGCCACCACTAAAAGAGCTGCTATAAATATTTTTGTACATATAGATCGTTTTCCTTTTTCTTTGGTTTCTTTGGGATAGAGACCTAGTGGTTGTATGGCTGGGTCAAAGGATATGCAGTTGTATAGCCCTTTGGTCATAGTTCCAAAATTATCTCCAGAGTGGTTGGATTAGTTCACAACTCCACCAACAATGCATTCATGTATATATTTTTCCATATCCCATCAACATTTGTCATTTTCTTTTTCTGTCATATTAACCAATCTGATATATGAGGGGTACCTACCTCAGAGTGGTTTAATTTGTATTTCTCTAATCAATAGTGATTTAGAGCATTTTTATATGACTACAGATAGCTTTGATTTCTTTGTCTGAAAACTGCCTATTCATATTGGGGAATGATTCATATTCTTATAAATTTGACTTAATGCTCTACATATCTGAGAAATAAGGCCTTTACCAGAGAAAGTTGTTGTAAAACCTCTTTCCAAGTTTCCTGCTTTCCTTCTAATTTTGACTCTATCTGCCTTTTTTAATGGAACTTCTCAAAGACTTCAAAACATTCTTTGTTTTACAACTGACTAATACTAACTGCATAGAAATAAACCATTAATTAAAGAATTATACAGTACCTTACAGATAACAGATGCTTCAGAAAAGTTTGCTTGTTGAATGAAAGTTCTTTAAGACCTCTTAGAAACACTGTTAACAGTACAAAGTTGCTACTTTGGGGGAGCGCTATCGGCTCCATGCCCAAGAAATACTGATTGGGAAATTTTTTCACAAAACCAACTTCACCTTCCCTTAATCTCAATTAGAAAGGTTTTACTATGACAAATTAGCAGTAATGACAGCAAGTACACCACGTTGGCACTAAATAATGATAAGTAAAATAATAACATGGCCAGCGTTTCTATAGCACTTTAAGGTTTACAAAGCACTTTACATTTGTTCATTCATTTGATCTTCACAATAACCCCATGAAATAAGTCCCCACTTTACAGAAGTGGAAACTGAGACATAGAAAGATTAAGTGACTTGCCCAGGGTCACACAGCTGGGGAATTCTGAAATAGAATTTGAACTCAGGTCTTCCTGATCCTAAAACCTGTGTTTCATCCACCATGACACCTAGCTGCTCAAAATGGACTATATTTAGTGCTATAGCCACACTTAATGAGTACTTATTAACCACCTACCATGTGCTAGGCCCTGTGCTAGAAAAAGGTGACAGGCAATTTCATAATTGTCTTGAAGGGGCATCTGAATTAATGAAACTATAATTATATTATAATGAAAGCTATACTGGTTTCCATTGATCTAATTTGCAATAAGAAAAATGTGAGGTCTGCATTAGGAAGAACTTAATGGGAGACTTCAATTCAATAAAAATTTAATTGGGCAAACATTAACTGCATGCCTACTGTGTGTAGGAAACTAGGTAGACACTGGGGATATAACAAGATGAAAACAAAGAATCACAAAACCTAGGAACTGGAAAGAGCTTCCAAGGTCTCCTAATCCAACTTTTACCTGATCAAAATATACTACTTCCCTCAAGGACTCAAGGTCTAGTAGGAGAAATGATAGATAAGCAAATAATAAGAACACAAATTGGATGATAAATACAAGTAAATCCATAGAGAGTGTTATGAGAAATGGAAGGAAAGCATTATAACAGCATCTCGAGAAAAGCTCCTTTGTCAGGTTCTCTGAAGTCAATGAAGAAATCATTAGATGGTCACTAATAATAGCCATAAAAATAAAAACAGCTGGCACTTGTGTAATTCTTTACAGTTAGCAAAACACTGTACAAATGTCACTCATTTGAGTCTCACAACAACTCCGGGAGGTAGGTTCCATAATTATCCACAACTTAAAGATGAGGAAACTGAGGTAGACAGAGGCTTAAGTGACTTGCCCAAGGTCACACAGCTACTAAGTATTCAAAACCAGTCGTGAACAGAGACCTTCTTGACTCCAGTTGCCACACTGTATCTACTGAACCACCTGAAGATAAAGCTATCTCTCAAAAATTCTATTAATGTGAATCTTTTTGCAATGATTTTGAAACAATCCTGCCTGGGCACTAGGCGGAAGACGATATACTCTTCTGAAGTTTACTCTAGTCTCTGACTCATAAAAATCATTATTTAACTTCAATTTTTAAAATTAAAGTCAATGTTTAACATAACCTTTGATTTCTTACCTCCTATTATATCCATCTGGACCAATTTAATTTGTAAAACTTAATTCAGATGGGGCAACTAGGTGGTGCAGTGAATAGAACACTGGCCCCCGGAGTCAGGAGGACCTCAGTTCAAATCGAACCTCAGACACTTGACACTTACCAGCTGTGTGACCTTGGGCAAGTCATTTAACTCCAATTGCCTTGCCTTCCCCCCTCAAAAAAAGAGTTAATTGAGGAACACTGGGTAAATTGTAGTTTACTGAATCCAGCTAGAATTACAAAAGCACAAAAATGTGAGAAAATATGCTAATAGCTAGAATTGCAAAAGCATAAAAATGTGAAAAAAATATGCTAATTATTATATATGTCCTAAAAATCCCTATCTTGATATGAGAGGTACATAGAGCTACTTTGTAGCTTTTATAAAAGAAGAAAAGGAAAGAACCACTAAAGGAAAAATGTTTTCTCCATAGATACAATTAAGGTTTCATCTTTTGACAGCCCAAATCAGAACATACAGGAAAAGAACACTTTGATGGGCAGGTTTCCTAAAATATCCTCAAACAGGTGAAAATTCAATTCACAGATGAAAGGACATCAAAATGCCTGTGGATTAATATTTAATGCATAGAGTGTTTGGAGGGGGTCTGGAAGGACCAGCAGTTCTATAAATTTTGCATTTTCCCAGCCACTGACCCAGTCTGTCAAGCACCAGGTGTCATCCACATGTCTTTGAAAAAAACGTTCCTCACCCACAGGGTATCTTCAATTCACAGTTTAACTCAGAGAAAAAGGATAAACAAAGTTTACTTCACTTTTTTGTTTGCTGCTATCATAGAGAGAGCTGGGAAGAAAGCCCAGTGCTCTGGAAAGAGGTGCCTGCATTATGGGTCAGAAAACCAGGATTCAAGTTCTGACTATTCTATTTAATGCCTGTGTAATCAGTTTCCTCATCAGCAAAATAAAAGGTTTGAAATAAATGATCTCCAAAGCCCTTTCCAGTTCTACAGCCTGTGACTGATTCTGTAAGATTTCCAACAGACCTCTTTCTCCAATCTTGACTTTAGAACAAAACCATTTCATAGGGGAAACAGAGAAAGGGAAGGGAAGAAGCTGGAGACTATAGACCTGAACTGTGGAATCCTACCTCCACTATTAAAGAGATGGGTGAACACAGGAAAGTTAACCTTTCTAAGCCTCAATTTACCAAAAGGATATGTGTAATATCCTCACTACAAGGAATTTCCATTCTAGTTAAATGCTAGGGAGTTGCCTGAGATTCACAGGGATAAAGGTACTTGCCTAGAATCACAAACCTCTTAACCAAGGCAGGATTTGAACTTGAATCTTCCTAATATCCTGCCCAATACTTTATTCATTAGACTCTGCTAACCTCAGCTTGCTCACCTGTACAAAAGGCACGCTCTATACCTCACATGGTCATTTTGAGAAAAGCTCTTTGTAAAACCTGTAAAACATCACTCTTTTCAGATGATATATTTAGAGAATCAAGTAAAAAAAAAACTAGTCAAAATAATTAACATCAGCAAAGTTTCAGAATAAAAAATAAATCCATATAAATCATCAGCATTTCTTATAAATTATCAACAAAATCTAGCAGGAAGAGAAAGAAAAATTCCATATAAAATAACTAGACAATATAAAATACTTGGGAGTCTCCCTGCCAAGACAAACCCAGAAACTATGTGAACCCAATTATAAAATACGTTTCATACAGCAGTTCTAAACTACTGCAGAAATAGTAATTGCTCATTAGGTAGGCCAAGTCAACATAATAAAAATGATGATTCTACCTAAATTAGTTATTCAGTGGCATATCAATGGAGGAGCCAAAAGATTATTTTATAGAGCTAGAAAAAAATAATAAAATTATCTGGAAGGACAAAAGGTCAAGAATATCATGTCAATCAAAGAAAAAATGTGAACGAAGGTGTCTAGCAGTACCAGATCTCAAACGATACTATAAAGTGGTAATCATCAAAAGAATCTGGCTATGAAATAGAGTGGTGGATCAATGGAATCGATTAGGTACACAATACACAGTAGTAAATGGCCATAGTAATCTAGTGATTGATAAACCCCCAAATCCATGCTTTGGGGATAAGAAATCTTGTACTTCATTTTTGAAGAGGATCAATGACATCACAGTTGATGTCTTGACTTGTACACAGACTGAATTTAAGTGAAGCGGAGTTGCACAAAGTCCCCAGTCTCATTCTCTCTTCCAAAGTCATCTAAGGCTAGTGGCAAAACAAAAGTCAGGGTAACTGGCAACGGCCCAGAATGTACCTTTGATGTCTGAGCCAACTACATGGTCATTGGAATAAATTATTCTCATCTACCCATTCTATCAGGGGAAGTCTTCATATGTTTGGGGCAGACAACCCCCTAACTCACCAATTGGTTTGAGTCTTATCAGTTATCCCTAATCTGGTTTAGTCTGCCTGCCAAGGCTCTTTACTGGGGTGTGCTTGCTATACATGATCCACCTTCTTGGCACCCTGAAAAAAACTCAGCCCTTACACCAGAAGTGCTAGTTCTCCTTAAACACCCCCATGTGCCTCCATATACAAATTAATGGAGCATGTAATACTTTGCCTGTCAGATCTATGGATAAGAGAAGAACTTTTGACCAAACAAGAGAAAGAGAGCATTACAGGATATAAAATGGGTCATTTTGATTACATTACACTGAAAAGTTTTTGTGCAAATAAAAAGAAACAGTGCAGTCAAGATTAGAAGGAAAACATGAAAGTGGGGGAGAAAGTTTTTACAGCAAGTTTTTCTGATAAAGGTCTCATTTCTCAAATAGAGAATGAAGCCAAATTTATAGGAATACGAGCATTCCCCAATTGATAAATGATCAAAGGATATGAATAGCAGTTTTCAGACAAAGAAATCAAAGCTATCTATACTCATATGAAAAAATGCTCTAAATCACTATTGATTAGAGAAATACAAATTAAAACCACTCTGAGGTACCCCTCATATATCAGATTGGCTAATATGACAGAACAGGAAAATGACAAATGTTGGAGGGGATGTGGAAAAACAGGAAGACTAACACACTTCTGGTGGAATTATGAATTAAGCCAACCCTTGTATGGGATAAGTGAAAACTTCTCAATTCAGGGTGGTTAACTTTCCCTTCCTCCTTCTCCATAGCTTCTGTCAATCACTTTTATCTTCCTTTGTTTTCCTGCCTTGGTGGGACCTTTCCCCCCTCTTTCCTTGCTGTCCCAGTTGGGGAAGAATTTGGTGAAGTGTGCCTCTCCACCAATGAGAGAGGAAACAGTTGGGGAGGGGTCTTGACTAATTTAAGTTATAAATTCTGGCACTATCTTTTGTAACTTGCCTCTTCTCCATGATGAGTCATGGGGAAGACTGCCCTGTTCTCCCAGGGAAGAGAATAAACTCCTGTTCTTATCCTAAGAGATCTCTGTGTTTATTTCTTTTTACTAAATTAAGGATGAAGGGCATTTTTCATCCCAAACACCCTTTTGGAGAACAATTTGAAACTATGTTCAAAGGGCTGTGCATATTCTTTGACCCAGCAATACCACTAATAGGTCTGTATCCCAAAGAAATATGTACACATGTACATATTTGTGTATGCACATTTAAAATAACTAGCCAATATAAAATATTTGGGTGTCTCCCTGCCAAGAACTATATGAACACAACTATGAAATATTTTTCACGCAAAGAATATCAGTTCTAAACTACTGGAGAAATAGTAATTGCCTATGGGTAGACCAAGCAAATTTAACAAAAATGACAATTCTACCTAAATTAACTTATTTATTCAGTGCTATACTACCAAAAATTATTTTATAGAGTTAGAAAAAAATACATGTACAGAAATATTTGTAGCAGTCCTTTTAGCGGTGGCAAAGAATTGAAAATTGAGGGTATGGCTAAACAGGTTGTGGTATATGATGGTGATAGAATACTATTGTACTATAAGAAATGACAAGCAGGATGGTTTCAGAAAAAAAAATGGGAAGATTTTCATGAACTGATGTGAAGCAAAATGAAGAGAACCAGGTGAACATTGTATGCAGTAACAGCAATATCGTAATGAGGATAAACTATGAATGACTTAGCTATTCTCAGCAAAACAATTAACCAAGGCAATTCTGAAAGACTCATGATGAAAAATGCTATCCACCTCCAGAGAAAAAACTGATGGAATCTGAATGCAGATCAAAGCACGCCTTTTTTTTTTTAACTTTCTGTATTTTTCTTGTTTTTATTTTTCTTTTTAGTCTGTGTTCTCTTTTGCAACATGGCTAATATAGAAACATGTTTTGCATGACTGCACATGTATAATTTATTTCAAAGTGCTTGCCTTCGGTGGTAGGGAGGGAGGAAATTTGGAACTCAAAATCATTTTTTTAACAAATGCTAAAAATTGTTTTTTACATGTAATTTGAAAAAATAAGATTAAAAACATTCCTTTAAAAAACTGCAAAGCACAATATACATGAGTTGTTACATATTACAGGCCACAAGGAAGCATAGTGGATAGTGTTGGACATGGAGTCAGGAAGACCTGAGTTCAAATTCTGCAGCAGATACTTACTTACTATGTGACCCTGGGCAAGTCAGTCAAACCTCTTTCAGCCTTGGTTTCTTACTGTGTAAAATAAGAATGGTAATAAGCACCTTCCTCCCACAGTTGTTATAAGGATGAAATGAAAGATAATATTTGTAAAGCACTTGTAAACCTTAAAGTGCTACATAAATGCTAACAGATATTATTATTACTATCAAAACTACTCGTCTAGGGGCGGCTAGGTGGCACAGTGAATACAGCACTGGCCCTGGAATCAGGAGGACCTGAGTTCAAATCTGGCCTCGGCATTTGACACACTAGCCATATGACCTTGGGCAAGTCACTTAACCCCAATTGCCCTGCCCTGCCCTCCCCCCTCCAAAAAAGAAAGCAAAAAAAAAAAACTACTTGTCTAGAGTTCAAAGTCTCATCAGCAATACTACCTTAGGTTTTCTAGTAGCATCCACTAAACTTGTGTTCTAAAGTAAAGTTATCCTTAGAACCCACGTCCTATACTGCATTATAGCTGGGGAGATGGCAGGGAAGTGGGGGAAAGAACCTTTGAAAGAAATGGTCTTTTGATTATTTAAATGAGTAAACTCCCATGGATAGGGTCTAAGTTGGAAAGTCGTACTGTGCAAAAAAGGGAAAAGAGCCTGCGAAGTGTTCAGTTAACTCTGCTTGGGGTTATCAAGTCTCAAAACATACCTGAAACACTGGCAATCCAAACCCTGGGAGGTGATGACATCATAATGACATCATGAGGGCCTGCTTAGGTATGTTTATGAAACAGATGGGTGTTGGAGTGATGAAGAAATGCTATTATCTCAAAGCAGAGAAAGTACTTGTTCTTAGTAAATGGGCATGTGTAGGAAAAGTGACTGGATAAGCAGAGATATGGCTAGTATAGAGACCTGCACATTATGAGATCCTAGAATAGGAAAACCTACATTTGAATAGTGGAAGCATCAAAAGAGTGGGTAGTGAGGCTAGCAGAAGCTGGAGTTCTTGCAGTGGTGGTTTAAGCCAGGAGAACACATAAGTTTTGGCGCCCATGCAGTGGTATCAGCATTTGGAGAGCAATGAGGCAATTACCCTGAATTAATTAAGCACCTAAATATGCCGGACTAAGTGTCCCGGGTGCTCCCATCCCTCAAAGATGTTCTAATGAAGCAGAGAGCACACACATACTTAGGTGCACACAAAACCAATACAAGATGACTGTACAGAACAAGGCACTAAAAGCTGGTGGAAACAGGGGACCAAGAAAGGATTCATGAAGAAGGGGGCTCTTGAGCCAAGTTTTGAAGGAAACCAGGATTCCAAGAAGCACAGGGGAGGAGGGAGTGAATCCCAGGCTTGGGGGCAAACAGAGCAAAGGCAGCAAGATGAGATGTGGAAGGTCATGTGTGAAGCACAGACAGAGGTCAGTTTGGATGGACTAAAGAAGAGTAACATGGAATAAGATGAGAAAGGTGGGCTGAAGCCAGGTTATGAAGGTGTTTAATGCAAAACAGGGGACTTTCTATTTCTCCTAAAAGCAAAAGAGAACCCCTTTAGTTTACTGAGTGGGGTGACACGATCAGACCCACTGTAGGAAAATCACAATTGATTACAAAATCATACACACAAAAAATTTACTAATAAAAAGCACAATTGTGGTATAATTACTCAATGAGGAAAGAGAACCCAAGCAGATGCAGATATATGACTGGAACAATTCTGAGCCTACACTAGATTCCACATGAGGGCAAAAGTGCTCAAGGAAAAGCATAGACACCCTGGCCTTGAATGTGAGAACATGGGGAGAAAGTGTTTGGGGGTGAGGTTGGAGGAGTAGGTGAGAGTTAGTTCGAAGGGAGTCCATAACAGAACCACCTTATAATAAACTCTACTTTAAGTAGATAGTATTATAGGGAGTACAATCAGTGAGTATATTAGTTCTCTCAAAAAATTTTTTTACATAAACTACATTAAGCCTTCAAGGTTCAGATGGATGCATAAATGGCAAGTCAAGCAGAAAGGCACTACCTACAGATTAAGGCATGCCCATAATTTGAATCTACTTAATGTGAACCAGATTTGGAAGAACATGCTTTCCCCTCACTGACAGGTGTATATAATTCCCTTTAACCTCGGACCAAGCAAGAGACTTATTTAATCTTACAACATGTGGCATGCAGGGCACAATTCCATTCATGGAAGGATTTTTCCCCTTTATGCAAAAGAAGTAACAACTCAGAGCAGCCAGGGAAGATGTTCACGGATGGGAAAAGATCCAATCTTGCCAGCACTGAGGGGATTTTTGTGAACTTGTACCCACTGGGAAAATTGACACACACTCAATGCTGCAAAAAGTTGTTTTAATTGTCCCTTCCCTGCTGCTACATAATAGTCCACTGAGTCGGTTTTCCATTTTAGTCACATCAAAGCTTAGACTTCACCTTAAATAAGTGACTGTGTTTTCTGACACAGGAAGTTTCCTGTTTTCTGGATGGGCTTAGTTTGTGCATCCCACACTAATTATCCAGCAAAATGAGACCATTTAGGTCCAGCCATGAAAGAACAGATGGGAAGACAATGGGTTTGTAAGCATATCAATCCTTGTTTCAGGACAACCACAGAATCTCAAAGTTGGAACAGCCACTCAAGGCCCTTGAATCCAACTTACTCCTGACAAAGCACAGATTCCCTCTCTGATTCTGAGAAAGTTATGTGACCCAGTACTTAGAACACCATATGCCCATTGTCAGGAGACTTGAGTTCTTGTCTAGTCTCAGATACTTATTAGCTGTGTGATTCAGGAGGATTTGGTCTCTGGCCGCTTCAGTTTCCTCATCTCTAAAACAGGGGTGAAAATAGTACCTACCCTCCCAGGGTTGTTGTGACGATCAGATGAGAAAATATTTGTGACACACTTAGCAAACCTTCAAGGGCCATATAAATGCTAGTTGTTATTATTATGGTTCTTGTTATGTCAATGAGAGGAACAGCAGCAAATAATGGAGAGGACTTGAATAGGCTTCAAGAACTGGGTTCAAATTCTGTCTTGGAAGTTTACTATTGCGTGGCTATGGGCAAGTCACTTAATTTCTCTAAAGTTCAGTTTGAGGCTTCTGATTTCATGATAATATCAATAGCTGATGTCTATGTAGCACTTTGAGGTTTGCAAAGCGCTTTACATGTTATAAGGGAGAGAGTTTAGGTGACTTGCCCAGGGACATACAGCAAGCAGGTGTACGAGGCAAGATCTGAACTCAGGTCTTCCTCCAGGTACAGTGCTTTATCCACTATGTCCACCAGCCCCCTACCACTATACTGATTTAAAGACACTAATGATCCTGGAATAGCTTTGGTCAAATCCCTTTTTTAAGACCTGTGATTTCATTGGTTTACAGAAATCCTCAATAAGGAAGTTCCCTCTACCAATGCAGGTCAATTTACAGTCTTAGAGAGCACTTTGCCCAAGGTCGTGTGGCCAGATATGTCAGAAGCCTGATGTAAACAGCCAAAACATTTGTATTCATTCCCTAAGGCCAGTTGAACTAATCTGGTTAAATTCCCCAATCCTCAGGAACCTGAAAGAGCCTAAAAGTGAGACTTGAATTCAATAGTAGAAATGTTTTCACCAGCATTAATAAAATCAGGACTAGATTCTCAATTCTAAGTCTGACAATGCTTGGTTTTTTTTCTTTCAATTTCTAATTACGCATTAGGATTTGCAGAGGACTCAGCCTACTTGAAAAATGGGGAGTCACATGATAACTAACATAAAATATGTCACATTAATGATGACATCCTTGCAAAGTGGTGCAAAAAGTAACTGAGGAAGAATGGGAAACCTTTAAGAAATGAAATGCTGAAAACGCAAAGGGAAACAATCTCAGTGAGAAGAAAAAAAGAGCTGTCTGAAGAGATCAATGTAGCTGCAAAGGGAATTCATCATCCAACTCAAATTTTTTAAAGTAAATAATATAAAGGAAGCAGTAAGGTGACTCAGTAAATAAATCATTGGGCCCAGAATCAAGAAGACTGGAGTTCAAATCCTGCCTCAGATACTTACTGTGTGATCCTGGACAAGTCACTTAACCTCTGTTTGCCTCCATCCATTGGAGAAGGAAATGACAAACCACTCCAGTATCTTTGCCAAGACAACCCCATCCAGGGTCATGAAGAGTCAGACACTGGTGAATGGCTAAAAAAGAAATACAATACAGAAGATGGGCGCAAGGACAGGTCACACAGGAGGAATGACTCATTGTGGTACAACCCTATAAAAGTTATTTCAGCAGTGCTACAGTTCAGAATGATCTGAGGCTGGCGAGGGAAGCCAAAGATAATTTTAAAAGAGGAGAAATTAGCTGTAAGGGGAGAAAACAGATGGGTAAGAGAGCTGGTTGGGGTGGACAAGACACTGCCGACTGACAACCTCCACTGTTGGAAGGCTGATCTACTCAATTCTTACCTGCAACAAATTTTTGTTTTTTTCTACTCAGAACAATAGGCCTTCCACACTGGAAAGGACAGAATGAAAATGGCTAACAGAGAATTGATAATCAAGGTATGTAAAATAAGAGTAAGGGAACACTTAAGTGCCCTTGCACAGGCAGAGCTGTGTTTTCATGTAGAGAAAGAATTCCTGAGTGTAATTGCTGAGCCAGTCAGTAATAATTGAAATGATCATGGAAAACAGGAGAAGTACTACAGCATCAGAGAAGGACAAATATCATCTTTATTTTCAAAATAAGGTGGGGGAGAAGATTCTTCAAACTATAGGCTGGTGAATTTAGTACAATTCCCAGAAAAATTAAAAGCCAGGTATAGCCATAGAAAAAAAAAATGCTTTAAATCATCATTTATTAGAGAAATGCAAATTAAAACAAACAACTGAACAACTCTAAGGTACTACCACATACCTATCAAAAATGATTAATGCTGAAAAAGATGAGAGAAAATAGGTACACTGATGAATAGCTGGTAGAGCTGCAAAATGGTCTGACTATTCTGGAGAACAGTTTGGAACTATGTGCAAAGGGTCCTAAAACTATGCATACATACAATTTGATCCAGCAATACTACTACTAGCTCTGTACCCCCAAAGAGATTAAATAAAAAGAAAAGGCCTTATGAGAAAGTGTTAAAAATTTATCTGATTTTTTTCATTTTGTACCAACATTAACCTAGTCTCCTATACTTTTGATTCTTTGTTCTCCCTCAACCCCCAGAATTTCCAAATTGGAAGGGACTTCTGAAGTCACCTGGTCTAACCTTAAATTATTGCTATTTTTTAGATTCTTAGGAAATTTCTTTTTTTTTTTTTGCCTTTTTTTTGGAGGGCAGTTGGGGTTAAGTGACTTGCCCAAGGTCACATGGCTAGTTAAGTGTTAAGTGTCTGAGGCTGGATTTGAACTCAGATCCTCCTGACTCCTGCTCTATTCACTGTGCCACCTAGCCACCCCCTTAGGAAATTTCTGAAAAATGGAAAGGTAAGGTGATCAATCTCCCCATCCATATTACCTTTTATATATATAAGCAAATGCCTCTCTCAATGATCATTATTGAAAAGAAGCATTTTTTAGTGCTAGGAAAAGAAAACGGCAATCAATGCACAAAACTAATATATCTAAATGAAATTTGCTAAAGGCTAATCTTTACAATTAATAAAGGGCTCAAGAGGGCTAGAGAAGGGCTCATATGGAAGGTTGAGGAATCTATATCTCAAGGTCAAGTCAACAAGAATTTAAGTACATACCTGTTCCAGGCACTGTGCTAAGTACTAGGCATACAAGGAAAGGGAAAAACACAGATCCTGCCCTCAAGAAGCTCACATTCTAATAAGGGAGTCAGAATGTAAATAACTAGGTACGTAACAAGATAGACGACACAGAGTAACTGGAAGGTAGGTCTCCATTAATACTCTGGGCTGTTCACTGCAGTCTTTGGTCAGTTCATGATATAGAAAAGATACAGCAACAAAGATGGTTTCCAGCTTCCCCTTGTTACATCTCTGTGACATCAGTGATGTTTCTCCCAGCTTTCATCAATTCCTAGGGATTCTAAAGCAGTGATCACTGTTAGGGCAGATAAGTATTACCTGCTACCTCTACTACAAGGTCCATATTTTGGGATCTTTGTACGCTGCAGTGGTTGAAGGGACTAAAAAGATGAAGGAGGAAGTGTCAGAAAGACTAACTCACTACATAAGTGATTCATTGGACATATTCTTATAAAGAAGGAGACAGTTCTATGGTCTTAGTTGGATTCTTTGGAACACTTCTGGTAAGTTTCCCAGGACCCAATAACTCATTCCTCTTCACAGTGGACATAAGCCCCATGACAAAACAAAGAGCAAAAGTGTCACTAGGGTTATTCATGGTCTGAATTTCTTATTTAATATTTACATCTCCTGAGTGTGCCTTCAGACTCCAAAGCATGCTAAAAGTGCAATAATGGGATTCACAAATTAGAACTGGAAGGGACCTTAGATTTTACAAGTGAGGAACTTTAGAACCAGAGAAGTTAAATGAATTGCCCAAGATCAGGCAGCTAATATAAATCTGAGCTGGAAATCAAACCTCATTTTGACTTCAAGGCATATGTTCTTTCTCCTATAGAACTAAGATCCAAAAAGATCTTTATAGGCTAGATGAGGGACTGAATTCAATATGATGCAATTTAGCCCAAAGACAGAAGGAATGACACCTCCTTTTCAGCTTCCTTTTGTATGTTGTCTTCCCCCATTAGACTGTAAGCCCCTTGAGGGCAGGGACTGTCTTTTTTTTTTTTCTTTTCTTTTTTTTTTTTTGGATCTCAGAGCTTAGCACAGTGCCTGGCCTATAGTGGGCACTTAATAAATGTTTACTGACTGACTGACATGTACAGACCTTTAGAGTGGCACTTCTAGTAGTAGCAAAGAACTGGAAACAAAACAAGTGCCCACTAATTGGGGAATGGCTGAACAAATTATGGTACATTAATGCAAATGAATGTTTTTGTACTATAAGAAATAACAAAAGGGATGAATTTAGAGAAACCTGGGAAGATCTGTATGAATGGACACAAAGTAAAATGAAAAGAAGCAAGAGGGTAATTAATGAATGACTACAATAACATCAAGGAAAACAACTTTGAAAGAAAAGAGCTTTAAGGAAACCTATTTAAAAAATACACAGAAGAGAGCAAAAGGAAGCTCAGAAAAGGACATAAACAACGCATTTTGTTACTATTGTATTAAATTTAATGTATAGTTTCACAACTTTGTTAACAGAAGTTCATAGTTTACATATACAATCCCCTGGGTTTATTCTTTTTACTGATGAAATGTTTATTTTTGTTGATGTCCATTAAATTCTCAGTGAAAAAATTTAATTGTATAAATGTAAAAGGGAGGAGAGGGGGAAGGGGAAGGATGAGTAGAGGAGGAGGAAGGAAGGGAAGAAGAAACTCTGCTTTCTATCTCTCTATCTGGCATGTTTCATCACGGATCCTTTGGAATTGTGGTGGGTCATTGCATTGATCAGAGTTACTATGTCTTTCAAACCTGCTTATCTTTATTGCTGTTGCTGTGCAAATTGTTCTCTTGGTTCTGCTCACTTCACTCTGCATCAGTTCATATACATCTTCTCAGGCTTTCCTTAAACCCTTCTCTTCATCATTTCTTACAGCACAATAGCATTCAATCAAATTAATAAACTATGAGTAGCTTTTTTTTTTAAGTTTTATCATTTCTTCTTTTTTTTATACCACAGTCATTTCCCCTTAAATGTGTATCCTGTCAATTGAGCTCTTTGTAATAAACACACACACACACACACACACACACACACACACACACACATGAGCAAAGGCAGAAAACCCTGTAACTGCATTGATATACCTACCTTGTTCCAAATATCTACCCTCCACTACTCTGAGAAGTAGATGTTTCCTTACACAGTTTCTGGGCAAAGATTTCTCATGACAACTCATCAAAGTACATCTATTTTTTAGGGTTATCATGTATGTGAGAGGTGTCAAACAGGCAGCCAAAAACACTCCCGAGTATAGCCTGAACCATATCAAAATGTATTTTCTATCTGATTTTTAAAGTGTTGATAATTTTAAAAAAGAAAGATACAAATATGTGTAGTTTTCTAAATTAATATATGGCTCACAGGAATCCTTATAGACAGTGTAGTGGCCCCCATTTCTTTGAGTTTGACACCACTGATTTACAATATTGTAGTCATTGTGTATTTTGTTCCCTTCATTCTGCCTTCTTCATCCTACATCACTTTTTACAAGTCCTCCAGTGTTTCCCTAAATTACTCATATTCATCATTTGTTTTGGTTCAATAATTTCAGCTTATATTCAGATGCTACAATTTGTCTGGCCATCCCCCAAGTAACGTGTGCCCATTTTGTTTTTGCTTTTTTTTTTCTTTTTTGTTACTGCAAAGAATGCTATGATAAATATGTTACCACATTTAGGTCCTTGTTTCTTGTCACTGATATGCTTTCAGGGTATATACACAATAGTGGAATCAATGAATCAAAGATTACAATTTTGTGACTTTTCTCAAATAATTCCAATTTAATTTCTAGGATGGCAGGACAAATTCACAACCACAGCAAGAACATATGAGTGTTCCTATCTTTACAGAGCACCTCCAACACCGAGGGTTTCAATTTTTGTCATTTCTGATAATTTGATGTATATGGAATGGGAGAAAGTTGAGAATTGTTTTAATTTGCATTTCTTTTATGATTAATTATCTTGAGCTATTATTCTTCTTAATAGTGTTTGTTCATATACTATGACCATTTATATACTAGAGAACTCTACTTGCACCTTCTGTATCTATGCCAGTTTCTTACATATCTTGGATAACAGACTTGTTTAAGAAATATGAAATGCAAAAATACTTTAAATATTTATTTTTCATATGAAAAATATTAGATTTATTCTACTTGCCTCTAAAAGGCAAAACTAGGACAAGAGGTAAAACTATGGAAGTTACAGGAAAGGAGATTTCTACTGAATGTAAACATAACACTCCCTTTGGAACTCTATTCCACAGAAATTATATTAACACTTGCAGGCTAGGTCCCCAGAGGGTGGCTTACTCCTAATCTTGGGGTTCTAAGGGGAACTCACAGGGGCAGAATTTATAGTACTGCTACCCATGAGACCCCCTCCCCAAGTGTTTCCCACTGATTATAAGCCAGTAGACTCAATCAGCTTTTAGTAAAGGTATATACTGAGATGGTATTATAAAAAGAGCTGATATAAAACATCTCCCAAAAGCCTGCAAAACATCCTCCTATTGCAAACATGGGATTCCTGAAGAAAGTAGGCTTAAACGATAAATATAGAATGGATGCAGAATAAAGTAAGAACAAAGAAAACAATTTAAAGAATAAAGATAACATTGTAAAGACAAACAACTTTGAAAGACTTAAGAACTCTGGTAAATGAAATGACTAACCACGATTTTAGAGGACTTGTAAAAAAAAAATGCTATCCACTTCCTGACAGAGAGATGAGGGACTCAGAGTGCAAATTGATCAACTGATCAATCGACTAAAATATAAATGTATAGAAATATATATTATATAGAAATATCCTATTATATAGAATATAGAATATAGAAATATGTGTATATAGTATAGATGTACATATAAATTATATATTTAATATAATTTAGATAGACCAATATAAACTTTTGACATAGACAATGAGAAAATTTGTTTTATTTGATTATGCATACTTGAAACAATGATTTTGGTTTTCTTTTTCCTCCCAATGGGGGGAAAGGAAGGAAGACTTGAAAGTAGATTTTTGTTAATTGAAAAAAATTAATTAAATTTAAAAAAATAAACTTAGAATAATACAAAAAAAGGTAGGGAGGCCCACATGTAGAGAACATATGTGGCCAAATGGTAAACTCACAACCCCCAGCTACCAGAAGTCCTTTCTTGAGTCTATAATTAACATTCTTCTCTGGTGTAAGAAGTTACATTCCTTGAAGGTACTTGCTCCCTTCGGTCTTCTGAGGTCTCTTCCAAATCCAAGACCGTGTGATTTTAGGTGGATCCCTCGTTGGAGGCATTTTTTTTCTACTTACCTACATGCACAATGTACATGTACATATATATAACCTACATGTACATGTACACTTATTACTGGGAATTCCCCTTTGAATGTAAGCCAACACATATATGATGAAGAAGATCAGTCTCTAAGCTATGTAACATCATAGCAACTGACATCATTAATTATTGGTATTAGGATCTTTAAAGGTAGAAGGTACCATAAAGGTCATCAAAGCCAAAACTTCCATCCCCCTTTACAGAACTGGAATCATCTAAGGCCGGGAGAAATTAAGTGATTTGTCTCACATCCCATAAATAGCGGGGCTAGAATGTAAACCCAAGTCTTCTGACTCTAAATACAAAGTTCTTTCCACTGGACCAGCTGACTTCCTCTAGGACATATTCTAGCAAATAGCTACCATATTAAAACTTGGAGGAAAGGGAGAGGCAACATTTTCAAAGAAAATTGCCCATGTTCATAAAAATGCTTCCACAGAGACTAAACTTCATTAGGGCACAGTACAGGTCACAGCACTTTCCTGCTGATTTAGCTTGCGGGGGATAAAGTGGGTGTTAATTTTTCTGTCACTTTAAAGAATGTCTGAGCCTTTATCTTAATTTTAAATTATGTTAGAGTTTCCTGGATTTAATGGCATAGGGCACGGTTGGTAATAAAGAAAATAAACCTAAGAGAAGATCCCAATAGCTATTAAGACCCACCCTTTGGCAAACTAGGGGAATAGGAATTAAATATATTCAAATGTGGAGGAGATTTTTCAGTCATTTGTCTGTAAAAGCGAAGTGCAGATAAGAACTTAATTTGCCTAGATAACCCAGAGTTAATGCCCCAAATATTTTTCACTTCTGAGAAGGCCTCAGAGAATTGTCAGTGGACATCCAAAAAAACTGGTCTTCAAAATTATAGTCCCTGGAAATGAAGGAATTAAATGACTCACAAAAAGTGAGGTATTAGGAGACATCTGTTAACATTATATACCACATGAATGCACAACCAGTGAATGGTACATAGATCAAATGCTCTCTCAAGTTCTCCAGTAGTTGGTTCAATCTCTTACCTTGAAGCCTGAGTCAGGAAGACTCATCTTCCTGAGTTCAAATCCGGCCTTAGGCACTTCCTAGCTGTGTGACCCTGGGCTAGTCACTTAACTCTGCTTGCCTTACCTTCTTCATCTGCAAAATGAGCTGGAGAAAGGAATGGCAAACGATACCTATATCTTTGCCAAGAAAACCCCAAATGAGCTCATGAAGAGTCAGGACTGAAAATGACTCAACAACAACAAAACCCTTTACTGAAACTCTAATTGTTTTTTTCTTAACTTTGCTTCCCCAAGGAGCTAAGTCAGAGGATTTGCTAACAAATTGACATGAAAAATCTATGCCAAACAATGATGACTTAGTCTTCTAGTAAAAAGAGAATTATGAAATTGGGAGCTGTCTGGTGACGTCTGGTGAAAATCACAGGTCCAAACCACAATCACAAGTTCACATCAGATGCCCTCTACCAAAGCAGGCTCATGATAGTTCTGCAATGAGTAACCTGAGAGTTGCCTGGGAGCACTTAAGGGTCACACAAACTGTACCCATTTTGCACCCACATCATATCAACTCCAAAGCTAGCCAGTGCATCATATTCTTACACAAGAATTCTGTTAGAAAATTAGTAAATTGAAGTCAGAGAGACAGGTTAGCATAGTAGTTAGAGAGGCAAGTTCAAAGCCAGGAATACCTGGGTTCAAGCCTCACCTTTGAAATACACTAGCTGGATAACCCTGGACAAGCCACTTAATGCTACTTAACTTTTCAAGGATCTGGACAAAATTACAGAGAAGATGCCAACACAAACCGGGAAAGGGAGTCTCCTCACCTGGCAGTTCCCTACATGAATGAAATCACAGGTTCAGGTCCAAGCTATATCCCTAATACCTGGCAACAACTCTGTGGGGGAAAAAAAGAGTATAATACTTACAGGATAATCCCCTCTCACACATGAGGATTAAATAATCTTGGATTTAGAGCTTGAAGGGATTTTACAGGTTGTCTGGCTAAGATCCTTCATTTTAAGGATGAGGAAAATGAGGCTGCAGGAGCTGAAGTGATTTGCCATTTTAATTTTCAGAGAATCTATCATTTGGGTAATGATTTGCACCTCTTGTATGAAGTTGTTAATTCTCTTTCCATGTCTTTCCTCTAACTCCTATCTTCTTCAATTCTTTCTTCTAGAACTCTCATTTCATTTTACCATTTATTAATTCTTTCTTCATTTCTCCCAGGAATTCTAGAAGACCTTGTAGCCAAACCACATTTTTCTTTGAAGCTTTGCAATGAAGAAGCTATAAAGTTTTTTCTCTTTTAGATTTGTATCTAGGGCATTCCTGGATCCACAATTGCTCTTTATCGTGGGTGACATTTTGTTTATTCATCCTTCCAACCTTATTTCTTAAGTTGGGACTTTGTAGTATTAGGGCCAGGCTGTGTGGAATTCTAGAAAGAATGTCTAAGGCTTCTTTTATCCTGATCTATACTCTCTGGTGGCCTGCCACTGTATTCTCTGCATAATGTATGTTGTGTTCTTCAAGGATCTCAGGGCAGCAAGGGCCAGGGAGCTGCAACTTTTCAGAATGCCCAAAGTGGTTTGAATTAGTCTGATTGCAACACTCTTAGACTGATCTCTGCAGGTGAGTTCACATGACAGAACCACAAGTTTCCCCTCAGATGGAGCTTCTGCAGGAAGCTTCTCAAACCCTGGCCTATCAGATAGCTAGAAGGATCTGCATCTTCTTAGTAACTACAGGCTTGCCCTTGATTGTCACTCCATTGTCCTGGTTACTCAGAGACAGGACCCAGCCCAGTCTTCTGGACAGAACCTGAAATCCTTCCCTGAGGTAAAAGTCACAGAGGACAAGCTCACTCCTGTTCCTATACCCTTCCTAGTGTAAACTACAGGTTCTGTTTGACTGCTCCTTGCCATGGTGCTGTAGCCTCTGTCCATAGCTTCAGTCCACCCAGAATCCAGGACTCTGCTCCAGAGTCAGAGCACCACAGCTGCTGGCTTGCTTCTGCTCCTCTAGACCCCATTCACAATTGCACTTGGGCCTCTACTCTTCTTGCTGATAAATAAGCACAAATTGCAGCCTCTATCCAAATAGATCCTCAACCCCATTCCTGGGTCAGAGCAAGAGTTGCCAGCTCTCTTATTTTCTCCCTACTTGATCCATGACCATTCTTTCCCCTGTCTTACAGCCCAGCTCAGTCCCTGTATTGCAACACTGTGCAAGTTTTCCTGGCTAGATGCCCTCCTCCATTCCCCCAATGCCTACAGGCCTTTGTCTATTTACCTATGCTGACTAGGGAAAAATGACCTTCTGTGGTATCTCCTTGAACTTCCTGATCACTACTGTTTGGGATGAAAAATAACCCTCATCCTTAATTTAGTGAAAAAATAAACACAGAGATCTCTTAGGATAAGAACAGGAGTTTATTCTCTTCCCTGGGAGAAGAGGGTGGTCTTCCCCATGACTCATCATGGAGAAGAGGTGTGTTACAATAGGCAGTGCAAGAATTTATAAACTAATGTAGTCAAGCCCCCTTTCCAACTGTCTCCTCTCTCGTTGGTTGAGAAGCAGACTTCATTGAAATCTTCCCCAAATGGGACAGCAAGAAAAGGTCGGGTGAGGGTCTCAAAGCAAGGGAGGAAGAGTGATGCTGGGCTGTCCCTGACTCCCACTGGCTGGTAGGAGGAGCCCACCAAGGTGGGGGGAGCGGGGGGAGGGGGGAGAGAGCAGACAAAGGAAAATGAAAGTGACTGACAGCACCAATGGAGGAGAAAAAGGGAAGTTAACAATCCCAAATTGAGAAGTTTTCACTCATCCCATACACTACTAAGTCTGGTGCTCTTCCTCATTCGTTTCAGGAGCAATTGTGGGAGAAAGTTGGGCTTTAATGCTTCCTCTTACTCCATCATCTTTGCCAGTCTTCCCATGACTCCCAAGATCACGTAGCCAGTAAGTAGAAGAACAAGAGTTTGAACTCAAGTCCTCTGACTCTAAGACCAGCACTTTTTCTTCCATATGAATCACCTACACTGTACCAGGTTAGTATAACTGAACAAACTAAGAGTCAAAAAGATTAAATTATTAACAAAGAACTCAGGTTATATCTCACACATACACACACACACACACACACACACACACACACACACACACACCCCATATAACCAGAATAATAGTTATATGGCATCTTTAGTTGCACCCTAAAGGTAAAAGACTTGAGAAGCAATGTATTATTCTAAAGAGAAAAGAAATGGAAATGCAACTCAGTTATACAACACATTTATCCTCCTTACAGCTATCAAAGCCAAAGGAAGTTAGCCCATACAATAAACTTTGGGATGCAAGATAGAAAATGCAGTAATCTTCAGTAAATGGAACTTTCCCAGTAAAGACCCTATATAAGCTGTATGGTTTTTCTAAATCCATTCAAGCTTGCTCTTTGAGCTTGCAGTAGGAACTGTGGCTGCAAGGGATTTTTATTTTTGAAAATTCAATTAAAATTTATCTAAGAATTAGGCTGGTACCACCTGGGGATAAATAATTTGATCCTCTTTAAATTAAGGCATCTGACTATACCTCAGCATTAGATTGTATTTTAGTCTTGCAACACTGCACTAGTCACAGGAGGCATTGCACTGCTGTAAGAGCTTAAAGTAGAATTTTTTTCCAAAATAAATGGTGTACAATTTGTCAATAATGCTTGTAGAATCTTCCTTCTTTTTTTTTTAACTTGTGTGACTGTTCCTTCTCATTTTCCTTTCTGGTTCATCTTCCTCTTCCTGCCCAGGCCTAGCTTTCTCCCAAGCCTCTATTCTGAGCCTTCTTCTCTTCCGTCTGCTTTTACTTTTCAAGAGGTTCAATCATCTCATTGCAGATAACTCCCAAATCAATATATGCACCCCCAGTTTCTGCACCATTAGCTTCAGTCCTGCATCCCTGGCTTTCTGGACATTTCTAATCATATGTTCTAACTGGTGTATCCAAAACTGAACTCGTTATCATCACCTCTGATAAAGTTCCTCCTCCCAAATTCCTTCTAGACATTTCTAATCATATTCTAACTAGAGTGTCCAAAACCAAACTGATTACCATCACTTCTAATCATGTCCCTCCTCCCAACGTCCTTCTGGATATTTCTAATCATTAATATTTCTCACTGGCATATCCAAGACTGAATTCGTTATCATCACTGCTAATGATGCCCCAGCTCCTAGTTTCCTCAACTGTATATTGGTGACAACAATGGTGTCCAGCTCACAGGTTTGTTGTGAGGATCTAATGAAACAGCACATGTAAAGAGTTTTGCAAACCTTAAAGAAATATATACTATCAGCTATTAGTATTATTAATTATTAATTCTGTTGACTGATCCATCATCTTCCTAGTTAACCAGGTTCAACATCTCAGAATCATCTTTGACTTTCTACAGATTTTGTATTTATTTATCCATGTCCATAATGTCACTCCCCCTCTTAGAATATAAGCTCCTTGAGGGTAAAGACAATTTTGAGGTATTTTTTAAAATATCTCAGCATATAGCAAAGTAAATGGTACATAATAAGTACTTAATATATATTTACTGAACTGAGTTGAGTTGAACTGAATGTTTCCATTCATCCTGCCGCCACCAAGATAAACTATTATAATATTCTCCTAAATAATCTTCTTGCCTTCAATCTCTTCCCCTCCAATTCATCTCTCACATAGCTACCCAAATAATCCTCTAAATTCTCAGGACTCAGTCACCAACTTGCTCAAAAACCGTTAATTGCTCTTTACCTCCTCTAGAATAAAATACAGACTTTTTAACCTAGAATTTGAATACTTCTACCATATATATATATATATATATACATATATATAATATATATATATATATTATATATATATATATATATTTATAGTCCCAAACTGTCTTTCCTAGTGTAATCTCAAATTATTCTCCTTAACATGCTCTGTTACATTCAAACTAAACTGCTTTCCCTCTAGATTTGTGATCCCATTCTTCCATGCATTCACACAAGTTGTCTCCCATGCCTTGAACGTTCTCCTTCCTCATAATGACCTATTAAAATCCTCTTTGTTCAAGGCTCAATCAGAGGCTACTTCTTCATCAAACCTTCACTAATCCCTCAGCGTTCAAGGGCTCACTCTCTCTCTGAAAATGTTCCTAGCAAACCTAGGATCCCTTCTTTATCCCTATTATACTTTACCTTGTATTACAGCCATCTGGTTATATGTTGTATCTATACAAATCTACAAACTACTTTATGATTGGTACTGTGTCACACAGTTGATTTTGTATGCCCCTGTGCCTAGGACAGTGCCACCTCCATTGTAGATGTTTAAAAAATCCTTGATGGATCAAATAAATTATGACCAATTTGTAGATGCTCTACTGTAGCGGTTCTCAACCTGGGAGTTGAACAACAATTTCACAGGGGTCACAGGGGTTGCCTCAGACCATCAGAAAACACATATTTCCAATGGTCTTAGGAACAGAGACACAACTCCTCTATCTGTCTCCAGGCGGGTCCACCCACATGCAGATACATCCATATACGAGTATTAAACGGTTGTGGCATTAGAAAGGTTGAGAACCACTGCTCTACTGCGTATTCCCTGCCCTTGTAATATGATAGTCTGAAAAACCTTTCTTCTGGCAAGCTATTTTGACACCATATACACAACCCTAGCTAGGCACTGACCCTGTGCCTTATACTTTTTGACAAACCCTTCCTAATCTCAGTTTCTGACATCTTCCATGCTAGACATATTGCAGCTTTTCATAATCAGGGCCTTTCTGATTGGGACATCAGAAAAAAGAAAAATTCTGCTCCTCCCTATAAAACATCTGGCCCTATTCCACATGCTTGAACAGGAAACCCCAATGTTCCTATAGGGAACCTGGTATAACCTGGGATTAAGGGCAGGAAGGTGCCTCTAACTGACTTCCTTTTTTTACCATGACCAGCTTGTACTGGCTCTTAAGAGCCGACTAATAAACATTCAGTGTGAATATTCACATCTGAGGAATCAATAAATGCTACAAATTGATATACTGTTTTATTGATTAGCTCAACTTAAGAAATTGATGGAAAAATACTATAATAACACAAATTAAACTTAAAAGTATCTCCTAAGCATATTATCTCCCCACCCCCATCTCTGTGAGAAAGCTGGTTGTTAACCATCTACCATGGCAAAAAATTGGAAATTGAGGGGATGCCCATCAATTGAGGAATGGTTGAACAAGTTGTGGCATATGAATGTATGTAATAGAATACTACTGTGCTCTCAGAAATGATGAACAAGAAGATTTCAGAAAAACCTGGAAAGAATTATGTGAACTGATGCAAAGTGAAATGAGCAGAACCAGGAGAACATTATACACAGAAATAGTAACACTGTATGATCAACTCTAAATGACTTAGCTCTTCTCAGCAATACAATAACCCAAGACAATTCCTAAGGACTCATGATGGAAAATGCTATCCACATTTAGAGAAAAAACTGATGGACTCTGAATACAGATTGAAGCATACTATTTTCACCTTCTTTTATGCTTTTTTCCCCTTTTGGTCTGTTTCTTTTTTACAACATAACTAATAAGGAAATGTGTTTTACATAATTGCACATACATAACCCATATCAAATTGCCTACCATTTTAGGAAGAGGGGAAAGAGAGAGGAAGGAAAAAAATTTGGAACACAAAATTTTCTAAAAGTGAATGTTAAAAAAGAGTCTTTAAGGGAGGCGGAGCCAAGATGGCAGCGTAGCAGCAGAAACATATCGCAGCTCTCACATAGCCACCCCAAAATACCCATAAAATAGGACTCTAAACCAACCCTAGAACTCAAAAACGCACACAAAGATAGAGGAACCATATCAGCACTGCAGACCGAAACCAGCCTGGCCTGAAGCCACAGCTGTGCCCTGGGGCGGCTGGACGGGAGGAGCAGAGGAGCAGATTAGCAGCAGCTGTTAGCAGCGTTCAGAACTAGGTCAGTGGGAACTGTGGGGAGAAAAGCATCCGGCCGAAAAGGCCTCCAGAGCGGAAAAGCGAAAGGCAGAGGTTTTGCACCCGCCTACGCGTTGCAGCTTCACGCTCGCAGCCTGCAGACAGCAGGGGGACTAAGCAATTGTTCTGAGGCCAAGAGCTCTCGTATTGAGCGGCCTTGGATCTGGATCGCTGTCTTGGGCCTTGGTCCTGGAGTCTTCATTATCCAGTCAGCCGGGAAGTAAATAGGAAGAGTCCCAGCATCTTCCTGAGAGCTACGGCAGCTGGGAGGACCCCAGCGATTTGGGACAGAGCTTTCCCTTCTGGAAGCAGAGCCCCACAGAGATTTAAAAAAAAAAATCACAGACTGAACAACCATGAGTAAGAATTAGCATAAGAAGCAAAGTAAGAACAGCTCCCAAACCCTAGATTCCTTCTTTGAGGAAAAGAAAGATCATGGGAGAGAGGGAGGAGGAAAGCGCAGCTAGAGCACACCCACCAGGGGCCTCCAATAAACATGAAGAATGCCTTAAAGCTAGAGATGAGTTGAAGAAGGATTTTCAAAACCAAATAAGGGAAGTGGAAGAAAAACTGGGAAGAGAAATAAGAATGTTGCAGGAAAATCA
>CM053586.1:260425393-260464503 GCA_028646515.1 Pseudochirops corinnae
ATATATATATATATATATGAAGGGATGATACCTAAAAAATAAAATTAAGAGGTAAGAGGAAATTTATAGGGAGAAGGAGAAAAGGAGAGATCGATTAGGGTAAATTATCACATACAAAAGAGGCAAGAGAAAAGTGTTACAATGGAGGAGAAGAGCAGGAAGGTGAAAGGGAATGGGACAACCTGATTCTCATTGAATTTGACTTAAGGAGGGAATAACATACACATTCAATTGGGTATCTTACCCTAAAGGAAAATAGGGAGAGAAGAGGATAAGAGGGAGGATGATAGAAGGGAGGGCAAACTGGGGGAGAGGGTAGTCAGAAGCAAACAATTTTGAAAAGAGATAGGGTCAAAGGAGAAAATAGAATAAGTAGGGGGCGGAATAGGATAGAAGGAAATATAGTTAGTCTTTCACAATATACCTATTATGGAAATGTTTTGTGTAACTACACATGCACAACTTATACTGAATTGCTTATCTTCCCAGTGGGGGTGGGTGAGGAAGGAAGAAGGGATAAAATCTGGAACTCAAAGTTTTAAAAACAAATGTTTAAAAAAATGGTTTTTTTTACATGCAACTGGGAAATAAGATATACAGGCAATGGGATATAGAAATTCATCTTGCCCTAAAAAGGCAGCAAAGGGAGGATATAAGAAAGAACAGATTAGGGAAAGGGGTATTCAGTTAGCCTCACTATTTGGGGTTGGGAGTTAGAGGAAAGATGGGGAGAAAAATTTGTAACTCAAAATCTTGTGGAAATGAATGCAGAAAACTAAAAGTAAATTAATAAAGTCGAGGGCCAGCTGGGTGGCACAGTGAAAAGTGCACTGGCCCTGGAGTGAGGAGGACCTGAGTTCAAATCTGACCTCAGACACTTAACACTTACTAGCCGTGTGACCTTCAGCAAGTCACAACCCCAACTGCCCTGCCTTCCCCCCTCCAAAAACAGCAAAAAACAAATAAATAAATTGGAAAAAAAAATAAAAGAATATATTGAGCAAAGAAAAAAAAAGAACTCCATCTTGCCCTACCAGAAAGTTAGAGGGAATGGGGGAGGATATAAGAGAGCACAGATTGGGGGAAGGGGTATTCAGTAGGCTCAATATCTTGGAGTGGGAGGTAGGGGAAAGCTGGGAAGAAAATTTGTAACTCAAAATCTTGTGAAAATGAATGTTGAAAACTAAAAATAAATAAACAAAAGATTGATTTTTTAAAAAAGGAAAAAATATCCTATATGTAGCAAAAAGAGAGAAAGAAGTCTAATATATAATAAAATATTCATTTACAATTGCAAAGAACTAAGCACAAAGTAAGTGTTTATCATTTGGAGAATAGTTTAAAATACCTATGTATGAGAGGTAACAGAATATAATTATTCAGAAAAAAGGATGACTATGAATAAGAGTCATTCAGAGAAATATGAGTGTGAAATATGAGTATGAAGTGATACAAAATTAAATAAGTAGAGCAAAAAGTACAATATACATAATAACTACAACAATGTAAAGGAGGAGATGACTAAAAGGAACTCAAAGACTTTGAGTAGAAAACCTACCATACTCAGACTGATAAAGAAGTGGGTTCAAATCCCATCTCTGAGACTGGTTATACGACTAAGGGCAATTCATTAACCCTTTCTTAGCTTGAATTTCCTCATCTGTAAAATAAGAAGGTGAGAGTAGATGGCATCGAAGTTCCATTCAATATCTAAATTGATGACCCATGATCTCCCTCTCATGGAAGAGAAGTAGAATCTATCAAGATATAATGTTGTATACCTCATTGGAGGAAGTCATTATTTCAGGTGTTTTTATTTAATCATTTTTTTAAAAAATTCATTACAAGGGAGGATTCAATGGTTGAGAAGAGAGGAAGACGAGAAGAGAGAGGAATGTGAGAAAAAAGAAAGAAGGAAGACGCTTTTCTTCAGAAATGATTGTGACAAAGACAAAAGGCATTTTAAAATGCATTTTTTTTAAAAAGAAAAAAGTAGACATTATTCACTACCTGCCTTGATATTGTCTCCTTATGTGTTAAGGATCACTCTGGGAAAATCAAGTTAGATTTCAACAGACCTAAAAACACAGAAAATGTACCTATACACTTATCTAGTCTTTAATGTCAGCAAAAATATTAAGTTACCAAAATTTACTCTCAGATGAAAAAGAACTGCAACTAACATGATGTACAGAATAGCTAAATATTTTATGAAAAGAGGATTAAAGCTTTTGTTAAGGCAGCAATTATGCACTGGTATTCAGCTTAGTGTTCCACTCAGCTTAGTGTTCATTCTGGGCTCATCAGGGATCCCCTGGGTAGGATTAAAACATTTTATCTCTTATCTATAAATAGATCTTTACATCTGAATCAAAAACTTCCCTACAAAAGTAGGAATGCCGAAGCAAAAGTCAACTAGATTAAGAATTGTATATGGCCCAATTTTGGCTCCTAATCTTATTAGCTATTAAAAGCCCATTAAAAGAAAGCAACGTGCAAATGCAGAAAATGGAATACATTTAAAAGTAAGCTTAAAAAACTAAAAACTAAAGAGGTTATCACTTGTGATTGTAATATGCTGAATCTGTGACGTGGCACCGTTTTCCCAGTGTTTCTCAATGTTCTATAAAGAAAACTGGACGAAGACAAGAATACAATACAAGGAATAATCACCTCGTCACAATTCCTCATCACAGATTCCCAGAATACTAAGGCTAGGAGGGAATTAAAGATCACCAACCCTTCATTTTAATCTAAAACAATACATTACAAACAGAGGAAACGTTCAGCACCAATGTCTTCTCCTGCAAATTCAGTCATCCAGCACCAATAATCAATCAATCAATTAGCATTTATTAAGTGCCTACTATGTGCCAAGCACTGTGCTAAGCAACGGACCAAGAAGAAAGAAAATGCCATAGACAGCTAAATGAAAGCTTGCCGTGAAAAGTGCCCAGGGAAGTAATAATAACAGTAACAATGGCTGACATTTAGGTGGTGCTTGCAGATTTAAAAAGCAATTTATACACATTATCTCATTTAAACACCCCCCTTCCCACCCTACAACTAGGTACTATGGGCATTATGTTCCATTTATACATGAGAAAAGTAAGGCTCGGAGAGATTTTAGAAACTTGCCCATTATCACACAGATGGGAAATGTCAGGGGACAAGATGGATAAAGGTGCATCAACTCATTAAGTACTTATTCTCTTCATGGTAAGTCTGAGTCTATTGCTATATATTTATTTATTCCTTCCTTTATGTTCCAGTTCCAAGCTGGAATGCCCTCCCTGATCTGAATCTTAACTATCCTTCAAATCTCAATTCAAGTTCTCCTTCTACTCTGAAACCTTTCCCACAGACCTCTCAAGGTTAGGAGCCATGCTTTAAACACTTCAGTAATCTCATTAACGTGGATACTCCAATGGCACAAATCCCAACCCATTTGAACATTTTTAATCCCATGTGATTCTTGTCCATGTCCTCCCATAAATTCTTCAGGAGGTATACACCCAGTGTCTTGGAAGTTTTTGCCTAGGTCTTTTAACATCGTGAAGGGGACACCAATGTAGCAGTTGGGCTCTTCCAAGTCCTTGACTGATATCTTTCAACACCACTATTTTTGTGTAATTGATTATTGGGAATATGCCTATCACTCATTTCTCTATGACCCTCTGGGTTGTCATAATTTTGAAACTTTGGAGATTGTATTGTTCAAAAGTAATGTCTTCCTCTTATTATGTGCACAGCACAGCACAGCACAACGCTTGATCAGTCCGTCAGCCAACATCTATTAAATATCTACTACGTGCCAGTTAGGGGCAGCTAGGCAACATAAAGGATAGAGTACTGGGCCTGGAATCAGGAAGATCTGAGTTCAGATCCAGCCTTTGGTACTTATTAGCTTTGTGACCCTGGGTAAGTCACTTAACCACTATTTGCCTCAGTTTCTCATCTGTAAAGTAGTAACATACTATAGAAGGAAATGGCAAACCACTCCAGTATCTCTGCCAAGAAAACTCCACGGACACTGCCCTTGGAACCACAGAGTTGGAAACAACTGAACAAACAACAATAATAACATGTGCCAGGCACTGTGCTAAGTACTAGGGTTGCAATGAAAGGTAAAAGACAATCCCTCCTGTCATGGCATTTACAGTCTAATATCTTAGCCCATAAAAGATCCACAAGGATGTCAATTGACCTGGACATGTACAAGTCAATTAATATATGTCACAGGCGTTAACAGGATATTATTAATCCATCTAATTATCCCCTCAGATTGTCATCTTATTGAGGATCAGGATCATAGTTTCTCCAAATTCTGCAAAAGTTTATTAGAGTCTAATACACAATTATGTGGACAAAAGGTACTTAATTCATCAATGATGTGACTTTCTGCAATTTCCTTCACTGTTTTGATGCTATTTACTCTTTGGAACTGGGAGAAATTTCAATGTCTCAGCAACTCTAAGATCGGGAAAAATGCCAGGCATTTATTTTCTCAATAGCCCTCATATTGGCGTTTTCAAGTATTGCACATGCAACCTTGTCGGAACAATTTCTTTCTTAAGGAAGAAATACGGCTTCTCTAGATTTCAAGTTTATAGCGGTGCACCACATTCAGAATGCTTTCCAACTCTACAAAGGCTATTGAAAACCCAGTAATGTCCCTTCTAGAGGCCATTAAATTGGTGAAACAATGCTTCTTTAGAAGGATAGCTCTGAAATAAGCCCAAAGTAATAATTCAACTGAGCTTGCCATGAAACATGAGGCCTCTGGAATGCAGAAGACTTAGCAAAAATAATAGAAAACTGAAGCGTATTTTTCTATTTTAAAAAAATACAACAGTACTTCAGTGAATTATAATTTGCTACATGGTATCGCAAAATGATTTTTGCCAGAAACTATAAAATATTGTCTATGATGATTCTCAAAGTTCATATTTTAGAGGTTGTTCCCCCTAATTTAACAACCTAAAGATATGTAAAGATGAAGCTGAAAGCACCCCACGCTATTTATTCCTTATACATCTATCAGGTGAGAACACAGCTTGAGCAGAAGTATAATAAACAAGGCCTAAACATTTCTATTCAATGAATCAATGAAAGACTTTTAAGAAAAGTCCTTGGATGAACTGGAGTGATAATGACCATAAGAGTATTCTATTGACTTGATGTCTTATGAGTCATCTATAAATTGTAAAGTCAAAACAGGCCCAAGAGATTCAAGCGAGGGGAGAGGAAAGGCTATTACAGTTAAATCTCTGAGAAGGAATCAAAGGTAGGACCCATGTAGGGCTTGGGGGACAGAGCTCCAAGTCTCAGGTGAGATTTCCTCCTTCCCCCTTGACAGAAGGAGACTCTCATGTGCTTCAGAGGTCTGGTGGGCTTCCCATTTTTCACACTGACATCCTAGCAGCATCCTCAAACTAGCTGCTAGGAGTCAGACTAACTAAATACAAATTCACCACTCTACTAAGAGTCCAAGAAGAGAAGCTACACCATATTTAGGGGGACTATCAGTGTTCTAGAGCCCTGGCATGAGAAAACTAGAATCTCTGAGCTGTGTTTTTGCCAAACATCCTCTCTAAGCTAGAGCCCACTTTTTTCTAGACTCTGTATTTACTAGTAGGAGACTGTGTTACAGACATTTGGAGGGATGTTTTATATGAACAATACACTTCAGTAAACATCCCCGTCTAAAGGCTGATTAATTCTGGATGAATGATTGATGATCAATTCATAATCATAGTGGTAAGCATGCCAGTGAGGACTCCTGAGCTATATAACACTAAAAAGATCCCCGTGACTCCTCAGAGCTACCTCTAAAACCTGAACAGGATATAGTAGACACAATCTGAGGACCTAAATCATCAACGTGAAAGGGTATTATGATAGTCACCCCAGATCATGAGCTACCCATATATTAAAAGATTAACCAACCCAAAACTCTGAGGCCAGCTTATTAGAAGACACCAGATGAGGATGGCTAGGTGACGTAGTGAATACAGCACTGGCCCTGGAGTCAGGAGGACCTGAGTTCAAATCCGACCTCAGACACTTTACCACTTACTAGCCATGTGACCTTGGGCAAGTCATTTAACCCCAATTACCCTGCCCTCCAAAAAGCAAAACAAAAATGAAAAAGAAAAAGAAGGATCAGACAAGATATGAATGCTTGGAAGTGTCCTGATAATAAATAGCCAAACAATAGGCAGAAAGGAAGTTCCAATTATATGGGTTTAGATTTAAGTCTTCAAATCTATACCTTGTCTATTTTAATCAATCAATAAGCATTTCAAATTTCAATAAGCACCTACTATATACTAAGCACTGTACTAGGCTCTGAGGATACAAAGACAAAAATGAAACAGTCCCTACCCTCAGGAGCTTGTATTCTTAAAAAAAAAAGTGACAATATATATGTATGAGGGTATAAACAAAACATATACAAAGTACCTTGTAGGGGAAATCTGGGGGCAGCTAGATAGTAAGCACTGGATAGACCACCGGGCCTGGAGTCAAGAAGACCTGAATTCAAATCTGGCCTCAGATATTTATTATCTGTGTGAACCTGAGCAAATCATTTAACCCTGTTTGCCTCAGTTTCCTCATCCATAAAATGAGCCAGAGAAGGAAATGGTAAAATAATCCAAAATCTTTGCCAAGAAAACCCCAAATGAGGTTACTAAGAGTCACACACAACTGAAACAACTAAAGATACAAGGAAAAACATGTAAAGGAAAACAAGTCTGAAACATGTAAGCTAACCGATATATTCACAGGGATGATAAAAGAAAGGAAGGAAATGAGCATCAGTGAAACAGTTAAAAATACGCAGAAGGAGGTTCAGACGGGGACTCAGACGAGAAAAGTCATGTTACTGCTGCCATTACTGCTGCCACATTAAATGTAATGTGTGCTTCCCGGCTTAGCATACTTGGAGATAACATACACACTCAGCGGGGCATCTTACCATGTAGGAAGGGAGCGGGGAAGGGGACACGAGAGGAGGATGATAGGAGGGCAGACTGGGGGAGGGGCTAATCAGAAGCAAACGCTTTCGAAAAGGGACAGGGTCAAAGGAGAGAATAGAATAGTGTGGGGCCGGATAGGATGGAGGGAAATGCAGTTAGTCTTTCACAATATGGTTTTGGGGGGGTTGGGTTTTTTTATTTTTTGGAAGGAGGAAGGCAGGGCAATTGGGGTTAAGTGACTTGTCCAAGGTCACACAGTTAGTAAGTGTCAAGTGTCTGAGGTCAAATTTGAACTCAGGTCCTCCTGACTCCAGGGCATGTGCTCTGTTCACTGTGCCACCTAGCTGCCCCTAGTCTTTCATAATATGACCACTATGGAAATGTTTTGCATAGCTACACATGTATAACCCATATTGAATTGTTCATCTTCCCAGTAGGGGTAGGTGAGGAAGGAAGAAGGAAGAGAATCTGGAACTCAAAGTTTTAAAAACAAATGTTAAAAAATTGTTTTTACATGCAACCAGGAAATAAGATATACAGGCAATGGGGTATAGAAATCCATCTTGCCCTACAAGAAAGTAAGGGGGAGGGGAGGCTATGTGGTGCAGTGAATAGAGCACCTGCCCTGGAGTCAGGAGGACCTGAGTTCAAATTCAGCCTCAGATGCTTAACACTTACTAGCCCTCCAAAAAGCAAAACTAAATAAATAAATGAATGAATGAATGATTATATAAACAAACAGATAAATAAATGAATAAATGGGTGAATGAATGAATGGATAGATAAATAAATAAGTAAATGAATGAATAAAAGAAAGGGGGAATAGGGAAAGAAGAGGTAGGGAGGATGGAAGTGAGGACAGACTGGGGGAAAGGGTATTCAGTATGCTTGCCATCTTGGGATAGGGGAGAGATGGGGAGAAAATTTGTAACTCAAAATATTGTGGAAATGAATGCTGAAAACTAAAAATAAATAACTAAATTCCAGAAAGAAAAAAATTTAATATGTCCTTGAAAAAGGCAAGCCGTATGTAATACAGACTTCATGGTTTCAGAGGCAATTTAGTTTATGTTCTTGTTATGAGAAAATGTTCACATTTGTTGATGTCTGTTGTCAAATTCAAAAAAAGAAAAAGGGGAGAGGGGAAGAAGCCAGTATGGATGGATCACAGAGTACATGGCTGGAGTAATATGTAATAATGTTGGAATGGTAAGATAAGGCCAGATTGTGAGTTATTTTGAAAGCCAAATAGAAGCATTTCTATTGGATCCTAAAAGGAATAAGGATCCACCAGTGTTTACTGAGTAGAGGGGGTAACATGTTCTCCTCATGGCTTCCATATAAAAAGCCTGAATGATGACTGGAAAACTATAAAATGCTGACAAAAAGATTGTTCTTGACAAAGATATTGGCATCCTTTCAGAAGTGTCACACACATTCAACTGAATTCTAGATGCAACAAGCCAATAACACATTTTAAGTTGAGAATAATACAATATTGATCTAGAGGATTGGGGTGAAAGGTATTTTAAAGTTACACAATCTTATTTACACCAAGAAAATGGAAAAATAAAACAAACAATTTCTATGCACTCTCATAAACTGAATGCTGTTTGCCTTCATTTTAGAAGAGGACCAATGACATCAGGAGAGTGATACCTTACTTGAAAGTGAATTGGATTTAAGTGAGGCAGGGCTGTGCAAAATCATCAGCCTCGCTCTTTCCTCTAGGGTCATCTGATTCTAGTGGCAAGACATAGATCAGGATAACTGGAGATGACCCCAGATGCAGGGGGAGACCTTGACCTTTTTAAGCTAAAGTCTTTTCCAGGTCTCAGCTTGTCTGAGGCAACACCCATTCAGGGTAATAAGGTTAGGTAAGAAATGAGGCAAAAAATGGCCTAGTTTGCCTACTCAAAAAAAAAAAATCAAACTTGGAGAGGAAGATCCTTGGGAGTTTCTAACCAGAACAGAAACCATTGCTATTTACACTCACACTGAGCCGTTAAAATCCAAAGAATGACCAAGTGAAGCTTGGACTGGGACCTATGAATAGCCAATCAGTGAGAGCCAAAGTGATTTGGGTTTAAGACACAGTCAAGTTTGAATCCATCTGAGCCCATTTGAATGCCAATGGGCTCTATCAAAGCCTGGTTTTCCTGTTCTATTTCAAGAAAACATAAATGATACTCCATGGGAGAAAGAAGTTAATTGTCCCAGTTTTTGTTTGTTTGTTTGTTTTTAATAATAAAATAAATAAGTAGGGAAGAGAAAAAACAATTTAGCTCTTAAACTCCAAGATATCTTTCAAGGCTCCAGCAATCAAAATTTATATTCCTCTGGGCAAAGCACCTACATATAAAGGTATGATTCCCCATCTGGACAGAGGGAGAGGAGAGAGAGGAGGAAAAGGGAAAGAGAAAGAAGGAAGGAAGGAAAGAAGGAAGAAAGGAAGGAAGGAAGGAAGGAAGGAAGGAAGGAAGGAAGGAAGGAAGGAAGGGAGGGAGGGAGGGAGGGAAGGAAGAAGGGAGGGAGGGAGGACTACCCAACAGGGAACTGGCCAGGTGGGTCCCCAGTGGGGCAGCTACCACTACTCAGAGATTGTTGTTTGTCCCTCCTTCTCAAAGAGTACCAATGATATCAGGCAAGTGGTATCTTGACTTGCAAATGAAGTGAGTTGGAGAGGTGCAAAGTCATCAGCCTCACTTTCTCCAAAAACCACACACAACAAGAAGCCACAAAGCTACTACAGGCTCCCCACTATGAACCACCTACTTCCAAGGCTACTCATACCCTACGTGAATCTTCATTCTTCCTTAGAAGACCTTAGGGAAGGGTCTTGGGATAATTAGGTAAGAGGAGTAAGGGAGGTTATCCAAAATAGCCTTGACTTCTCTTACAAGTTAACCTAATTGCTTCAAAATCAGAAGGACCTAATTCACTAAGTGTCTACTATGGGCTAGACTCTGGGGATAAAAAGACAAAGAAAAAATGGTTGTTGCCCCTCAAAGAGCTTACATTTTATGACAGAGTCCACCTAATTCAGTCTTTACCAGAACAAGAAAATATTCTATCACATGCCTACCAAGTAAACATGCATCAAGACCCTTAGTTTGAAGAGGAACCTTCTCTCTAGTCAGGCAGCCCATTCCACCTCTGAATAGCTTTATGAAATTATTCCTTAGATGGAATTTAAATCTGTCCTCCTACAAATTTCACCATAGTTCTAATTTCTGCCCTCTGGGAACAGGTAGAAGAAATCTAATCCTTCTTCAATAATGAATCCCTTCATATACTTAAAGATAGTTTTCATGCCCCTCTCCGTAAATCTTCTCTTCTCCAGACTAAGCCCCAATTCATTCAACTAATTCTCATATGGTATGAACTTGGGGCCCTTCTCCACCCTGCCTGAAGCATAGTACAATGGGAAGAACACTCTACTGGATTTGGAGCCAAGGGAGGTAGACCTGAATCTGGTTTCAAATATTTATCACCTATATAACCTTAGGTCAATCAGTTACCCTCTCTGGGCCTCATTTTCCTCATCTGTAAAATATAGGGACTGGACTAGATGATTTCTTAGGGTCCTAACAAGGTCTCAATCTATGATCCTAGATTCTTCCACATGATTTCCAATTTATCAATGTCCCTCCTAAACACTCATAACTAAACACAGTACTCCATATGTGGTGGTCTAACTAAGCAAGGTACTAAGGAACAACCATCTCCCTTGTCTTGGACACTGTGTCCCTCATACAAATGCTAATGCCTTCCCCACACACATACAAACTACCTTAGGCTATGTGTGTATACACACACAAAGTAGAATATATGTATATGGATAGAGTATATATTTAATACTAAACATATTTACATATTTATCAGAGAAAGACACATAGAGGGTCAGAGGAACAGAGAGAGAAAGAGAGAGAGAGAGAGAGAGAGAGAGAGAACATACTGGACCTAGAGTCAGGAAGGCTTTAGTTCAAATCTGGCCTTAGTTGTTGTATAGCCATAATCAAGTAACTTAACCACTGCCTACCTCAGTTTCCTCATCTGCAAAAATGGGGATAATAATCACACCTACTTCTCAGAGTTGTTGTGAAGACAAAATAGGACAATATTTGTAAAATACTTTGCAAAGCTTAAAGTACTCTATATATACCAACTACTATTATTACCATATAGTATTCACGATTTGTATGTGTATGTGTGTGTATTTGGAAATGTATTCATATATATGTATATATAAATAGATGCATGATATATTCTGAAATACATACATATTTTATTTATGCTGACAAAAGATAAACTCAGAAATTTTTCACCTCTTTTTGTAACCCCAGAACCTAGAACAGGACCTAGCTCATAGAAGGCAATTAAAAATGTTTGTTAACTGATTAGTAATCAAAGACTGCATCGGCTTTTTTGGCTGTCATATCTCACTGTGCCTCATATTACATCCACTAAACAATCCAAGCCATTCTTTTCCACCCTATACCTATGACATAGATTTTCTGAATGCAACTCTAAGACCCTATTAAATTTTATCTTTTTAGAGTGGGTCCAACATCCTGGCCTCTCAAGATTTTTTTGGAATCCTGATCCTGTCATTCAATATTTTAGCTTTCTCTTTCAGCTTTGTGTCATTTAAAAATTTGATCAGTATGCTGCCTATGCCTTTATTCAAGACAATAATAAAAACATTAAATGGCACCAAGCCACAAACAGCGTTCCTGTGGCACTGCCCAAACTGGTACTGAATTACTGACCACTATTCTTGAATCTGTTCATTCCCCCACTTCTAAATCTATATCTACCATTGTCCAGCCTACATAGCTCCATCTTTTTCACACAAAAAAAACACTTAATTAAATCTTGCTAAAATCTTTATAAACATATCTACAACGTTCCCCCAATCTACCATTCAACTAACCCTAATGGAAAAAATGGAAAAAAAAAAAAAAGAAATGAAGTTCTTAAGGATGCCTTATTGGCTTTTTCGTGATCACAACTTCCTAGGCAGCTGATGGTAGAGTAGATAGAGGACCGGGCCTGGATTCAGGAAGACTTAACTTCCACAGTTCAAATCTAACCTCAGACACTTACTAGCTCTGCAACCCTGGGTAAGTCACTTATTCCTGTTGGCCTCAGTTTCCTCTTGTATGAAATGAGATAGAGAGAAACATGACTACAGACATAGCTGCAGGATCCTAGACAAATCACTTACTCTCAATTTGCCTCAGTTTCCTCAACTGTAAAATGTAATTGTGAATGATAATAATAGCGCCTACCTTGCAGAGCGGTGGTAAGGATCAGATAAGATATTTGTAAAAGTGCTTAGAACAGGGCCTGGCACATAATAGGCACCAAATAACTGCTTATTCTCTTGTTCTCTTCCCTTTCCTAAATGTTTACTCACTACTTTTTATTAATACACTTTTAAATTTTTGGTATTGAAGGTATTGAAGTCAAACTCATTAGCCTATAATTTGCTAATTCCAATTCCTTTTCTTTTTTTGAAACTCAGGGAAGCTTTTTTTTTTCCTTTTTCTGTCTCATGACACTTCCCCAGGAACTTTCAGGATCACTAACTGTGGCTCAGCAATCATATCTGCAAACTTTTTCAGTGACACAGGCTGAACACACAGAAGCTTTCCAGAGGACAGCTCTTGCCTCTCAATCTCCAGCCAGGCCATCTCTGCTCACCTTCATTCAGTCTATCACCTCCAACCCCTCTCCACCAGAAAAACAGACCCTGACCCTAGAAGCACTCTGGGACTTGATAGCTAGCTCTGGCCTTATCTTGCCTGGTTCCATGCCTCCATAGTTCCTTTTTACATACTGTCTTCCCCCAGTAGAATGTTGTCTGTGAGGTCCAAGACTTGTGTTTGTAGCCACAGAGCTTATCATCAAGTAAGCACTTGATAAATTTGTCCATCCATCCATCCTATGAGACTATATCAGAGTTACTTCACCATAAGTAGGAATTTTTCCATTCTTTGTATTTCTATCTTTAGTAGCTGAAACATATTAGGCATTTAATAATTATGTGTTGATTAACTGAACCCTTACCTCTTTCTCTTCACACTAGTAAAAAGCAGTGTCATATAATTTTAAGGGAAAAAAAACTACTGTGCTTGTAGTTAGAAGGCCACGTTTAAATCCAAGCTCTGCAATTTGAATGAATGAATGAAAAGCATTCACTGAGCACTTAACTATGTACTTGAGCACTGGGATTCAAACAGAAAAGAAAAAAAAATCTCTACTCTCAAGGAGCTCACAGGCCAACTGGGGAGGTGACATATGTAAGGGCTATCAACTGCAAGTCAGACAGAAAGAGCCATCCATCTTTGAGGGGCAGCAACAACATAGGTGGTAATGCACCTTCTCTCATGTTCTTTCCACTGACAGAATGGATTTTCTTACTATTGAACCATTTGACAATACCAAGGACTCTGGTATCAAGAATTTGAGACTGTAGGTCTCAATACCATAAGGAGTGATTTCTTAGATGATGGCCTGTGGTGTTGGGGTCAACTGGGCTAGAAGCAGGACAGTGGTCTAGAGGGGAGGGAACACTTACTCTTCTCAGGGCTGCTGGACTCAGGGTTCTGGACTGTGTCCACTGGGATATGAAAGTGGTGTGTACTCTGTGTGTGTGTGTGTGCCTGTATATTTTTTTAATTTACCGATTTTATGTGTCTACATGTATATGCACGTATGAATTTGCTAATTCCAATTCCTTTTCTTTTTTTGAAAATAAGGAAAGCATTTTTTTCCTTTTTTTTGTCTTATGACACTTCCCCATGAACTTTCATTGTATATACACACATTCTGCTTGACCTGATAGAATTTAAACTTCTAAAGGAAGGGCAAGTAATACTTCATTTTTGTCTTTGTAACTTTCTTTTTTTTAATTTCTTTTTTTTGGGGGGGGAGGTAGGGCAATTGGGGTTAAGTGACTTGCCCAAGGTCACATGGCTATTTTTTGTGTGTGTTAAGTGTCTGAGGCTGGATTTGAACTCAGGTCCTCCTGACTCCAGGGCTGGTGCTCTATTCACTGCACCACCTAGCCGCCCCCCTTTGTAACTTTCTTAATGTTAACTTGTCTCTCTCAGAGTATCACTTTATATTTTTATTATTCAGTTTCCTCATCTGTATAGAGTTGAACTAGATGATATCTAAGGTACCTACTAACTCTAAACCCTGTGACTTTATAGACTCTAGATCACTCTGAAAACTGCAGAACAAACACCCAAAAAGACAGTATGTAAAAAGGAACTATGGAGGCATGGAACCAGGCAAGATAAGGCCAGAGCTAGCTATCAAGTCCCAGAGTGCTTCTAGGGTCAGGGTCTGTTTTTCTGGTGGAAAGGGGTTGGAGGTGATGGACTGAATGAAGGTGAGCAGAGATGGCCTGGCTGGAGATTGAGAGGCAAGAGCTGTCCTTCTGGAAAGCTTCTGTGTGTTCAGCCTGTGTCACTGAAAAAGTTCGCAGATATGAAAACAGCTATGCTGTTTCTCTTTGTTCAAACATTCTGGCTGAGCTTTACCCTGGCACAGGCACTCTCCTGGTTCAACACTCTTTCTCCTCCCTCCCCTGCAATTCAAATTGTGCAGCCTCCCTTGTTGTGCTAACACAGTAACTATTCACATTAGTTCCAACAACTTAAAAATGGATTCAAATAATCCCTGGGAATGCAAGGCAATTTAACCAATACCCAAGTGAAATTGTACTCAAGAGTCACATAGTAAAGTACTGTAATCCTAGCAACTGCTTTCATACTACATGTAAAGTCTCATACAATGAAGAACATGAGTATTTTTTCTAGTTTATTTTTTTGTAAAGAGTATTTTATTTTTTCCAATTTCCATGTAAAGATAGTTTTCAACATTCATTTTTTACAAGACTTTGAGTTTCAAATTTTTCTCCTTCTCTTTATTCTCCCCTCCCCAAGATGGCAAGCAATCTGATAGAGGTCATACATGTACAATCATGCAAAACACATATTTTCACATTAGTCATGTTGTGAAAGAAGAAACAGAACAAAAGGGAAATGCCACAGAAAACCAAAAAACACAAAAAAAATGAAAATAATATGCATCGATCTGCTTTCTGACTCCTCTGAATGTGGATAGCATTTTCCGTCATAAGTCTTTTGGAATTATCTGGGATCACTGTATTGCTGAGAAGAGAAAGTCAATCATAGATGATCATTGTATAATGTTACTGTTATTGTGTGCAATGTTTTTCTGGTTCTGCCCACTTTACTCAGCATCAATTTATATAAGTCTTTCCAGGTTTCTCTGAAATCCACCTGCTCACCATTTCTTATATAACAACAGTATTCCATTACATTCATATACCACAACTTGTTCTACCATTCCCCAACTGATGGGCATTCCCTCAATTTCGTTTGTTGCCACCACAAAAAGAGCTGCTATAAATATTTTTGTACAAGTAAATCCTTTTCCCTTTTTTATGTTCGTTTTGGCATACATACCTAGTAGTGGCACTGCTGGATCAAAGAGCATGCACAGTTTTGTTGCCCTTTGGGCATAGTTCCAAACTGTTCTCCAGAATGGCTGGATCAGTTCACAACTCCACCAACAACACACTAGTGTCCCAATCTTCCCACATCTTCCCCAAAATTTATAATTTTCCTTTTCAGTCATTAACCAATCTTATTTTGTCCTAACAATTAACACCAAGAAAATACAGGTACTACATCAGCCAGCACCATACCACCCATGTGTAAAACCAACAGTTACAGAGAAAATGGAGAAGTTTCGAGTGCTGTGGATAAGTTCACTTAACCTTGGAGCTATATTTTCCAGGGATATACACGTTGATAATGAAGTTGACATATGCAGTGCCAGAGCTAGCTCTGTTTTGAGGAGGCTCCAAAGAAAAGTGTGGGAGGGAAAAGTTATCAGACAGACTACCAAACTGAAGGTCTACAGAGCAATTGTGCTGACCTCATTGTTGTACACTTGTACATACTGGACAGTATACCAGTGCCATGCCAGAAACTGAATCGCTTCCATTTGAATTGTCTTAGGAAGATTCTAAAGATCACCTGGTAGGACAGATACTAGACAAATGATGTCCTTTCTCAAACTAAACAGCCAAGCATTCGAACTCTACTGCAGCGAGCACAACTCCAATGTTCTGGTCATGTTGCTCAAATGAAAATATATGCTTGCCAAAAGGAGTATTTTATGGAGAATAGGGCAAGGATTCATATGGTAGTCAGAAAAAGCAATACAAAGACACTGTCAAGGTCTCTCTCTAAGAACTTTGGAGCTGATTGTGTGACATGGCAGACATTGGCACAGAAACACCCAGTCTGGCAAGCCCTCATCAAAGAAAATACTATGCTCTATAGGCAAACCAGAATTGAAGTTGCTCAAAAGAAATGGAAGATGTGCAAATTTAGAGAATCAATCCCAAATGTTCACATAGAGTATTTGTGCCCAACAACCTGTGGTAGAGCATTCTGAACTCGCATTGGTCTAATCAGCCACAGTTGGAAACACTGTAACTTGACTCTAACATAGTGATGTAATTTTGGTCTTCTTCAAGAACAACAACCAAGCCAATCTGATAGGTGTGAGGTGATACCTCAGAGTTGTTTAAATTTCCATTTCTCTAACCAACAGTGATTTAGAATATACATATGACTCTAGATAGCTTTAATTTTTTCATCTGAAAACTGTCCTTTCATTTATCAATTGAGGAATGACTTGTATTCTTATAAATTTGACTCAGTTATCTATATATTTCAGAAAAACTATCTATATATTATCTATATATTTCAGAAAAACTATCTATATATTATCAGAAAAACAAGCTGTAAAAATTGTTTCCTAGCTTTCTACTTTCCTTCTACTCTTGGTTGCATTGGTTTTGTTTCTCCAAAAACTTTTAAATTTAATGTAATCAAAATGATCCATTTTGTATTCCATAATGTTCTTTATCTCTTGCTAGGTCATAAATTCTTCCCTTCTCCATAGATCTACCAGGTAAAATATTCACTACTCTCCTAATCTCCTTATGGTATTACCCTTTATGTTTAAATCATGTCCCCATTGTGACCTTATCTTGGTATACAGTATGAGATGTGGGTCTATGCCCAGTTTCTGCCACACTATTTTCTGGTTTTCCCAGAAGGTTTTGTCAAATGGTAAGTTCTTATACCAGAAGTTGGAGTCTTCGGGTCTATCAAACAGTAGATTACTATAGTAATTTACTACTGCATTTTATATATATAATCTATTCCACTGATCTACCACTCTATTTCTTAGCCAGTATCAAATAGTTTTGATGACTGCCACTTTATAATACATTTTTAGATATGATACAGCTAGGCTAGCTTCCTTTGCATTTTTTTAAAATAAATTCTCTTGATATTCTTGACCTTTTGTTCTTCCAGGTGCATTTTATTATTTTTTCTAGCTCTGTAAAATAATTTTTGGTAGTTTGATTGGCATGGCACTGAATAAATTTTAGGTAGAACTGTCATTTTTATTATATAAGCTCAGCTACCCATAAGCAACTGATATTTTTCCAATTATTTAGCTCTGACTTTATTTGTGTGAAAAGTGTTTTATAATTGTGTTCATATAGTTCCTGGGTTGGTCTTGACAGGTAGACTTCCATATATTTTATATTGTCTACAGTTATTCTAAATGGAATTTCTCTAACTCTAGTTGCTGAGCTTTGTTGGTAATATGTAGAAATGCTGATGATTTATATGAATTTATTTTATTTCCTGTGACTTTGCTAAAGTTGTTAAATTATTTCAAATAGTTTTTTAGCTGATTCTCTAAGTATACCATCACATCATCTTCAAAGAGTGATAGTCTTGTTTCCTCATTGCCTATTCTCATTCTTTTGATTTATTTTTCTTCTCTCATTGCTAAAGCTAATTTTTCTAGTACAATATAGAATAAAGTAGTAATAATGGGCATCCTTGTTTTACCCCTGAGATAACTAGGAAAGCTTCTAGCTTATTCCCATTACATATAATGTTTGCTGATGGTTTTAGGTAGATACTACTTATCATTTTAAGGAAAACTCCACTTTTTCCTATGCTCTCTAGTGTTAATAGGAATGAGTGCTATATTTCATCAGAAGCATTTTCTATAACTATTGAGATAATCATATGATTTCTGTTAGTTTTGTTATTGACATGGTCAATTATGCTGATAGTTTTCCTATTACTAAACCAGTCCTGCATTCCGTACATAAATCCCACCTGGTCATAGTGTAGGATCTTTGTGATAAATTGCTGTAATCTCTTTGCTAACATTTTATTTAAAATTTTTTATCAATATTCACTAGGAAAATTGGTCCATAATTTTCTTTCTTTGTTTTGGCTCTTCCCAGTTTGGTTATCAGCACCATATTTGTGTCATAAAAGGAATTTAGTAGGACTTGTCCTTCACCTATTTTTTCAAATATCTTATACAGTACAGAAATTAATTATTCTTTAAATGTTGGTAGAATGACAAATGTGGAAATATGTTCAATATGATTGTACATGTATAGCCTATATCAGATTGCTTGCTGTCTTGGGGGGGTGTAATGATACTGGGATTTGAAGATCTTCCATGCCCCTTGAATTTGCTGATGTAGCAGGAAGAGGTGGAGCAAGAGAAGGCTAGAACCAACCTAGTCTCTGTGCGATGCTGACTGGAAGCAGCGGCAGAGGCAGTGGTTGAGGTTACAGTGCGAACTCCTTTTTCTTTGAGCTGGCCAGAATCTCTGCTGGGGACTCCAGCTGGGTACTGCCAGGGACGGGAACTGCAGGGAGCTGGAGCTGCTAGGAGCAAGCTGCCTGGACGCTGAGCAGTTGTCATGAGTGAGGAGAGGAGGATCTTTGCCTGAGGTAGCCTGTCCGGTTTTGAAGCCTTGAGAATGTGGGTATTTACTACTTTAACTACATGTGCCAACTTCATAATTACTATGTTGGCTTTGACTTTCTGGTTTGGGGACTCAGTTTTCTGGTATTTAAATAAATGCTCTAGCTATATTTCTTACGTAGAGAGCCTGTTACATTTTTGATTAATAACCATATCAGCATACTTATAGTTACTGTAGGCATTGTGAATGCTGCATTGCTGATATGGGGGAGCAGGGAAGAAAAGAAGGGAGGGAGCAAAAAATCTGGAGTAATCAAAATCTTATAGAAGCAAATCTTGGAAACTATTTTTCCATGTAATTAGAAAAAATAAAATACTATCAAGTGGGGAAAAAAATAAGTGTTTGGTAGAATTCGCTTGTAATCATCTGACCCCGGAGATTTGTATCTAGGAAATTCATTGATGGCTTGTTCAATTTCTTTTTCTAAAATGAGGTTAAGTATTTTCCTCCCTCCCTCTGTTAATCTGGGCAATTTTTATTTTTGTAACTACTCATTCATTTCACTTAGATAAGCAGTTCTCAACCTGTGGGTTGCAACCCCTTTGGGGGTCGAATGACCCTTTCACAGGGGTCGCCTAAGACCACTGGAAAACACATATTTCTGATGGTCTTAGACACTGAGATACCGCTCCTCTATCCATCTCCAGGCAGGTCTGCCCACATGCAGATATGCCCAGATACGCCCACATATGAGTATTAAAGGGTCACAGCATTAGGAAGGTTGAGAACCACTGACTTAGATTGTCAGATTTATTGGCATACAATTGGGCAAAATAGCTCCTAATCATTGCTTTCATTTCCTCTTCACTGGTGGTGAATTCATCCTTTTCATTTTTGATACTAGTCATCTGGTTTTGTTTTTTTCACCAAATTAAGCAAAAGTCTATTTTATTGGGTTTTTTTTTTCATGAAACCAGCTCAGTTTATCAGTTCACTAGTTTTCTCATTTTCAATTTTACTAATCTCTCCTTCAAGTTTCAGAATTTCTAATTTGGTGTTCATTTGGGAATTTTAATTTGTTCTTTTTCTAGCCCTTTTTAATGCATTCCCATTCCACTGATCTGCTCTTTTTCTATTTTGTTCATGTAAGTATTTAAAAGTATAAAATTTCCCTTAAATACTGCTTTGACTGCATCCCATAAATTTTGGTATGTTGTCTCATCGTTCACTTTGATGAAATGATTGACTGTTTCTATGATTTACTATTTGATCCACTCATTCTTTAGGCTTAGATTATTTAGTTTCCAATTAATTGCTAATCTTTCCATGGTCCTTTATTACATTTAACTTTTATTGCTTTGTGATCTGAAAAGGAACTAGTTCTGCCTTTCTGCATTTGACTATGAGGTTTTTAAATACATAGCCAATTTTTGTTTTGGTGCCATGTATCTCTGAGAAAAAGGTATATTCCTTTCTATCCCCATTCCTTTTTCTCCAGAGGTCTATCATATCTAACTTCTCTAAAATTCTTTTCACCTCCTTAACTTCTTTCCTGTTTATTTTGTAGTTATATTTATCTAGCTCTGAGAGGGGGAGGTTGAGGTACCCCATTAGTATAGTTTCGCCATAACTCTTCCTGTAACTCATTTAATTTCTCCTCTAAGAATCTAGATGCCATACCACTCCGTGCATATATATGTTTGGTATTGATATTACTTCATTGTCTATGTCACCTTTTAGCAAGATGTAGTTTCCTTCCTTGTCTCTTTTAAATAGATCTATTTTTTTTTTTTGCTTTAGCTTTGTCTGAGATTGGGGCTACTAACCCTGCCTTTTTTTTTTTTACTTCAGTTTAAGTATTCTGCTCCAGTCTTTTACCTTTATTCTCTGTGTATCTCTCTGCTTCAGACATGTTTCTTGTAAACAACATATTGTAGAATTCTGGTTTTTAATCCACTCTGATATCTACTTCTGTTTAATGGGAGAGTTTATCTCATTCACATTCACAATTATGATTACCAACTCTGTATTTCCCTCCACCGTATTTTTTCCACTTATACTTTTTTCTCTCTCTCTTCTTGTACCGTTCCTCCTCACCACTGTTTTGCTTTTGACCACCATCTCTCTCAATCTGCCCTCCCTTCTATCGGATACCCCCTTTTATTTCCTTCCCCTCCTACTTCCCCATAGAGTAAAATATATTTCTTTACCCAATTCCCTTTTTGAGTCAAATCCAATGAGTAATGTTCAAACAATGCTCACTCTGTCCCTTCTTTCCCTCGACTGTAATAGGTCTTTTACATCTCTACATGTGATATAATTTACCCCATTCTGTCTCCTTGTTTCCTCTTCTCCCACTACAATCCTTCTTTTTACCCCTTAATTTTTTTTTATCATCACATCAAAGTTAAATTATCTTCTAAGTATACTCTTTCCAACTGCCTAAATAAAGAGAGAATTCTCAAGAGTTACAAGTATCATCTTCCTATGTTGGGATGTAAACAGTTTAACCTTATTGAATACCTGTTGTTGTTTCTTTCCTGTTTGCCTTTTTATGCTTCTCTTGGAGTCTTGTATTTGAAGATTAAATTTTCTGTTCAGGTCTGGTCTTTTCATCAGGAAAGTTTGAAAGTTCCCTATTTCATTGAATGTCCATCTTTTCCCTTGAAAGATTATGCTCAATCTTGCTGGGTAGTTGACTCTTGGTTGTAACCAAGCTCCTTTGCCTTTCAGAACATCATATTCCAAGGCCTTCAATCCTTTAATATAGAAACTGCTAAATCCTGTGTAATCCTGACTAAAGCTCCTTGATATTTGAGTTGCTCCTTTCTGGCTACCTACCGTATTTTCTCCTTGACCTGAGAATTCTGTAATATGGCTACAATATTCCTCACAGTTTTCATTCTGGTATCTCTTTTAGGAGGTGATCAGTACATTCTTTCAATGACTATTTTACCTTCTGGTTCTAGGACATCATGGCAGTTTTCCTTGATAATTTCTTGAAAGATGCTGTCCAGGGTTTTTGGATTAGAGCTTTCAAGTAACCTAAAAATTCTTAAATTCTCTCTCCTGGGTCTGTTTTCCAGATCAGTAGATTTCCACTGAGATATTTTACATTTTATTCTATTTTTTCATTCTACTGATTTTGTTTGAATGATTCTGGATGTCTCATAGAGTCACTAGATTCCATTTGCCCAATACTAATTTTTAGTAATTATTTTCTTCAATCAGTTTTGTACCTCCTTTTCCATTTGGCCAACTCTACTTTTAATGGAGTTGTTTGCTTCAGTGGATTTTTATTTTCTATTTGGTCAATTCTATTTTCAAGAAGTTGTTTTCTTCAGTCAATTTTTGTGCTTCCTCTTCCAAACTGTTGATTCTTTTTTATAATTCTCTTGCATAATTCTCATTTCTTTTATCAATTTTTCTTCTACCTCTCTTACTTGATTTTTAAAATTCCTTTTGAGCTCTTCCAAGAAGACTTTTTGGTCTTGATACCAATTCATATTCCCTCTTTGAGGTTTCACATGTAGACATTTTGACATTGCTATCCTCTTCTGAGATTGTATTTTAACTTTCTCTGTCACCTTGGTAGCTTTCTATGGTCAGGACTCTTTTTCATTTTTTGCTCATTTTTTAAAAGTTTAGTTCTGCTCCTGATGTACAGGGGGTAGTGCCCCAAGCTTCTTGCACTGGGGGCTGTGATCACAGGTCACAGGTCACTGTGCTTTCTTTGCAGGGGCCTCTGGTGGTTTGCCCACTATGCTAGGGTGGCCTGGCCTACTCATGTCTAATGCACCCTGGGTTCTGGAGATGACAATTTGTTTGCTGCTCTGTGGCTGGAGGTCTTGCAGGTGGCCCACTATGCCACTGTCCTGCTGCATGAGTACTGATGGACCTTAATTGCTGATCTGTGCTGTAGCTATGAGCCTTCCACGGGCTTGCCTGAACACCACTTGTGCTAGGCTGTGCTCTACTTTTACCCAAATGAGACAGACCTTTCCTCAAGTCCATTTAAGTCGGTGGTTCTCAACCTTCCTAATGCCGCAACTCTTTAATACAGTTCCTCATGTTGTGGTGACCCCCAACCATAAAATTATTTTCATTGCTACTTCATAACTATAATTTTGCTACTGTTATGAATTGTAATATAAATATCTGATATGCAGGATGTATTTAAATTGAACATAACCCACAGGTTGAGAACTGCTGGTCTAAGTTATCTTGGGCTGGAAAATTGTTTCACTCCATCTTTCTGTGGAATTTGTCACTCTAGAATTCTTTTAGAAGCTTAATTTAACATTGTTTCTTAGGTAAATTGAGAAGAGTTCAGGCAACTTCCTGGCTTCTCTCTGACATCTTGGCTCCTTTCCCCCCCTACTTTTAAGACCAGAAATGCTACTCCCCACCCCATTCCCATACAAATATAAAGAAGAACAACAAATCTCTTTTGGCAGACAACTTCTCCACTTGGCCCTTGACTGAATATTGCATGTAAAAACAGATACATCATTTAGAGACAAAAACCCTTCACTATTCAATTCTTAAATATGCCACCAAAAAAAATGCAAAAGACAGCTAGTTCTGAGTATTGCTCCAGCTCAGCAGTATTCTTTTAAAAGGGATTACAAAAGTAAATTGGTGCCAACTTTCTGTATAAAGTATATATTATAGGACCTCACATTGAAAGTTGTTTCTCTAATATGAATTGAAATTTATTTGCTATTTTGAATTTAGATTAATATTAAGCTGGGGTTAAATATGGTCACTTCATATAAACTTGGAATTTAGAGCTTTTTATCCAGCTCAAGCACTGAAATATTTTTTAAAATTGTTTCTGGCACTGAACCCTGCATTTAAATACTATCTTGTTTCTTTTCTGAGAAAGTACCATAATGTCCGATATTACTATATACTAGACTTGAAGTTTGAAAACCTGTGTTTTGACTACTGGTCTTAGCTGTTTACTAACTGTGTGACCCTGGGTCAGCCACTTAACATTTCTGTTTCTCAGTTTCCTAATCGAAAATGGGAACTCTTGGGGCAGATAGATGGCACAATGAATAGAGCACTGGCTCTGGAATCAGAAGGATCCGAGTTCAAATCTGGCCTCAGACACTTAACACTTACTAGTTGTGCGACCTTGGGCAAATCACTTAACCCCAATTTCCCCGCCTTTCCCCCCTCCAAAAAGACCACCCCCCCAAAAAAAAAGAAGAAAGAAAATGGGGACTCTTGTTGCTACCTGAGGCAGCACAGTATGGTACAGTGATGTCAGACTCAAGCCATGGCTTATTTGATCACCATTTGGAGAGGCAGCTGTTCCAACACAGAGACTTCCTTTAGTTCAGTCATTTAATAGGTCAAGGTCAGTACTGTCATTGATAGCTCTCCATTATACTTAGACTATGCCAGCCAATTACCAACGCTGAAGTTTAGAAAACAGGAAAACCATGAAAGTCAGCCTAATGCTGATAAGTACCATTACCCTAAGGAATGGATATCTACCTGTCTACATAGGCACATTCAGAAGATTACTTGTTAAGACCTAGTCTGATTATACCAAATGTTAGGAGAGGGACTGATAAAGATTAAATATTTGGAATGTAGTCTTTGAAAAAAAAAAAAGGCAAATATCCAATATCTGATGCTTTGTCCCTTTATGGAGATTTAAATGTAATTGCATTGTAAGACTATTACTGAAGTTTTGGTTGAACGGTTTCACCTGAAGTGACAGAAAGTAATTACAGTTGAATACCAAGGGCAGTTGTGTGCCTGTGTGTGCCATACGCATGTGTGGCTTGCTTGGTTGCTAAATGGAACATGATGTCTCCCTCCCCACCCCTAGTTCTTGCTTTGACATTTTGGAGCACAGACAATTTGTAAGATGACTTTTAAAACATGGAAAAAGCAAGAAAATCCATCTTTTCTTTTATTGACAAAGGTTAGAAAAAACAGTGCCTTAGGCTCATCATCAAGTTAAAATTATTTCGTAAGCAGAAGCCAGACACACCCCAAGATTCATTAGACTGCTAGTCTCCCTCATGAGTTTGTCAGCATAAGTATTTTGGACTCTGCTAAGATTTATCCTAAATCTTAGTGGAGTAAAGCTTATAAATACCTCTTCAGACAAGCAGATTGGTTCCAGTTTCAAATCAGAGATAGAGAAAATGATGAACATTCTCTCTCTCCAGTACTTGCTGAAAAAATAGCTACAGAATGTACTGTGTTGGGGGATGAAGAGAAGGTACCAATAGGGATCACAGAGGTCACAAGGGTATCTCACACACACTACTTCTCAATATTCCTTCATTCAGAAGGAGCTCAAAATGGAATGGCATGGACATGCATTTATCAAGCACTTATCTATTTCCCAAGCATATGCCATAATCCCTGTCATCTTCTCATATGCCAATAGAAATGCTACACTGGGCCAGAACAGTCATCCTATCACTTCAACTCCAACGGTGAAACTCAAAAATCATGGGATTTAGAGCCAGAAGGGGCCTTACAGATTGTCCAGATATAAGATCAAACACCTGGAACTGAAGGGCGCTTCAAAAGCCATCTCATCCAACCACTTCATTTTACAGATAAGGAAACTGAAGCCACAAAGGGACACTGATATACACAGTGGTAACACAGGCGGCATCTCCTTACGGAGATGGCAACAGAGTCTAGATTCAAACCCTGGACCTCTGATTATATATCAAGTGCTCTGCCCATTATACATTTTGTGTTAAAGGATTGAAGCATCATAAATTTACATCCAGAAGAAACTCTAATAATCAACTAGTTCATGTCCCTTATAAAAAAAAAGAAGAAGAAGAAGAAGAAATTTAAAGCCCAGAGAGATCAATCAACCTAGTAAGCTGAAGAGTCAGGACTTGAAGCCAGTCTTCCGAGTCCAAATCCAGTGTTCCTTCCACTGTTCTATGCTATCTCCCAAAGTAGCCATCATCCATATTATACTCAAGATTAAGTATGCATTCAGAGCATTTCTAACTTCTAAACAGCTCAGTACAGCTTTATGACATATGGATTAATTTTTATTCATTAATTATTTATTCACTCAAAAATATTTAAATGAATAGAAGAATTGATCTAACATTGGCATCAGCAACATATAGTCCAAATGACAGCTGAATGATGAGGCCACTACACCATTCTCCCTGCTGACAGTTAGCTGCTGAGCACATAATTCTCCCCTTTCAGCCACTGTACACAGGTATCACCATCTGTCCTAGGACAGACCAGAAAGGAAGAGATCAGAACCTTGGCAAACCAGTCTTCAAAAGATGGCCAACCCTTGGACTAGTTTGGTTATATTCTAGACCTATAAAACTTTTTGAAGTAACAAAATCCATCCATATGTTCAGTGAACATATTAAACGTGATAGGAAACAAGAAGCATAAAAACTTCTAACTCAAGAGATATGGACCCTGTTGTTGTTGTTGGTAGTGGTGATGGTGGGGGTAGTGGTGGTCCCTCATTTTCGAAATAGACCAATGACATCACAAGTGATGTCTTGACTTGCCTTGTATTGGATTTAAGTGAGGCAGAGTTGCACAAAGCCTTCAGCCTCACCTAACTCCAGTGGCAGGACATGATATGGACACTAAAGTTCAAAACAGAGAAGATCCTCATAACCAGAAATGCTTACACATAGCCTAGATAGCCAACTATCAGGGATAATCACAAAGGTATCAAACTCCAGAACTAGATTCCAGTAAAACTGAGAAATGTCTAACAAAATAAATTAAAACACAAAACAACATGGATTATGTGAATTTGTGGTTCTCTAAGTCAATATGTGAACCACAGGGATCTGTTTCTATTTGAATTTGACACCACGGACGCAAAAGAAATTCCAGCAAGAAGAACAAGGGACTGGTCTAAATGGCACTTAAAGCCCTCAGTGGCTCTAAGATACCATGGTTCTAAGTAGTTCTAACAAAAGTCCTTCCTGGGGCTAGAACTAGAATTTCATGAACTTAAGATCTTTGGATCCCCAGTAATACTGTACCTTGACAGAACATACTCAATAAGTCTCATGGTTTTTCTGCTTCAAAACAGTGACATCTATCAAATGGGGAATGAATAAACAATTTGCAATGCAGAAATGGAATGGAATATTACTGTTTCCCAAACAATGATAAAGAATTGAAAGCAATATAGAAAAGTCTCATAGAAACATATATGGAGTGAAGAAGTAGAACCAGTGAAATATACACAAGAATTACACCACATAACTGGGAACTCGACACTGTGTAATAAGTAAGCCTGGCCCTTGAGAAGAGATTAGAGCAGTGGTTCTCAACCTTCCTAATGCTGTGATCCTTTAATACTCATATGTGGGTGTATCTGCATGTGGGTGGACCGGCCTGGAGACAGATAGAGGAATGGTGTCTCGGTTCCTAAGATCATTGGAAATATGTGTTTTTTGATGGTCTTAGGCAACCCCTGTGACCCCTGTGAAAGGGTCATTTGGTCCCCAAAGGGGTCATGACCCACAGGTTGAGAACCGCTGGATTAGAACATTCACTTGCCTCCTGTCTTTGTGGAGGTAAGGGACTATAGGTATGTAAGATAACATACGCCACACTGCCACCATACTCAATTAGAGTACTGGTTAGTTTTGATGAACTACTCTCTTCTTCTTTCTTTTTTATTTTTTGTTAAAAGAAATGGCTAAGACCTAAAGGAGGAGGGAAGTATTTGGAAATAACAGTGATATAAAAACAAAAGATACAAAGAATTAATTTTTTAATCTATGAGAATAAAAATAATGATAGCTATGTTTTATTGAACATCTGGGATTAATATACATTTGCATATACATATACGTGTGTGCATACATCTACACACAAGTGTGGCTTACTTCAGAGGATACTTTGATCAAAAGCAAATTTGCAAAATGGTGGGCGGTCTTCAAGAAGAGGCTGGACGACTCATTGTCAGTGCTACAGAGAATATTCCTACTCACAGATGACCTCTGAAGTCCCTTGAAATCCTGAGATTCTCTGGTTCCATGAACGGGAAATTTTAGTTTCAACACAAATTATGTGTCTACTTCCAGCTTCTGTAGTAGCAGCCAGAAAAAGACAGTCTTGAACCAAACTAGAGAGAGAAAGGAGCTGCAGTGGATAGAGGACTGGGCTTGGAGTCAAGAAGATCTGAGCTCAAATTCAGCCTCAGATGCTTAATAGTTGTCTGACCTTGGACGAGTCATTTAACCTGTCTGCCTCAATTTCCTCAAATATTAAGTAACAGTAATAATAACACCTACTTCTCAGGGCTATTATGAGGATCACATGAGATAATATTTGTAAAATATGTACACAGTACCTGCACATAATAGGTACTCGGTAAATGCTTATTCTCCTTCTCAAATAAGGAGAAACAAATCATGAAGATTACTTGGAGGGGTCTAACATAATGAAGTACATAGACTGAATTTCTGCCAGAGAAAGTTGGTGACATTTGGAAAAGATGGAAGAAAATTTGAAGAGCAACCTTGAGACCCAAATATTGGTTCAGATTTTACTTGTAGGCTGAAAGAGAAACAGGATCAAGGACAATTAAAGGGGCTATAAAAGGATGAAAAGGATTATAGGCCAGATTCTGAAGAAGTAGTCTGAAAAAGGAAGAAAAAGAAGAAAAGAAATAAGAGGAAGAAAAGGAGAAGATAGGTGACAAGGCAAGTGAATGTAAGAAAAAGTAAGTGGAGAATGAAGAAAGCATGCCTAAAGGAAATAGAAGTCTTCAATAGGAAAGAAAAGGGTGAGAAATGGAGGAGGGAGACATGACTCTTGTCAGGATGATAGAGACCAGAAGAGTGTAACAGAGGAGAAAAGCTGTGTGATTAGAGATGAAAAACAGATATGAGGCTCTTCCTAAAGAGCTGGATGCACTGAGGAGGAAAAGGCTGCTTGTCTTCCAAACAGTGATACAGGAGAATCAAGAAGCTATGAGGTAAGAGATCATCATCAAAGGAAGAAGAATAGTAGTGATTGTGCTTCCTGTCTCAAGACCACAAAGGCAACCATTTGTTGAGCTGATAACAATAGAGAAGTCTATTGTCTTCCTAGATACCCAAGACATAATAGAGAACCTCCCAAGAAAAACAAATGACACCTAATCACTTCTAGTCACTTACTTGGCTACAAATGACACTTTTCAGAAAGAATCTGATAATTATTGCTAATCGTTATGATGTCTTGGGCAAAAAAGCTGAAAACCACAGGGGTAGAGTGTTTTTCTCCCTGTTGCTCATTGAAGGAAAGGAATGCAGAAGAGAAAAATAAATGGGAAATGAATACCTAGATAAGAAAGTGGTGTCTGAGAATAGGATTTGGATTTCTGGACCACAGCTTAAAATATAAGGATGGCAGTTTCCTGAACAGAGAGAATTAACAAAAGCTGGTAAGAATGTATTTGCAGGTATCCCGCAAATCTAAAAGGATGGGAGAAGTAAAAGTAAGCACATATAAATTTGTGTGTGTATGTGAGTATGTGTGTGTGTGTGTGTGTGTGTGTGTGTGTCCCAAATTAGACACTGAAGTGAGAAACTCTCAAAAGGAAGGACAGCTAAGGCATCTAGAAATTCACAGAAGACAAAATCCACGAAAAGAGTCAGTATTAAAATCCATGTCTACATAAAATGCCTAAAGTCTTGGCAACAAAAAAGAGAGGCTAGAGTTCATAATGAAAAGAGGCAAATTTGACTTCATAGATATCACAGAAAGTTGATGGGATGAATCCCAGACCGGACCGTGGATATGAATAGGTATAATTTTTTTTCAAAATAAACATAGATCAATAAACACTTACCAAATACCTACTATGTTCTGGGCATTATGGATCCAAAAAGAAGTAAAAGACATTTTCTGCCCTCAAGAAGCTTATAATCTAATGGAGAAGACAACATGCAAAAAAGGACATACAAAGCAAGCTACATATAAAATAAATAGGAAATACTTTATAAAGGGAAAACAGTAGAATTAAAAGGGGTTGGGGAAGGCTTCCAGTAAAAGGTGAGATTTTAGTTGGGATTTAAAGGAAGCCAAGGAGGTCAGCAGGAGGAGCAGAGGAGGGAGAGCATGCCAGGAGTAGAGGAGAGGCAGATAAAATGTCTGGAGCAAGAGATGGAGTGTCTTCTTCATGAAATAGTCAAGAAGCCAGCATCACTGGATGGAAAAATACTCAGAGTGTAAGAAGGCTGGAAAGGTAAGCGAGGACTAGGTTATAAAGGGCTTTGAACACCAGACAAAGCATTTTGTATTCGACACTGGAGACAAGAGGGAGCCACTGGAGTTTACTAAAAAGGTGAGTGGAGGAGAATGACATTTTATATTAAGGAGGTATATTTAAGTGAGAGAATCCAAGAGCCAGAAGTGGGAAAGTATGTCAGGGATATTTGGGTGAAAGTACAAGGAAGGAGAAAAAGCAATGATTTTTGTTACTGGAGTATATTACAGACCTGGACAGAGGAAATACTTGAAGAATTTAGAAAACAGATCACAAGCTGCCAGAGTAACGTGAACTTTTAGATATGGGGGACTTCAATTTTCTAGACATCTACGAGAGAGCTTCTCCTATACCAGCGGATCAGCTATTAACTTCTGACTTGTCTTAATGATAATTATAATCTTCAAAAGATGGTAAAACCAACAATAGAGGAATTCTATTCTGCATCTGATACTTAGTAACAAGGAAGAATCAAATGCTAGAGTAAAAATTATGGAAACCCTTAGAAGTGACCACTCACACCTACAGTCTGTGACAAAGGAGGGGAAGCCAAGGCATACTCTGATATGTATCCTCGATGTGGGGAAAACAGATTTCAGTGTTACAAAATTTAGTTGACTATTATGGAGTAAAATGCTTCATGGGAAGTCAGACCAAAAGGGGTGGGCCTCTCTTAAGAATGGAATTTTGAACACACAAAGAAAAATAATTCCAATGTGGAAAAAAAATTACTTGTCTGAAGAAACTGACACCGATGTATAGGGAACTCTCCCATCCATTTAAGATTTTAAAAAGATATATACAGAAGATGGAAGCAAGTCAACATAACAGAGAATCAATATAAGAAATGGGGCATAATCCTGTAAAAATGGCAACAGAAATGCTAAAGGCTACAATGACCTAAAGCCGGTAAGAGAAACTAAGGACAAAAAAATGGAGGGAGAGAAAAGGAGGATCAAAACAGGGATGGGGGAGTGGCTAAGTGGTGCACAGGCCCTGAAGTCAGAAGGACCTGAGTTCAAATCCAGCCTCAGACATTTAACACTTACTAGTCGTTTGACCCTGGGCAACTCACAACCCCAACTGCCCTGCCTTCCCCCCTCCAAAAAGAAAAAAAAAAAAGAGGGATAGGATCTTTTCTTGAGATGAATAGGATGGTAATAAATGACAAATGAGAGACAAAAGAAGCTCAATCTTGTATATGTTTTCTCTGCAAAGGAGGATGATCTTTACACAGGGCATGAGAGAGCAAAAATGACTAACAGGAAGCTGATATCCAAGATGAGAAAGGAGATACTAAAAGAGTACCTATCTTCCCTTAATGAATTCAAGTCACCCAGCCCTCATGAACTGGATCTTTTGATCCTGAAAGAACTGGCAGCTATGATTGCTGAGCCACAGTCAGTAAAATTTAAAAGACAATGGAAAATCATGTCTACCACAAAATTACTAGCCAATTGACCAATGTCCCTATTCTCAAAAAAAAGGAAGAGAACAGAGTCTGCCAACAATATGCCAGAGAACTTGACTTTCTTTTCTGGGAAAATTCTATAATAGATCATTAAGGAGATTTTTAGCAAGCATCTAGAAAGGCCAAATTCACTTTATCAACAACATGGTCCTTCAAGACTAACCATATTTCCTTTTTTGACAGGATTACTAACCTTGTAGATGAGGAGAATGAAACTGATACAGTTAACCTACATCACAGGAAGGCTTTGGATAAAGTATCTCATACTATTCTTGTGAAGACGGAAATATGGACTAGATCAGAAGTGGGGAATCTACAGCCTCAAGGCCACATGTGGCCCTCTAGGTCCTCAAGTACAGCCCTTTGACAAAATCCAAACTTCACAGAACAAATCTCCTTAATAAAAGGATTTGTTTCTGTAAAACTTGGACTCAATTAAAAGGCCACACCCAAAGACCTAGAAAGCCACATGTGGCCTCCAGGCTGAAGGTGCCTCGCCTGGGAATAGATGATAATATAATCAGATGGATTGAGGAGTGGTTTAATGGACAGACACAAAGAATAGTTGTTAATGGTTTAATGTCAACGTGGTAAAAGGTCTCCAGTGGAGTGTTCCAAGGGATCTGTGTTTGGCCCCCCCTCCCCCCATGTTTGACATATTCTTAATGACTTTGCTAAAGGCAAAATGATATGCTCAACAAATCTGCTGATAACACCAAGCTAGGAGGGATAGCTACCCCAATATGACAGAATCCCAAAGGAACTGGACAGGCTAGAGCATCAAACCGAATCATCAAGATGAAATTCCACAAAAATAAATGAAAAGTCTTTATATTTGCACTTGGGCACAAAAAAATCAAGTTCACATTATCTTTATTATTTCTTTTTTTCCCCCTCCCTATGGGATGTTTATCTAGATGTTATCTAAATTGCCCCAAGTAGATAAAGTACACGTGTATGTGTGGAGATGAATGATCAGGAAAAGGTAAGAAGGTTAACAGGAAAGGAATTTCCTCTACCCTCTTCACTTTTCTCTTTCATCTCAGGACTTTTTTTAAAATTGTATTTCCCTATCGCCTTATATTTTCCCTTATTTTATGTCTCTAGCTGATCCCTGAAAGTGAAGGAAAAGAATGCTTAGTTTTTACATTTTTCCTTCATTTCATTCTTGTCTGTGGCAAACCCATACAGAGTCAAGCAGGTTTGGGTGGCTGCACCCCTCAAGGAAGTGATCAGTGGAGTTTTAGAGAGATCCTGCCCCACCCTTACAGAAGACACTTCTCCAATCCAATCACACAATCCTTGACTGCCCAGAGGCAACTTTACTCTAACTTATGCCTGCCCTCCATAGGTACTCTTACCAAGCAACTGGAATGACGCATCAAGAAAGATATTAGTTAATCCAATTCATGACCACATTAGATAGTCCTCCAGTAGTCTGCCAACAATGGATTGCCCAGAGGATTATAAAAGCAGTCATTGGTAGCACAAGGAACAATCTCCCCCGTTACCAATTTTGATTTATTTTCACTAGACCATATAGTCTCCTGGATACCAGGATGAGCTCATTTGTCCAAGTGTTGAACTTAAACCTGTGGTTTAACAAAGGATTTGCTGTTCACAGCAGCACAACTGGTTCACTCCTGCACTCAGATGACTCCATTTAGAATGCTCTCTTCAGCTACTGAAGTTAAAGTAATCAAAAGATGATTCCCCCCCTTCATGACATGTAAAAGGCAACTGATGTGTTTTGTCATGAAGAAAGACAGTTAAGCTGTTGTTAAAGTCGCTTAAATCAGGTGTTCCCAGGTCGCATTCATATTTATTCAAGCAAAACATTAAAGGACATTGCACAATAAAAGTTATACTAAGATAGCAGTGAAAGGAACAGCTATTAAGGTATTCTTAATATCAATCAGCTTAGCTTAAACAGTCCTCCTTGGCACCAGAAAATATGCTCCCTTAAAAAGACAAACAACCAGGTATTTTGCCAACTCTACAAAGGTAGCCTCAAATTCTAAAATAGGCAACATGTTAACTGAACTATATTTTGTCCACAAACGTAACAAATAAACTTGGCTAAAGAGAAACTAAAGAATTTAGGGGGAATAATCACCACTCTATTTCACATTCAAAGGCTTCCAGGACTGCATTTTTTAAAGGTTTGATTACCTTCTGTAACAAAAATGTACCTGTCTCACCAATTTCCCAACAACATCACAGTACTATTAAGAGAGCATAGGAATAATTATTGGGGTGCTGGGGGGGGAGGGGCTTATATGCTTCATTGATGTCTTTTTTGTCTTTGCATTACAGTCATTTGTGGGGAGTCCACCACCACCACCAAAACCTCCCTTATGACAAAGAAAAACAATTAACAAAAACATTCAGCACCTTTTTTTCCCTAATAAATGTGGAGGCCTGGAATGCTCTCACTCTTCATCTCTGCTTCCTGGCTCGACTGGGTTCTTTGCCTTTCTTTAGTATCAGTGCAGAACTCACCTTCAACAAGTGGTCTTTCCCAGTCTCCTCTACTACTAGTGTATTCTCTATGAAATTACATCTCATTTACAATATGTATATACACATATGTATATATGTGTATATATATTATATATGTAGGAGTGTGTTGTATGTACAGAGGTTTTTGTATATTTTCTCCTCCACTAGAATGTGAGCCCCTTGAGGGTAGGATTTTTTTAGCCTTTGTATCACCAAAGCTTGGCACAATGACTGGCACATAGTGAGTGCTTAACAAAGCTTATCAAATAATTAATCAACTTCTGACTTCCAAAGGTATCTCTCAGCACACTGGCAAACATGGCTTCATAGACTATCCACAATTTCACACTGTTAGAATAAGTGAATAGCATTGCATAGGTTTTATGGATTATATAAGACTATACAAGTTATTAAATCACTGGAAATAAAATTTGATTATTACCCTAATTCAACTTAACATTTATGATGAAGCTGTTCTATGTGAAGCACTGGCTAGGCACTTGAGAAGATAAAAAATTTTGATAAGAAATCGTCCCTTCTCACCATGGAGCTTCTCACCATGTTGGTGATCAGTCATTTTCAGATATGTCCAACTTTTTGTGACACCATTTGGGGTTTTCTCAGCAAAGATACTGGTGTGGTTTGTCATTTCCTTCTCTAGATCATTTTACAGATGAGGAAACTGAGGCAAACAAGACTAAGTGACTTACCCAGGGTCACAAAGCTAGATAAGTCTTCTATCTCCTGGCCTGACACTCTATTCACTGTCTCACCTAGCTGTTCCATCATGGAGACATAATCTAGTAATATGAAACATACGGAATAACTATTGCTAGTTTTTTTTCTCATGTTTCACCTGAAGAAGAGATATTTTCCAGACATATAACTCTTTTTCAAGGGTAAGGGAGAAAGAAAGAGACAATGTTTATTCATTGAAAAGAAATTAATTCTAAAATAAAATATGACTGATGGATTATCTCTCAATGAGCTGTCTAACCATTCAACCCCATAACTCAATCCAGACAATAAGCACTTTCATCCATTTGGCTTTTCCTGAGTGAAGTGTTATGCTGCACAATTCTGAGTGGTTAAGAATCTTGCATACCGAGGCTTTCCAGTGTAGTGGGACTTGATAAGGTCAAGCACAATGTCATACACAAAAAAGCAGCATATGGAGGACCTCACCATATTTAGAGAATCCTTCTTTTGACCTGTATATCTACAGAAATATAAAACACTGAAGCTAAAGAAACAAGAGTTCAAATCTGGCCTCAGATACTAGTTGTATGACCCTGGTCAAGTCACTTAACCCTGCTTGTCTCAGTTTCCTCATCTGTAAAATGAGTTAGAGAAGGAAATGGTTCCAGTATCTTTGTCAAAAAAAAAAACAACCCTAAATGGGGGTCACCAAGAGTCATAAGTGACTGAAAAAGACTGAACAACAACAAAAAGAAACAAGAAACAGACAACCCTGAGTTAAAAAAAAAAACAACTGAGTTCAAACTAGATCTCAAAAACTTGACCCTGGGCAAGTAAAGTAGAAATATTAATAGCCCCTAACTCCCAGGGTTGTATAATGCTCAAATAAGATAGTATTTGTAACAAGCTTAGCGTAGGGGCAGCAACGTGGTGCAGTGAACAGAGCACCAGCCCTGTAGTCAGGAGGACCTGAGTTCAAATCCAGCCTCAGACACTTGACATACTTACTAGCTGTGTGATCTTGAACAAGTCACTTAACCCTAATTGCCCTGCCTTCCCCCCTCCAAAAAAAAAAAGGAAAGAAAAAAGAGCTTAGCATAGTGTCTGACACATAGCAATTATTTAATAAATGCTTATTTCCTTCCTTCTGTGACAGGAAAAAAAAGTCGAAGGTCATTAGAAAATTGTACTGCAATATACTGGGCCCAAACAGATTCTCAGGTGAATTCTAACAAAGAAAAATAAAGAGACTCCCTTGATACGCAAATTTCAAAAATAGGGAGAAAAAAGAGGGTAATAGGTGACCCAACTCCTTCTGTGAGAGTTAATTCCTAAAGTGGAAAAAAAAAAAAGACAACACTGAGGGAAAAGGACTCATATCCTTAATGATATTAAGGCAAAAAAACTAAATAAAAGTCACAAACAGAAATCAGTCATATATCAAAAAACTATCCAATGTGACCACGTAGTGTTTGTAAATGGAATGTAAGAATGGTTTAGTATCAGAAAAAAAGAATCTATACAATAAATCTTCTCGGCAGGAGAAAAAATAAATACTATTAGATCATGTCGTAAGATGTAAAATAAAGCCTTCAATAACATGCAGCATTCCGTTATTTAAAAAAAAACTTTTAAAATATAGGAATAAAAGCATCTTTCCACAGCAGGATAAAAATATGCAGTTGAAACCATGAGATACTAGATAAAATGTAGAAACACTAGAAGCACTGCCATTAAAACCACGTGTTAAACAGAAATGTTGACTCTTACCACTCCAATTTAAACAGTTGTAGCAATTTTAAATACAGCAATATGTCATGAAAAAGAAATGAAAGGAATAACCCTTGATATATCTCTCTTTCCTTTCACATCCAAGTTCCCAGAAAAAGCTTTCTACAGTCTTTGTCTCCACTTTCTCTTCTCTCACTCATTTCTCAACCCCTGGCAATCTGGCTTTCTGACCTCATCACTCAACTGAAAGTGTTTTCTCCAAAGTTACCAACGACCTCTCCTGTAGCCATTTGCTAGAGTTACCTGTGAATGTTGGCTGTATGGTGAAGGCTATGGTCCCCCACCTTTGGAATTTTGTGGGGCAAGTCATTTTTTTCCCCTAACACCTACTCTTGGTTATCTTGGGTCATCTGTGTTCACTTCTTCATTCCACTCTGGGCTTCCTCCACTCCTGAGTCTCCAAACTTCTTTGTCTACCATGCAACTACAGGTATACCTTCTCCTCTTCCTCTCCTCCTTCTGCTTTTTAGCTACCTTTTTTCTAGACTATCTTTATTTTTGCTTCAATTTGTATTCCAAGTAAGTAGCAATATTCCTGGCATACAATAAGTGCTAAATAAATGTTTCTTGCCTTGATTTGACCTGGTAAAGATAACTGGAACACTAATTACTGATGACTTGACAGTAAAGAGAGGAATCCAAGTCTTAAGAGCTTGAGCTGATAGTATTAGAGGTAAGATATCCACCAACCTTAAAGGAGCTCTTAGAAGCCAGAGGGAGAAAAAGAGCTTGCCTGGCTCTGGAAGAGTAAACCATAGCATATGCTATAAATTAATAAAACAAACAAACCGTAAGATTCACAATTTTCACACAGGAGTTGGGGGTGGGGGGGAAGGGAGGAGAAGAATGTCTGTGCCTCAACATTTACACATCATCCACAACAAGCATTTATTAAACACTTCCTACGTGCCAGGCAGGTACTGTGCTAAGTGCTAGGATTACAAAGAAAAGCAAAAACGGGATCCTTGCCCTCAAGCAGCTTACCTTCCAGTGGGCTGCTAAGTTATGGGATACAGGTTGTGTTGCAGAAATTCACAAATGTGGGAAATCTATTAAGAGTTAATTACTCAGAAAAAAGCTCAGTAGCCAATGGTTGGATTTGACCTGGACATTGAAGTAGGATTTGGATAGGCATGAAGAACATTTCAGAAGACAAATATTATGTTGAAAGACATATTCAAGTAAGCATGAGCACGGCTTGTTCATGGAACAGAGAGAAGATAACCAGAACAGAGTGAAGACTGGAAGTAGTGGGAAATAAGGCTGGATAGGCAGGATGAGGAGAAATTTGGGCAGACTTTGTAAGGAAAGCAGAAGAGTACATTCGTGATGTGATAGATGACGGGGTGTCATAAAAAAAGACAATCTTTGAGCAGTCAGTAATATAAGGAAAATAGGGAATTCCTGATGCCAGGAGAGAAAAGCTCTTTGAAAGGGGGAAAGTACAGAGGGATAAGTGTTCAGGGCAATGAACTAAATACTGGGTAACATCTGTAGTTAGGGGCCAACAAGAAAAGTTAACTGGCAGAAAAACATGATGGGGAGTGTCAAGGGCGCCCAGAGAAACAACAAAAGAAAAAATCAAAGAAAGGATGGTTTGCTATATTAAATGCTATGGAGAAGGTAAGGAATATTAATAAGGGTAGGACAATGGTCACTGGATTTAGCAATAAGTAATTAGCTGGTGACTTTTTCATAAGGGATTCAAGTGTTAAGGAAATGGAGACAATGCAATTCCTGCTACACTAGCAGGAGTAGAGCATTCCAGGTTGATGTCGTGGGACCCTTCAGCCTCTAGCTACTCCTAGACACATCTAAAGGCTGCCTTGTTGTTTTTTTTTTTATTACAAAAGAAAATGTAAGCAGGTTATGTAGCAGTCTGTGGACTTCCCTCCTCGTGTTCGTACACTGCCATCTAGTGGACCAGTATTAAAAAGAGGTGTGCTCAACCTTGATGAATGTGAATTAGCTCAATCAGTTATGCTAACGAGCACTGTCCAAAGGACAATCCCTGTGTGGGCCAATTAACTTTGGTTAGTACAAAGCCACAGGCAAGCAGCCTCAATCATGACCATATGTCTTTCAAATGCTTGAGAGACCTGACCAATCAAAGAATTATAGAATTTTAGAATGAGTCCATTCTCCTAATTTTGCAGATGGTATTTTACAAGCCAAGAAAAATAAAGTGACTCATCCAACATCATACAGCTAGTTACTGACAAATCCAGGTCTAGAACAAGAGAGTGAGTCAATAGCAATCCTTCTGTCATCTCCTCATCCTACCTCCTAAATATGGATATACTCTTCTCAATATACTTTGTAATTCAATGACTCTGGCCTCCTTGCTGTTCCTCGGATACAATAACACTCCATCCTGCCACCTCCAACTTTATCATTCAACTGAAACCATTCTCTCCAAAGTTACTAATAATTTCTTTTTTGTTTTGTTTTGTTTTTTTTTTAATTTTATTATAGTTTGCATCATTCATTTCCACAAGATTTTGAGTTACATATTTTCTCCCCCTCTTTCCCCCACCCACA
>CM053586.1:260465003-260549077 GCA_028646515.1 Pseudochirops corinnae
GCGGAGGCGGGTACAAAACCTCTGCCTTTTCGCTTTTCTGCTCTGGAGACCTTTCGGCTGGATGCTTATCTCCCCCTTTCACAATCCTCACTCCACTTATCTCCCCCTTTCACAATCCCCACTCGCAGCTGTTGCTAATCCGGCTCACCTCAGAGGCTTTTGTGTACCTCCCACCCAGCCGCCCCAGGGGCACAGCTGCGGCTTCAGGCCAGGCTGGTTTCGGATCACAGTGCTGATATGGTTCCTTGTAGCCGAGCTGACTTTAGTGGGAAGTATCTTTGTGTGCGTTTTGAAGTCCTAGAGTTGGTCCAGAGTCCTATTCCATGGGTATTTTGGGGTGGCTATATGAGAGCTGTGATAAGTTGCTGCTGCTACGCCGCCATCTTCACTAGTAATTTCTTAATGGCTAAGTCTAATGACCTTTTCTCAGTATTCATCTTGATCTCCTCACAGCCTTTGCACTCTCTCCTTAATATTATTCTCTTCTCTCCAGGATTTTGGGACACTGCTCCCTCCTAGTTTGCCTCCTACCTAATGACTTCCTTCTCTGTCGCCTTTGCACCTCCAGATCACACCCTCTAAACACAGGTATTCAATCCTGAGCCTTCTCTTTTTCCTTTATAATACTTCACTCCCATGGATTTAATTACCACCTCTATGCTAATGATTCTCAGATCTACTTATCCTGCACCACACTTTCTGCTGACTTCCAATCTGACATCTACAATTGCCTTTCCGATATCTCAAACTGGATGTCCAGTGGACATCTTAAATTCAATGGCCAAAACAGAACTTGTTATTTTCATCCTCCCACCTCACCATGCAGTACTCCCCCTGTTACTATCAAGGGTGCTACTATCATCCCAGGCCCCTAAGCTAGCAACCTAAGTCTCATTCCTGAATCCTCATTATCTCTCACCCCTGCCCAGACCCAACTGTTACCAATGCCTGTCATTTCACCCTTACAACATCTCTTTAATATACTCCCCCTCCTCTTTAACCCATCACTCTGGTGCAAATCTTTATCATCTCACACCCGGACTATTGCAATAGCCTACTGATGGATCTGCCTGCCACAAGTTTCTATAGGTCCAGCCATGTCCCCTCTCTTCCCCATACCCCTTTAATCAACAGATCCCCATGTCTCCCATTCACTTCCAGGATCAAACACAAACTCTTCTGTTTGGCATTCAAAGTCCTTCATAACTTAACCCTTCCCCCGCCCCTCACTCTTCCAATCTTCCTACACCTTACTCTCCACCATTTATTCTTTGATCCAGTGACAACAACCTCCTTGTTGTTCCATGAACAAGACACCTCTCAGCTCCAGGCATTTTCTCTGACTGTTCTCCATGCCTGGAATGCTTTCCTTTCTTATCTCCACCTACTGGCTTCTTTGGCTTCTTTCAAATCCCAACTAAAATCCCATCTTCTAGAGTGGTTCTCAACCTTCCTAATGTCGCGATCCTTTAATACAATTCCTCATGTTGTGGTGACCCCCAACCATAATATCATTTTTGTTGCTACTTCATAACTGTAATTTTGCTTCTGTTATGAATCGTAATGTAAATATCTGATATGCAGGATGTATTTTCATTGTTACAAATTGAACATAACCCACAGGGTGAGAACCGCTGCCATACAGGGTCATGAAGAGTCAGACATGACTGAACAACAATATTACTGCTGTTGTTGCATCATAATTATTATCCTTATTATTATTTTGCTTCTGCTTTCTCTGTCAAAGAGAAAGCTCTTTGAACTGTGAAAAATAGAATAAAAACAGATTTAAAAGAACTGAAATGCCAGAAATCAGAAGACAGAAGGCATCCAGCTGTTTCAATAAACTCAAGTCACCATGCCCAAACAAACTACATCCATTACACCCCAAAGTACTGAAAGAACTTGAAGATATAATTACTGAGCCAATGTCAGGGATCACTTAAAAATCATGGGGATCCAGAAGAAGGATGGCAAAATGTGTTACACATCTCTTGGCAGGTGGTGATGGACTGAATACCAGAATAAAATATTTTCAGACGGAGCCAGTTAGAATTCATTTTGCTTGATTACGTATACTGTTAGGAGGTTTGGGTTTTTCTTTATATTTTTTAATTGTTAGAGAGAGCCTAGGTAGGGCCAAAGAAAAAGAAAAGAAAGATCATTATAGCATTTTTAAACACATAGAACAAAACAGAGAGAAAGCCAGAAAGAGTCACAGATAGGCAGGATAATTGGGGAGTTTTTGCTTTTTTCTGGAGGGCAGGGCAATTGGGGTTAAGTGACTTGCCCAAGGTCACACAAGCTAGTAAGTGTTAAGTGTCTGAGATCACACTTGAACTCAGGTCCTCCTGACTCCAGGGCTAGTGCTCTATTCACTGTGCCACCTAGCTGCCCCAAGCAGGATAGTTTTGAAAGATACAGGTTGAACTTTAAAAGAAAAGCAAGCTTAATTAATAATGATTTTCAGTTTCATGTATAATGTTCTTCCTATTCTAATATATACATATATAAATACATATTCTATATATATATATATATATATATGGAAATGCTTGTTTTATTTGTTGTTTAAGTTTGGATTGAATTTTTTAATTAAAAAATATCAACCAAAGAAAAAAGAAAAATCTTAAAGAATGATATAAGTGGCACAAGATTAGAGATGAGCAAATGTCCTCATCTTCAAGAGAGAAAGAAGATGTATTTTATAGGTCAATGAGGTTACCTGTTCAATTACTTGCAAAATTATATAGCATAATGTTCGATATAATTTGTGAGCACTAGGAATGTAATGTGGTGATACATAAGAGCCAGCAAAGCTTCATCAAGAACAAGTCACGCTTAACTAATTTAATTTCCTGTTTGACAGGTTCAACAAACGGAAATAGAAATGCAATGTACCTGGATTCCCGCAAAAGTTTCAACTACACGGGCATCTGACACAGTTTGTCAGTTATGCTTGCAGACAAGTTTAAGAGATGTGAATTAGATGAGATGTACAGTAAAGATTCAAAAATGGTGGAATAATAAGACTCAAAGAGCTGTGATTAACTAACGTTATTCAGCAGGAGAAAGGCCTCTGGCATCTCTTCTTGTTCCCATTCCATTCAATGTTTTTGTCAATGACCCGGATGAAGTCGTAAGTGATATGTTTATGAGATTTGCAAATGGCATAAAACTGGAAGACATACTTGTCACCTTAGATCAATTCTCAAAGTTGGGTCTGGGGACTCCTAGAGTCTCCAAGACCCTTTTAGAGGATCCTAGAAGTTAAAACTATTTTCATAATAATATTAAGATGCTTTGATTTATAATATGGCAAATATCAAATATAACTCACACAAAATCTCTTTTAGGAGGAGTCATTAATAATTTTTAAGAGTATAAAAGACCTGGGGCAGCTAGGTGGTACAGTGAATAGAGCATTGGTCCTTGAGTCAGGAGGACCTGAGTTCAAATTAGGCCTCAGATACTTGACACACTTACTAGCTATGTGACCTTGGGCAATTCACTTAACCCCAATTGACTTGCCTTTCCCAAAAAAAAAAAGAGAGAGTGTAGAAGACCAAAGTTTGACCAAAAGTAGGACCAAAAAGTTGAGAATTGCTGCATCAAATGACAGAATCAGGATCCCCAAAGAGCTTGACATGCTAGAATGATAAACCTCATCTGAAAAGGTGAAATTTTAAGGGGATAAATATAAAGTGCTACAATTATATTTTTAAAAAATCATGAGTACAGAATGGTAGCTAAACATAGATATGAAAAAACTGAAGATTTTAGTGTACTTGCAAGCCAATGAGTCGACTGTGAAACACTGTAGCCAAGAAAGCTAACATGATCTCAAGATGAATTTTTAGAAGCATAGTTCTAGTTACTGCTGCTTTCTAGGTGAAGTTAATACATTATTTTTAAGTAAATAACAGGAGTGCGTTTCTGTATCATCTTTTTCATGGTACCAGCTGGACTAGACCTCTGAGTTTCTCTCTGGCTCTGAAACTTTTTTAAGTCTGAGTTCTATTAATCAAGAGCCGTTCATTACTAGAAATGAACGGTTTTCAAACTATAAATGATGATACGAAAACATGCACCAAACAACAGTAAGATAAATGTAAGTTGCAACAATTGGGAGGTCTCATTCCATGCTGTTGCCTCTATTACTGTGAGAGTAGATGTGAAGTGGTTCAACCATTCTGGATTTCAATTTCATACTTTCTCCACTCCCCCCAAAAGTGATCAAACTGCCTCTGACCCAGTGATCTTACTGCTTGTTGGTAATATGCCCTAAGGAAGTCAAAGACAGAAAAGGCCAGAAAAGACCAAAATAGTCATATCAGCCCTCTCTGAGGTAGAAAAGAACTGGAGCCAAAAGAGAAGATGATCAGTTGGGGAACACGGGGAAAACCACGGTGGCATGTAAATGTAAGTATGGGGAGTAAGAAATGAAAGATACAATGAATTTAAACAAATGAGGGAAGATTTACATGAAGTAAGACAGAGTGAAATAACCAGAAGAGAGTAATGTGCATAATGACTAAAACAATGTAATTGAAAAGATCAACAAAGGTCCCAGGGAACAAATAACGAAACCTATTTCTTTGCTTTCGGCAAAGGGGTGGAGGATTATGAAGACAAAATAGTTTATACACTGTCAGATATAGCTTCTCGGTTAGATTTTTTTTTGGTTTTTGTTTTTGTTTTTGCTTTTTGGAGGGGGGAAGGCAGGGCAGGTGGGGTTAAGTGACTTGCCCAAGGTCACACTGCAGGCAAGTGTTAAGTATCTGAGGCCAGATTTTATCTCAGATCCTCTTGACTCCAGGGCTGGTGCTCTATTCATTGTGTCACCTAGCTGCCCCGGTGTCAGACATTTTTTACTAACTCAAGTTAAGTCAAAAAATTTCTTAAGCACTCACTCCATTCCAGGCCCTATTCTAAGTGATAGGGATCAAAGAGAAGGCAAAAGGACAGTTCTTGCCCACACATAGCTTATATTCTACTACGGGATATATGTCAACAATTAGGTAAACACAATATATAGATAGAGAGAATAAATGGAAGGCATCCCTTGCGGGTGTTTTTCTTTGTCAGACTGGAGGAGGTTGTCAATGATCATGACAAAAGGCATCAATAAAAGGCTAAAAAAAAAAAAACCCTACTTATTCCTATTATCTGTAATGATGTAATTCTCTGCAATGACAGCCAGGATTCCTCCAATTTCTCCTTAATAAAGTGTTCTTCATCAAAAAAGATCATGAAATATCCCATTGTAAATGACATATACAAAGAGAACTACACCAACATGGTTTCTCTTCCTCCAGACACTTCCAGTTGAGTCACGTTAGGAGCTGGATAGAAGCATGAGCCTAGGTCTGATGGAGGCAGTCACCTAATGAGCCCACCTGCTTTTCACAGACTGATCTGTCAGCTTTCTTTCTAAGGGAAGCAATGAGCCTGAGAATCCAGGACATTTCATCAACATCCCATCTGTGTTGTTCTAGAGTTCCGTTTATGTTGTTTTATTTTCTTTATGTTATCTCTGCTTACTAGCTTGAATCCTGTTGTTTTTAGATAGTGTGTCTCTGTTTTTTGTCTCCCTGAAGGCTGCTCTCCTGATTCTGGATCCTGACCATCACTCCACCTTGGACCTTGATCTCTGATTCCTATCTCAAAGGTCTGTGTGCCAGATTTCATCTCTGATTCATGAATGTAACTATTTATAAAGGAAGTGATCAGCAGAATTATAACAAATTTTTAAAATAAAAATATTAACGATCTTAAATTACATGAATGCAGAGCAAAGCACCTGGACAGAAAGCAAGTTAAGTTTGTAAATGGAATGGAGCAGAAAGACGATAGTTATTAAGTTCTGAGATCTGAGAAGGCTGAGGAGATAAGAGAACGTTGTACAAGGTGGGTTTTGTTCTGTTCTTTTTGTTTTTGCTACCATGGCAAAAGCAAGTGACTTACAGACAGGGAAAAGAAAAAATAATTTGTTATAGTGAATTTCATTACAAATAGCTCAGTAATACGCAGTAACAGAAAAGGATCACATTTGCATTTGGAGATGTGACAAGATTTGATCTGTTTGGTCAGTTTGTGGACAGGGGTAAACTGTATTGTAGGCCTAAGAACAGATTAGCAATTCACCACCCATAATAACTAGTGAAAGAAGCTGGAAACAAAGTTAATGCTTCAAAAGGTTGTTCATTCCATTTTCCACCAGAGGGAGCTCCAAATCAACTAAAAATTCTTATGTAATCATGACATAAGGAATTTCAAGGAGTGGGAGAAAGGAAATTATTCAGAGCTTAAGATCATATCTAATTTTAAATCCTAAAAACCAGAAACTACTGTTTGTTTCTGTTCACATACCCCAATGCCTTGACTGCTGCACAATGAACATATAAAAAGCACTAATACAACTTTAAGTTTTCCCTTAAAGAAAGCCATAAAGCTGATCCACTATGAACCCTAAAACCAAAAATTAGTACACCAGAAGGTGGCCACACTAAGATGGAGAGAAGTACAGAACCTCAGAGGCGCTCCAATTAATAATCCCTTCTATCACAGAGAATCAAATCATTAGAAGAGGCTTTACTGGCCATTCAGTCTATCCCACAGGAAAACTAGAATCTCCTTCATGATTCTAAGATTAGAGTAGAAGCTCCCCTAAAGCCAGCAAAAGAGTCGGTATGTCATTGTGGACAGAATGACAGACATGGCATCAGGAAAAACTGGGTTTAAGAACTATGTCACTGGATGACCCTAGTCAAGTCGGGTGAGCTCTTTGATTCTGTCTCCTTCATCCCATTTATAGTTCCTAATACATAGTAGGTACTTAATAAATGTTTACTAATTGATTGTTAATCAATTAATTGATTGTTTCCTCATCTGGAAAGGGACAGAGATTAGTCATGTGATTTCACTGGTATAGGGAACTCCGAGGTAAGGAAACTCTATCAATACAGATCAGTACCTTCTTCGAAACTTAGTCTTAGATTATTCCCTAGAGCATTGTGAGATTATGGATCTTGTCCAAGTCACACAGTCACTAGGCAGCAGAGGCAGAACTAGAATCCACTTTTGGCTTTGGGGCCACCTCTCTATCCTTTAGGCCACAATGCTACTCATCTATAAAATGAGGATGACAGCCACCTACTTCAAAGGGTTGTTGTAAGGATAAAAAGACACTCAGCTATTATTATTGTTGCTACCATACGCTTTTAGGTCTAGAGATGGCAGGAACTTAGGAGGCCATCTAGTCCAATCCCCTAATTCTACAGATGAGGAAAGTGAGATCCAGGAAAATTAAATTGCTTGCCAAGGTCACAAAGGTTGTCGATGATAACCGACAAACAAATATCTAAAGGAAGATTTGAACCCAGCTCCTCCAACTCGAGAGCCAGTCCTTTTTCTCACTATACTATCCAACCCAAATTGGGCTAAGTGTGATAAAGGCTGGGCTATCTAGGAAGGGGAAAGGAAAAATAGTGCTACTTCATAGATGCTCCCCAATGATTTCAGTTACTACACACTGAAGACGCATAGAGTTGATTTAATGAAATCCCTCAACTAATCTTACAAACCTTTAGATATAAGGACATTTGGCTATAGATGAAAATATATACACCTAGCTTTTCTAGCCTTTTAATTAAGCAAACTGTTCTAGTTACACCCCCAACAGAGAGATGATTATATTCTTTCCACCTGGGAAAAGACAGGTGAGCTTGTAATTATTTCAACCATCAAGATTAGGAAGTTCAGAGTAGCTATTCCAATAGTCTTTAGCTTGAGGTAGTAACATGAAAGGAGCCAGAGCGAAATGTTAACAGCATTCAAAACAAGCCACACAGTTCCCAATCTTCATTATAAGCACAAAACGAAAGTCAAAAGTATTAACCAGCAAGACCCCCTGTACAAGTGTCCCTTTATCTACAAAAGGCCCAGACCCGAACAGTTACACATAAATCCAATCTTTATTCATCAAATAATTTTCTTTTTAGGTTCACATTAGTATTTCAGAAATGCTTTATCGGCACCTTACGCTAGATCTCCATATAATAAAGGCTGCCTTTATAAAAACAGGAATAATAATCCTTTTTAAAAAATCACTGTTTGTCTTGGGCTAGAGACACCATTTCATCTGAGAAGGGGAACACGCTGGAGTGGAAACTCCTTCCATCAATATAGCTTAGCAAACAACATGCACACCTAGTCTTAGAGAGTTGTCACTAAGAAGTTAAATCTGTTGCCCGGGCTCACACACCCAGTACTAAGTATCAGAGGTAAAATATAGTTGAAGCTCAGCAATAACAGAAAGAGGTCTTCCCCCTCCTCCGCCTTCCTGTTGCCCAGATCCCACCTACCTGAGGAGGTTTGACAGGGGCCCTTCCTCCCAACATTCTTGCAAAAAGCCTTCCTCCTTTAACTTTCCTAACTGGCTACCCCACCCCACTCCATTTCCCTATGCTTTGGGAGGAAACCCAGGGCCCAGCTCCATTCCCACCTCTAACCCCTTCCCAACAGTCCTGGGTGAGACCCCTCCAGTTTCCAGGATTATTTATACCACTTGGATGATCAGAGTCATCAACCACACACCTTCTGATGAGACAGAGGACTTAATATTTGCCCAGAGAGTACTCTCCCCAGCCCACCAGGCCTTACCATATGCCCCAATACTACACCCTCCAGACCTCTCCCTAATCCTCAAGAAGGTAACTGTGTTAAGAAAAGACCAATCTGTTCAAAGTATTCATAACAGCAATATTTTAAGGGTAAAAATAAAGAAAAAAATTATGCATCCAATCATAGGGGAATGGCAGGGAAAACGGATATAAGAAATATATGGTATTTGATATATGGAAAATGTGATATATGAAAAAATTATGACATATATATGAGGGTACTCATGGCAAGTGAACAGAGGGGTAGCCTTGGAGTCAGGAAGATCAGAATTCAGTCCTTCCTCTGACATATCTGGGCTGTTTTTCCCTACGCAAGTTACCTAAGTTCTGAGTTCCAGGCAACTTTCAGGCTTCTCTCCATTTACATAGCCACCACCCTAGTACAGATGTTCAATACCTTTTGCCTAGACTACTGCAATAGCCTTCTGATTAATCTCCCTGCCTCAAGTCTCTCTCCACTCCACGCCATCTTCCACTCCACTGCCATGGTGATCTTCCTAAATTACCGTTCTGACTGCCATTCCTCCAATGGGACCCCCACACTCAATAAACTTCACTGTCTCCAGGACAAATATAATTCCCCCTCTTAGGTATTTAAATCCCTTCATGACCTGCCCCCTTCCAGTCTTCTACTTCGCTTCTCTCAGTGCCCTCCATTGATCTAACTACTCTATTTCTGCTCCTCACCTGGGCCATCCCACCTCTCTATTCCATATCTTTTCAATGGCTATCTCCCATGTCCACTTCTTGCCCACCCTGCTTTCCCAGATCCAAGTAAGAGAAGCTTTTCCCAGATCTCCCACCCTACTGCCAATGCTTCATCTCTTAAATTACCTTCCATTTACCCTGCAAATATTTTATATGGACATAGTTATTTACACATTATCTCCCCATTAGAATTCAATCTCTTTTTTTTTGGAGGGGGGAAGGCAAGGCAATTGGGGTCAAGTGCAAACTAGTGTCAAGTGTCTGAGGCCGAATTTGAACTCAGGTCCTTCTGACTCCAGGGCCGGTGCTCTATTCACTGTGCCACCTAGCTGCCCCAGAATTCAATTTTCTTAAGGGCAGGGATCTGGCTTCTGCCTTTCTTTCTATCCCCAGTGCTTAAGAAATGCTTGTTAACTGCTGCACCTGATAGGTGCAGGGCAGATGCCAGTCTGCATTGGTAGAGGGAACTGCCTCACCAGCAGTTCTCTAAAGTAATGAAATCACAGTTTCAGTTTGTTTATTTATTTAAATTTATGTAATAGACTATCATGGCACTGTAAGAAAAAACATATGAGAAGAATTCAAGGAAATACAGAGGAAATTATATGAAATGATGCAGTGTGAAGTAAGAAAGCAAAATAAAACAAAAACAAAAGACACAATACTGACAACCACATAAATGAAGTTAATTTTCAACTGCAATGAAACTCAGACCAAAAACAATGGGCATTCGTCTAACTTATTTAAAGTTAAAGCATCACTCTCTCTTTCTTTGAACTAAAAAGGAAACCATTCCAATCTAAGATCACATGTATTTTCAGTGGCAATCAGGTTTATGTTGTTTTGCTGAATAGTTTAGAAAAGAGTGCAGATTGGGCGGGGGGGGAGTGTATAACTATAAATTGCATAAGATTTGCATGCTTCAATAGCTAAAATTGCACTAAGATTTTTGGGACTCCCTGAACATAGGTGCAATAAAAACACCCCAGTCCTTTTACCAGTACAGTAGTTGTTGTTCAGTTGTTCCAGTCATATCCAACTCTGTTACCCCATTTGGGGTTTTCTTGGCAATGATACTGGAGTGGTTTGCCATTTACTTCTCCAGTTCATTTTACAGATGAGGAAACTGAGGCAAACAGGGGTGACTTGCCCAGGGTCACACAGCTACTAAGTGTCTGCAGCTGGATTTGAACTCAAGAAGATGATCTTCCTGACTCCAGGCCCAGTGCTCTCTTTTCACTGTGCTGCCTCGCTGCCCCACCAGTAGTTACATTCTGGCATTGCCCTTGCCTCCTTTCCCCAGATTGGCTCCTGAGATATGTAGCACCTGAACAGTAGGAACTGATGCAAGACAACTGGTACAAACTCTTTAGAAAGGCATTCCAGTCTCCCTGCCACTGAGATAGAGACTCTGCTAGCTTTAGAAGACTGTAAGTATCAACTGTTCCCAATGAAGATGCAACATCAGTATAACATCCAATTGAGGCTACTGTTTTTACTATACATTTGCTAATCTAATTAAATGGCGTGTTTAAAATCATAACAGACCAACTCTTTCCAGTGAAGATGTATAGGCTACATTACATCCAACATGATACTTCTGCTTTGATTATGTATTTCTAATCTAATTAAATGGTACATTTAAAATCATAATAGATCAACTCTTCCCAATGAAGATGTACATCGAATTGATGCCTCTGCTTTTACTATGTATTTTCTAATTTAATTGAATGGTGCATTTAAATCACAATGTGAGTGAAATTAGATTAATGACACAATGTAAGGAGAATGGCTAAGAAGAAGCATAGTGTAGGTAGGTGGGGACATGAGCCAAAGATGGAATAAATCATACTCCTACAAAAATGAGAGATGGGAGAGGTGGCGAGCAGGGGCACAAGCGAGAATCAACAGCCACAACGGAGTTCTAAGGGGACAGACTGGATAATCAGTTATCTATCAGTGGGGTAGGGTAGACAGTCAGGTGGCATGCTAATAAGGGCACTTGCTGCCTGGTGACCCAGATGAGGAAAGAACACAAACAGAAATTTTAGTCAGTAGCCCACAGCAATCATAATGAAAATTAATAAATTCCAAGAGATAAAGGAAAAGGATGTCTCTAGGAGATCCTTAAACAGGGGTGGGGGTCGGGGGAAGTGCTTTGACAGTGTAAATAACCAGGCTCATTTCACAGTAGAGAAAATAAAGGAAATGGGGATTAAAACATCTGTGCTCTTGCCACTGACCAAGTATTTCTATCTGTAGGGATCAAGGTGGATCAAGTGACAGCCATATGACCAAAGTACTAACTGCTAATTGTGACAAGGCACTTGCCTCAGCATCCCCTACCTATTACATCAACGTACTCAGTTCCTTTGATCAATCCTCCTATGACGTAATTTCAAGGGCCCTTATCCTACTCATGCTTTTCCAGATGCCCTCCAGTTTACCAATGTTTTTCGTAAAATTTGTCACTTAAAACTGAACACAAAACTCTGAATGTGGTTTGACTAGGGCAGATTACATTACCTGTCACATTCAACAAACCATTCCTCTCCCAATGCAACCTAAGATTTCATTATGTTTTGGGGGTTGTTTTTGAGGTTTTGGGGTGGTGTGTTTGGGAGGCTGCCATGTTTAGCCTTATTCGTACTGTCCTCTAAAATCCCCAGCTCTTCTGCTTACATATTAAATGCCTAATAGGCACTTAACAAATGTTTATTTACTATTTCCTACCATTATCCTCTTGCTTTTTGTAATTATTATTGTTACCCAAGAAAAAGCATCTTGGAAATATGACTAAGGAATACTCGTCAAATCTGTGGTTCTATCAGAAATAAAGCTTATGGTACTATCAAGCCCATTGATTCCAAATATTCATAACAGCACTTTTTGTGGTAGAAAAAAATTGGAAATAAAGTAGATGTCCATCAGTTGTGGAATGGCTAAACAAACTGTGCTGTAAGAATATAATGAAATATTAATGTGTTGTAAGAAATGATGAATGAGATGAATACAAAAACATGGAAAGATCTACATGAACTGATGCAGAATGAAGCAGAGCCAAGAAAGTAATATATACACTAAACATAATTATGTAAATGGAAAGAACTACACACCTAAAACCAAAAATGAATTTAACAAAATCATAAAGATCAATCAAGCAGAAGCTGACTGAAGAAATATGAGAGGACACTCCCAACTTACGCTTCGTGGAGGTGAGCAATCCATAAATGTTATGCCTTGCACATATTTTCAGACTTTTGCAATGTATGCATCAATTGTGCTGATTTTTTCCCTTCTCTAAAAATACTACTTGTCATATAGGATGGCTCTCTGAGAGGGGAAAGGAGAGCAATACTTGGGATAACTGTGGCTATATAACAAAATGAAAATAACAATAAAACTTATTTTTTTAAAAAGTCTGAGGGGAAAGCTCTATTTTTAGTTTGACATATGGAAAAGTTTTCAAACAATGAGAGATAGCCTAAAGTACAACAGACTGCCTTAGGAAGCAAGAGGATCTCCATGCAATTTACATTAGTCAATATGTATTAAAAGCCTGTGCATAAGGCATTGTAGCGGCTGCTAGGTGACTCAGTGAGTAGAGCACGGGCCCTGGAGTCAGGAGAACCTGAGTTCAAATTTGATCTCAGACACTTAACACTTACTAGCTATGTGACCTTGGGCAAGTCACTTAACCCCAACTGCCCTCCCCTCCCCCCTCCAAAAAGCAAAAAATAAATAAACAAATAAAAAAAGGGGATCTGAGAAGTTGGATGACAAAAAAATCTTCAAAAAAAATAAGGCATTGTACTAGGCATTAAGGATACAAAGAAAAATACAAAACAATCTCTGTTTCAAGGACCTTATATTTTATTAGGGGAATATAACATATACACAGACAAATAAGAACCAGTCAGTCGCTAAACATGGATTGAGCACCTACTAAGTTTTGGCACTGTCCTAGGTGCTAGGGATACAAAAACAAAAATGAAACCATTTCTACCCTCAAGGAATTTACATTCTAAAAGGGAAAAGATACTTAAACACATATAGCATATACAAAATAAATTTTTTTTTAATGGGACAAGTGAGAAGGGACAGGAAAGGCTAAAAAAAAGTAGCATTTGATCTCAGTTTAGAAGGAAACTAGGGATTATAAGAGGCAAAGGTTGGGAGAACCTGCTTCTGGAGACAGGAGATGGCCAGATGGCCAGAGTGGAAAGGCCAGGGACAGGGCATGAAGTGAGGTCAACAAGAAAGTAAATTTGGCTAAAACAAAAGTAACTTTAGGAAACTACTAATAACTGAAGGGAAAAGTTTCAGGAAGAAGGTGGCACCTGAGCTGATCATGTAAAGGGAAAGGTGAGAAAGGGGTAGATTCCCAGGATAGGAACCTTTGCAAAAGCCCAGAGATGTACCACAGCTTGCCAGATTCAGGAACAGTTAGTTATGCAGGTTAGCTGTAATGGAGAGTATGTTAAAGGAGTAACATGAAATAAATCTGCAACGGTGGGTAGAAGCCAGATTGTAGAGGACTATGAATGCCAGGCTTACAAATTTCTATTTAATCCTAGAGAAAGGTTTTTAATCTAAGGGATACTGACTTTCAAGAGGTCCATAAGATCAAGTGAAATAATATTTGTAAAGTGCTTAGCCCTTCCCTGCCATCTCCCTACCACCACCAACCATGAATTTTAAAGGGGGCGGGGTAAGGGGTGTCTTTGAAATTGGATAGGGAAAAAAGTTACATCTCTATTTTCACTAACCTCTAAATGAAGTTTAGGATTTCCTTCAATTATGAACAAAGGTAACAAAACATTATTCTGAGAAGAAATCCACAGGCTTCACTACACTACCAAAGGGTATACATAAGGACACCCTATACTAGAAGTAATAGGAACCCACTTAAGATAAAGTCGGAGACTGGCATGACCACTCCCAAGTCTTAGGAAAATTAATTTGGCAGTTGCATGGAAGATGGATTGGAGAAGAGAAGAGATTCACAGGGAGATCTATTAGAAGGTCTCTTCAAGCCGGATGACCAGCAGTCAGGAATGTCATAAAGGTTATCCTTTTTCATGTGTGGTTGGGCTAGCCACCCTTCCAATTCTGAGATTCCAGTCTGGTGGGATGGCATACTTCTGTAGTCTCTGCCCTACCAGGGAGGCTGAGGCTGAGCTGCAGCAGGGCTAAAGCTGATTGGGCGTCCCCACTAAGCCCAGCGCCAATCTGGTAAACCTTTGGCTGGGGGGGAGGTGCTAAGGAATGGTGAAGCAGACCCAATCAGAAACAGAGTAGGTCAAAGCTTCTATGCTGGGTAACGTTGGGACTGGATACATGAATACTCAACACATTGATTCCATAATTCTGTGAACACATGTGCAGTACTTAGTTATGTCCATAAGTTAGATTGGTGTCTCTGAGGAGGGAAGAGACTGTCTATTAGTGAGAAAAGAACAGCACCTAAAACAATGCCAAACACATTATATTCACTAACACCTTATTTAATAAGGTTAGTTATTATTGTTTCATGTTATAATCATATACTTTGTGAGGGAGTAGTAGAGAAAGATTCACATCGTTTCATCATAAATAAGAGTCAGACACAAAGTAAAAGTTTTAATGAAAAATTATTCTCAATGATTTAATGGGTTTTTTTCTTTTTACATTTGTTACATTTATGATTGAGGAAAATACTGAAAGACCTAGACAAGAATCTCATGAGGTGAAAAGGCAAGGACGGATTATCATCTGCACCAGGGGAGAGAATGCCAAATATCCATGAGATCAGAGTTCCATCAAAGTAGTGGAATACAAAGGAAACCATCAAGGCTGCATGTGCGGGGTAAGGAAAACCAACTAAAGGAACGAGAGCAAAGGGGATAGGAGAGAAGAGTAAACGAGAAGGAGGAACAGCAAATGAGATGGAAGACATGAGCAGCTAATGGCAGAAGAAACCCTTCGACAGAAGCGTTCCTGAACGGGAAGCAAGAACAGGACGTGGACAAAAGCCAACAAGGTTTTCAAGCAGAGGACAGGAGATGATTTCAGGATGTGTCAATTACCATACATCGCTACCGCTCAATATCGCAAAGGGTCTGTGTCTTATACCAAAGTTTTTACTGAGAATTACTGATTCAACCACCATTTACTAAGAGACAAAACAAAACAGTATAATAGTCACTGGAGAGAAATGAAGATATTTGGTTTCTGTTTTCATGAAATTTACAGTCTAGTGAAGTGGTTCTCAACCTTCCTAATGCTGTGACCTTTTAATACTAGTATGTGGGTGTATCTGCATGTGGGCACGCCCGCCTGGAAATGGATAGAGGAGTGGTGTCTCGGTTCCTAAGACCATCGGAAATATGTGTTTTCTGATGGTCTTAGACAACCCCTGTGATAGGGTTGTTAGACCCCCCCCCCCCCCAAAGGGGTGGCGACCCACAGATTGAGAACCACTGGTCTAGTGGATGAGAGGAATGTGTCAGGTGCAAGAGAGACAACACTTAAGGAAATACTCAGTACTAAAGCATGAAACTCTATTCTGCATTAGAGTTATTGTATAAGACATTTAAGCAGGGTCAGACGGATGAAAGAACATATGTAACTAAGACCCAGAGAGAACAGAAATCAGTGAAGTTTTCATGGAAGATGTGGGACCTGAAGTAGACCCTAAGATAGGCCCTGAGGAGCTTCAAAAATTAATGGCATATAGCACTATAATACTTTACCCTGTACAAACATTTTGGATTTATTTTTAATTCCCCAAACTATCCCCTGCGCTTGTCTAAATTTTTTTTTTTAATTTTTAAATGTTTCGTTTCTGGAGGGGGAAAGCAAGGCAATTGGGGTTAAGTGACTTGTCCAAGATCACACAGCTAGTAAGAGCCAAGTGTCTAAGGCTGAATTTGAACTCAGGTCCTCCTGACTCCGGGGCAGGTACCCTCTTTACTGTGCCACCTAGCCGCCCCCCTGTGTTCTTCTAACAAATAAGATGATATACATAAAGCACACTGCAAACCTTAAAGAACTATATAAGCGTCAGCTATTATTATTAACAACAGAGATCACCTCCTTCTTGTACATCTGGCTTCCCCAATTCCATTTTAAGCAAAGTTCAAAGGTTAGGGTTTTTTTGGGGGGGTACTTCTCTACCTGTGTGTAATCCTCAGTACTGCATCTATAGATAGCAAACACTCATACTAACAATGAAAACTCTAATGATGCTGAAGCCTATGAATGTCAATCAGCTGTAGATATTTATATCTAAAGATATTTTCCCACTGATGAAATTAGCTATGAAAGAGTATTCTGCACACCTCTGTTTGGCCACATCCTATGCCTGGCCACACACTGGCAAACAAAGCTAATCAAAGAACCAGGCTTACCTGGCCCACAACAAATCCTTGCAAACTTCAACTGAATCATCCATCCAGTTCAGCAATCCTTTCAGTCACTTCTTATCAAATCACCAGGAAAGGGGGCAGCTAGGTGGCGCAATGAATACAGCACCCGCCCTGGAGTCAGGAGGACCTGAGTTCAAATCTGGCCTCAGACACTTAACATAACAACTAGCCATGTGACCTTGGGCAAGTCACTTAACCCCAATTACCCTACCTTCCCCCCTCCAAAAAAAAAAAAAGCAAATCACCATGAAAGTCAGTTCAGTGAGTGATTGCTCTAAGCCTTCTCCAAGTCTCCCATCTCATTTCTTTACTTCTAAAGGTCTCTTTCTATACCCATCTTCTTTTCCTTTCCTCTTATCTCAGAAGAAGAATCCCTCTTTTTCAAATTTACTCTCCACCTGTACTCTCAATCCTACTTCTTCCACCTCTTCCACGATCTTGCCCAAACAACCCTTCTCTGTTAAGCATCTTCAGTATCTTCCTTGCCAGGGGTTCCCTCCCCTCTACTCCTAAATAGGCATAGATCTTCTATATTTTGGAAAAGTCATTCAACTGTACTATCTCATCTAGACACTGCTCCCTTATTTCTCACCTTCTCTTAATGGCCAGCTGTGAATGGTTTACACATGCTCCCTCCACTTCCTCACCCCTCATTTCCTCTTTCAGTCCCAGTAAGTTGACTTTCATGTCCACTATTCTAAAGTAAATGCATTTAGCAAAGGACACCAACAGCTTTCTAATCACCAAATCTAAGGGCCTCCTCTCAGTACTCATTTTTCCTGACCTTTTCCACATCTTTTTTTTTTTTTAACTATCTTGTCCCCTGGCCTCTGCTATGTCTTCAAACATGGTTTAAGAATGACCACGGGGACAGCTAGGTGGCACAGTGAATAGAGCGTTGTGAAAGAACCATTGTCTAAGTATCCTTGAGTACTATCACTCTGGTTCTCATCCACCTCTGTTGACTTTAATGGGTCTTCCTTCTCTAATTCTGCAATGTCTAAATGACAGCATTCTCCAAGGTTCAGTCCTAGCTCTCACCTATAAGGTCTTCATACTTCTAGTCTCTCTCCACTGTGAGCCTTGTTTTCCCAAAATATTAATTTGATGACATGTGTAGTTCTTCATTGCCTCTGCAGTTCAAATTTCTTAATTTGATGTGCAAACTCCACAACAATCTGACCCCTCCCCACAGGCTTCTCTATACTTAATCCTCCATTCCTGACAAACTCAGCCTGTCCCCACCCTTTTACACATTGCTGATTCTATAACTTTTCCCCAGTTCTGCACTTGTCAAAACCTTTCCTGTCCTTCAAGGAATAGTTCAAAAGCTGCCTATGCAGTGATGGCTTCCTGACTGCCCCAACTGAAAGTGATCTCAACTGAACTCATCTGACATTTATTTATTTCCAAATATCACCATGAGTAAACCCCCTCTACCAATGTGGACCTGAAAATTGTTTGGTTCATTGAGGGGTCAAATGCCCCCACCCAGAGTCACAAAGCTAGCCCTGTGTCAGAAGAGGGCTTTGAATCAAAGTGACCCTGACTTCCTATATCATAACTGCCTCACAGAGAGATACGGGGATAGTATAGAGATAGAGACACAGATGATATAGTGCAGTGGTTCTCAACCTTCCTAATGTCGCGACCCTTTAATACTCGTATGTGGGCATATCTGCATGTGGGCAGACCCGCCTGGAGATGGATAGAGGAGCCATGTCTCAATTACTAAGACCATCAGAAATATGTGTTTTCCAATGATCTTAGGTGACCCCTGTGAAAGGGTCATTCGACCCCCAAAGGGGTCACGACCCACAGGTTGAGAACCACTTATATAGAGACAGATGATGAGATACAGATATATAGATATGCATATAAATATAGATGATATAAATATGGAGATAGATTATATGGATATAAATATATATGGATCAGATATAGCTACAGATATACTCATCTTATATGAGCATATCTCACATAACTATAGTACAGTATTTCTTAATTTGATGACATGTGTAGCTCTTCATCGCCTTATATAACTATAGGACAGTATATCTTATATACTTATCTCTCATATAACTACAGTACAAAATTTTAAAAGTTATTATATAGTATTGCATATTTCATATGGCATGTGTGTATGTATATACATATATATATATATATATACATACACACACATATATATATGTTAGCATGTATATGTAAAATTTCCTTCAACCAGGCTGTAAACTTCCTGTTTTCTATTTGTCTATCACTCTTGATGTTTAGCACAGTACCTTGCATAACAGGTACACAAGTAACATTTGGCAACTGATCACTTGAGCAAGGTAGCCACCTGGATTCAAATGTTAGCTCCAAGAACATGTAATGTGAAGCAATGATGGACAGTTGGAAGCATGAGACAAAGCCTATGAAAACCTCAGACCAGTGATAGCAACATACACAACTGAAGAGACAAGATAGTCTTCAGGAATGGGATTCTGGAGGCCAGTCACTCCAAAAAGCATCAAATCTACAGGTCATCTGCCTGGTCTGGGGATATCCTGAGAAGTGTATGACACCAGGAAGCCAAAACAGTTCCTGTAGGATGAAATGAAGAAAGCAGGCGAGCAATTAGAAAGGGGGGAGTGGGCAAGTCTAAAGAAATTAACACTCTCAGCAGTCCAAAAGACTAGGTAAGAGTCATGAGAAGAGGAAGCACATCTTCTTAATTATCTTCGCATCTGCCCCAGGACCTAACCCACTGCTTGGCACAAAGTAGATGTTTAATTACTGACTGTCAAATGAATGATCACAAAGACTGCGTTGGTTTGGTGCAATCAGAGAGGAGGAAAATCTGACTGACACCATTGCTCTGACCACAAAGACCCCCCCCAAAAAAAACAACATTATAAAATGTTGACAATTTCAATCATCATCCATAAGCAATGTACCCAGGATGGCTATTAATTTCAGTCCTTACCAGCCAGTTTATACAGGGAGAATATGACCATATATGTTAAATAATAATGTTATCTAGAATTTCTCTCTCCTTACCTCCCCCCCCACAGCCTCATTTCACCAATGTCAGAAGGACAGAGAAATTCACAACACCCTAGAAAAGGATAAATCCTCTCTGACTGATAAAATTTTGAGACTCGTTTTTCTTTAGGTCTAGAACTAAACAACTTAATGTTTATATCAATACTCTAATACCATAAATGTGCTATAAAAGCATTTAGAAACCATAAAATGGTGGTAACTGTTAAAAGCCGGGGAGAAAGGAAACTCTCAGGACCTCTATCTATACTCCCCAGTTGGGGAGGATAAGAGGACCAGATTAAAATGTAATTGGGAAATATTCAACAAAATAAATAAAAATACAGCAGAGCATGGACAATGTTAATTAGGTGGTTTTCTAAGTTAATACGAAGCTGGAAGGATATAGTGATTTTTTTTTTTAACTTGACATCACTGATCTATACATCTATACTCAAGAGGTAACACAGATCACAGAATTTTTTAAAACCTGTCAAAAATCATTTGGACTACAAGATTTCTAGTTAACCCACAAATTTTGCTCTGTACACCCACTGATAAACTCAATCACCTCCTCCCTCCCTAAGAGGCATCCTCCCCTCCTATTTTTCGGCACTTATGAAAAGGTTAAGGAAATATAAACTTGTAGCTGTAGCGAATACCCTCAGCATCTTCTTCCCTAAGTCTGCCTCTAGAGAGAATCCAAAGATTCTCGTGAAGAACAAATAGGAAATAAAAAGGAGACATAAAATACACTCATTAAAAAAAAAACCCACTGCCTGATTCCCATCAGGTCCACTGTTGGCATCTCCTTCTCTTCCATACTCTTCCCCTGTAAGATGAGGAGCAACTTGAAACCAATCTTTAATGAGGAAAAAAGCAGGAGAAGCTGGGGACCTCATTTAAGTTTCTCCACTAAGGAAAACAAATATACTGTAACAGAAATGAAAATTAGCACAAATCCACATAGCCCAGGCAGAGCCAAAATAAATGCAGGCAAATCTAACAAAAATGGGTCAGTGGGTGTAAACAGCGGTTCTCAACTTGTGGGTTGCGACCTCATCAGGGGTCGAACGACCCTTTCACAGGGGTCACAAGGGTCACCTAAGACCATGGGAAAACACATTATTTCCAATGGTGTTAGGAACAGAGACACCTCTCCTCTATCGTCTCCAGGAGGGTCCACCCACATGCAGATACGCTCACGAGTATTGAAGGGTTATGCCATTAGGAAGGTTGAGAACCACTGGAAAGGCTGAATGACTATGTTCTTCCTTTTTATTTTGATCTCAATTTCAAAAGAGAGCTTATGGAGAAATTAAATGTTATAAGCAAATATCCTGTGTTCTACAACTCTATTAAGATGGAAAGCAGAAATGACCAAAAGAGAAAAAACTCAATGGGTCAAGAATTTCTTTTCAAAAACTATTAGATTTTTAAGACAACAGTGAATATTTTGGGCCCAGTCTGCTTTAGAAAATCTTTGTATACGAATCATATCCACCCATTAGACTGTAAGCAATTTGACAAGTTAAGGCTGCCTTTTCTCCCCCACCTTTGTATCCTTAGCTACCTAGCACAGTACATAGTAGGTATTTAATAAATCTTTGGTGAATGTTTAATATTTTATCTCCCTACCATCCATGTCCCTTCCAAAACAGGTCTCAAAACATCATACCACACCCCACTTCCTCCTAACCCTGGAAAGTCTTCCATGACTGACCCAAGACGAAGGTCCATTCCTGTACCCAGCATAATAACAATAACAATCATAATAATAATAACAGCTAGCATTTATGTAATCCTTTAAGGTTTGCAGAGCACTTACATAGGATCTCATTTGATCTTCACCACACTTGGAGTTAGGTGAGTTTTTGTGAATAAGGAAATTGAGGCAAACAGAGGTTAATTGACTTACCCACGGTCACACAGCGAGTGTCTGAGGCAGGATTTTAACTGAATCCAAATCAAGTACTCTCTCCACTATCTTGCCTAGCTCCCAATTTACACTACCTTAACTCGGCACTTTTTAAGTTTTCTGTTCCATGTGTTACAATTGTCACATTTACATTGCAAATTCCTGTAAGGCACAGACACATTTTTTTTTCCTTCACCCTCCTGCTAGGCTTATTATTTATTATTAGTAATATCTCAGAAAAAAAAGCAACTCCTATTCACATACAGTTGCACAAGAGCTTTCCCATTGACCACCCCATGCGGAGCTAATGTGAGTATTATTACCTCTGTTTACAGATGAGGAAACTGAGCTTCAGAGGCTAAATGAATTAGCTGTGGCCCCATAAATAGAAAGTACAAGCTGAGACTTGAACCCAGCCAGGTCTTCTGATCCTACAGAAATAATTTCCAAGTCTAATTTTTCTAAAATTCTTCTTTAATATTTATTTCCAATGAATCTCTTCGGTTAATAATTTTACAACCACCCATACTAAAGGCTAGGTACAGGAGCCCTTCCTTCAAGTGCCAAAAATGCAATTCTCTAAATTCTTACTGCATACAGCACCAATGTAAGAGGCACGCTGACATTTATTAATAGTAAGGATGCTCTCCAGTACACTCAAAAGGAATCCATAAAAAACTGACGAGGCCGGCTGTAGACTCATTTGGGAAACCAAACAATTCAGATAATTCAAGGCCTGATCTCTGATAATCTAACTACTAATTCATCATCATTTATTAATTCCAGGAGACTTTTGTTCCAGGCCCTAAATAATTTGTCAGGCTGATTTTTATCTGCAAGGTGGTCCATATGTTCTACAAAGAAAAACAGAAAATTTTGAGATACAGTGGGTTCTTCATTTTGGACTGCATGTAAATTTGGGGGATAGTACCCTGAGGATTTAACAAGGAGAGAACCCCAAATATCACTTCCATCTCCTATAATTCACTTGAAAATCCATAAAATATCCTAAGTGCAGTAGTTTCCAATCCAGTCTCCTAGCCTCTTTCCTTTCCAGTCCATCCTCCAAATAACTCCAAACAGCTATTCCTACAACATAGATCTGACCGTATCATTCCCCCTCCCCCTCATCAAAAATATCTTTTAAAACTCTCTATTGCCATCTCCAGTAGTCCTGATCTATATCTTGCCACTGAACCCAAATGACTCTGGAGGTGAAAGTGAGGCTGGTGACTTTGCACAGCCCTTCCTCACTTAAATCCAGTTCATTTGCATGTCATGGCATCACCTCCCTGATGTCATGGTCCTCTTCAAGAATGAAGGACAAACAACAATTATCTCCAGGGCAAAAAGAATTAATCCTCACCCTGAAAACTAAAAACCTCCGTGATCTTACTCCTGTCTTTCCAGTCTTTTTTCCTTTCTAGTCGAACTTATTCAAGTCCTCTATTTTTGAAATGGGCTACCTCCTTAACCTCCATCTCCTAAAAGCCCCCAGCTTGCTTGAAGACACAGCTCAGGAAGCCTTCCTAAGAAAATGTCTATCCTGATCCTCCCAGTTCTCAGCATTCTCTCCATTCTTGAAATTACTCTGTATGCACATACTTTATACTTACAGACATATACGGGTTGTATTCCCTCCATCACACAGAATGCAAACACCTGGAGAATAAGGAGTATTTCATTTTTTTTCCCTTTGTATCCTCAAGGCTTTGAACATAGTAGGCATTTTAAAATGTGTGTTTAAACAAATATTCAGGGCTGCAAGTGCATGCTGTCTATCTAAAGCAAGGTATAAAAAGAAAGCAATTTGTTTTCCAATCAGAAATACAACAAGCTTGCAGAATTTATCTCCGTTTCAAGAAAATAACTGGTTACCACTGCTTGGCACTTCAAAATTTAAATTATAAGTCAATTATGGGGCAAAGCATGGCAGCTAGGTGGCACAGTGAATAGAGCATCGACCCTGGAGTCAGGAAGACCTGAGTGCAAATCTGGCCTCAGACACTTAACAGCCATGTGACCTTGGGCAAGTCACTTAACCCCAATTGCCCTGCCTTCCTCCCTCCAAAAAAAATTATGGGGCAAAGCATTTGAGAGAGCATTCTCACCTCTTTATGGTTAGAAATTGAAACTGTCACGTGTTGTAGACCCTAATATACATACACTCTTGGACACTTGCCTGAGTAAAGTAAATAGAAACACAGAATGCAATAAAGGATAGATTTAAACCCAGCTCGTTCTGGATTCCTATTAGTTACGCTGATCGGACTCTAGCCTATCTTTGCAGATTGATTACTTATCATCCTCTCTCATGACTTCCTAGGCTCCAACAAAAGTGACCTGTTGGCTCTTCCCAGTTGTTTGACATTCCATTTCATGTCCCCCCCTGAATTTGCTCAGTCCTTCCATGGTTTGGAATGCTCTGTCTTCACTCAAACTATAGGAACCCCTACATTCCCTTCCAGACACAGTTAAGTGTCACCTCTTGAGTTCCCCCATTACTCCCCACTTCCAAAAGCCAGAAAATAATTTTATATTCATTTTGTATGGATATTTCATTTACTAATCTATTAGCATGCTATATTCTCTCTACCTCCCCAACTGACTTCTATATTTGTATCTGCAGGAGCTAGAACGATGCCTGGCATGTTATTGATGGATTGAAAGATATTTATATACTTAGAGGAGGCAGCATGGGTAATAATGCAGAATTCTCACTCTGAAATAAGGGGATGTTAGTTTAAATCCTGGCCACTCTATCTTTTTGACTCATGTCATCATCTTTGCAAGTTCCAGTTTCTGAGCTTAATGAGGGCACTGGACTAGGTGACTTCTAAGATTCCTGCCAATTCTAATTCCTTTTTGGTCCTTTTTGCCTCTCTAGGGAAAGAGACATACAGTATGTGTGTTAGTTTATGCATGTATATTAATCTCTCTGGGCCTCAGTTTCCTCATCTGTAAAATGAGAGAAGTGGATTAGATGACCTCTAAAGTCCCTTCCAAGAGAAAGGATCTTATTCTCTAAAGAATTCACATACATACATAGGGACTGAACCTGTACCAGTGCAGATGGCACCTTCCTTGCAATTTATATTCTTAGCTTAGAGAGAGGCCTAAACTTAAGGTTCACTATTTAATAGCTGTGTGACCCTGGACAAGTCACTTCATACAAATACTTACTTTGCCTCATAATTGACTTTTAATCTTAATTAAGTTACCAAACACTTCATCTCTCATGATGAGAGTCCCATAGGCAGTGTGTGGCTGAAATAAAACCTGGGTCCTCCTGGCCCCAAGGCTAGCTCTCTATCCGCTACCCAAGGTATGCGTGAGTATACAAGTGAGTATACACGGATAAGTAAACTAAGAGGGTATATAACGTATCATGCAAGTTTTACGATTTAAGAGATTAAACCTGCACCAAGCCTTTTGGGACACACTGCATATGTTACGTGTACGTGTACGCTTACTATGCGCTATTTTTATCCCGTTTTACAGATGCAGAAACTGAGACAAACAGAGGTTAAGTGTCAGGTGACGACTTTGAACTCAGGGGCACGTGAATATACACACTCTTCCAGAGCAGCCCAGCCTAGGAAAGCACTTCTAAAGGCACAAGGAACTTCCTTCCACGGGTTTTTTTTCCCTCCCCAAGCCTACTAGCTCAAATCAGAAAGCTTCTCCTGTGGCTCTCCCCCAATCCGCAGCGCCCGATCTTCCTTCGGGGTGGGTCTATTTAACTAATTCCCGCCCTGCCCTGGCCCCGTCACTTGCCAGCCCGAGGTGTCTCCGCTCCCTTCCCCAGGTGAAATCCATCTCCCCAACCCCACCTGGTCCCTTTCACGCATCTCCTTCTTCCTACCCTACTCCTAAGGAGGAACAAGGACGTGGGTAGACGGGGGATAAAGGCAGAGAGGACAGAGTTGGAGAGGTGTGTTCCCAAGCATGCACGTCCCTCCATGGCAACCCTTTAAACACGTGGGTTGGTGCCCAGAGGGTGGGACCTGAAAGGTGGTCCCGCCTCCAGCCCGTTAGCTGGGATCGGGTCCCCCTCTCCCGCTGTCCTTGTACAGTAAATGTGGAAGGACAAGCTCTTTGACACCTCTCACCTCCAAGACGTTCGGCGCCCCTCCCAGCCTCCGTCCTTCTGCCCCTCCCACTCCTTGCCACGGCATCTGTGGTGAGGTGTATGGTGCTCACACACAGGTGAGCAAGTTTGCCCCGTACCTGCACAGGCAGCGCTCGCACACTAAGCCCCGGCTCCCTTTGCAGACTGTGTAAGCCAACGGCTCCGATCTGAAGAGCAGCTCCCCGGGACGCAGCGGAGCCAGAGCCCGGAGTCCGTTCCCCCTCCTCGGGCTCCTGAATTTCTCCAGTTTGGACCTCTCCATCTCCTCTCCAAGGCAAGGAGCCGTGCACTCAGCTCAGCCCTCTTACCCATGAGCTGAGCGAGAACTCCCGGGCTCCCAGTGCACCCGCGCCTGCGCTTTACACTCGCGCGTAGCCAAGGTAGGCGGGGGCCAGTTTCCACTACTTAACCAGTCCACTGAGCATGCCCAGGACCAGAAGGCCGGAGTCCGGGGGGCGGTTCCTTGAAGAATTGTAATGCAGATAGCTGGCTAGCGTTCCGTCCAGGCTGTCTAGCACACCTTGATCCTCGGTGACTTATCTCTGGGGGATTGCGTTTCTTCAAGTTAATCACGTACCTTATCGGATGTGGAAGATAATCCATCAGAGGAAGCTGAGCAGCAAGACCACGGTGTCACAGAAACCCAGCAAGAAGAGGGTGCCTGGGAGAATGAAAGAGTCAGCAGTCAAATCCCTCAAAGAGGCCATTCAGCCCGAGTCATGAAATAATACTAATGATAATAGCTAGCGTTATATATATATATATAGCACTTTAGGTTTGTAAAGCGAGTTACAAATATTGTCTTATTCATTCTCACCACAACCTTTATAAAAGTAGGTGTTATTTTTATCCCCACATTACAGATGAGCAAACGGAAGCAGAGGTTAAGTGACTGGCCCAGGATCACTACAGGAGTGTCTGAGACTGCCTTGGAACTCGAGTTTTACTGAATCCAGGTCCAGAAGGCTAGCCATTATTCCCCCCTGGCTACCTTAGAGTAAGTTGCCTGCAAGAAAAGAGTTTCCACTGAAACATAGGGTTGTAGCCAGATGGCAAGAGATTAAAAAGTAAGGGGCAGTCAGGGGGTGCAATGGATTATTGCCATGGGCCTGCAACTGGAAGATCTGAGTTCAAATCCCACCTCAGACACTAGCCGAGTAACCCAGGACAAGTCACTTAACCCCTATTTGCCTCAGTTTGTCATCTGTAAAAACAGTCTGGAGAAGTAAATGGCAAACTACTCCAGTATGTTTGTCATGTGGGATCGGACAGGAATTCCTGGAGGACAACACCAAAAAGAGGTGGGGAAGTACAGTGTAGACAAACCATCATGAAGGACTATTTGTTTTTAGCATACTTTCAGATGCCTCTTTTCTGAAATCATCTAAAATCCAAAGCAGTTGCAACAGGATGGGAGCTATTTACAGGTGTGTGCTGGAGTTTGAGACAAATCCGGCCTCAGACATCTATGTGATCAAGTTTCTTCATCTATAAAATGGGAATAATAATAATAGCACCCACCTCCCAGAGTTGTTGTGAGGATCAAAGGAGATGATATTTGTAAAACACTTTTTAAACCTTTAATTGTTATATAAATACAATTACTACTGCTACTATTACTATTTAGATAATCCAACCAAATTCAGGTTGTGATCAAACAATAGACACTATTCATTCACTTGATCTTTCCTGTGTGGATAGTCAAGCCCAACCACTTTGACAAATAATGACCTATCTCTCCCAGGACACGGTGTTCCAAGGCTTGATATAATCAGCACAATGTAATCCAGAAACAGAAATATCTGAAGGAATCCATCTTTGACCTAGACAAAACACTGGTTTTCCTCCATCACAGCAGCAGACACTATGGTTGAGCCTATTTTTTTTCCTGTTTTGTACCTCCGTGAGGTTTCTGATAAGTGGGTTATTGAATGGGGCGATTTCTATTTTTCTATATTTCAAAGAATCTTGACTATATATACAGATGACATTTTGTTGAAAAGGAGCCTTAAGGCAATATTTTGTTCTACAGAACCATGTGGTTTTCTACACACACAAACAACAAACCAAAAGCATGGTGGGATCTTATATTATCTACAAGGTAGATTCTATAACCTTCATTTTTCATCAGAGGAACTGGAATCAAAGAATTCCTTGGAGAAATTTCTTGTATCAGTTGATGTACATGGTCCTTCTAGAGCTATAAAATGGTAAATATGCATTCCATCTTTGAATGTCAATTTAAAAAACCTACTTGTTCTATACTGATACCTTCATCAAGAATACCCTCAATTAAAAAAAAAAGAATACCCTCAATTCACATATAAATGATTCTCATTTTATCTTTTCAGTTCAGAATTTTTAAGTTTTTTTTAAAGAAAAAATTATTGTGGTCTTTGTTTGTGATGAGTTTTCAGGTGAGCAAAGAGAGCAAAATTATCTGGATGGCAACAAAATGTAAGCCATAACTAAAGGTAGATAGGTTTTTAGGATAGTGTACAACAGTCTGTGTATGTAATATGTTGTAATGGAATATATTCTTCCATAGAAATGCTACAAAAGATCATTCATAATATTGTATAAATGAATCATTATATGCAGCATTATTTCTGTGGAAGAATATATTCCAAATTCCTGCCATGCATGTGAGGAGTCCAGCTTCCTGACCCAGTGGTAAGGCAAATTGATCATAAATTGACGGAAGTGTGTTTAAGGCATTTTAAGGTTTGCAAAGTATTTTACATACATTTTCTCATTTGTCTTTATAACAATGTTGGTGCTGTGATTTTCCCCATTTGACAGATGGGGAAACTGAGGTCCATAAAAGTTAAGTTCACAGAAGTTAAGCAACTTGCTAGGGTCTCATAGTGTCTGAAATGAGATTCAAGTACAGATCTTCCTCCTTCCAGGTCCAGCACTCTATCTACTATAACATGGCTATATGAAACGTTTCTAAAATAATGTTTATTCAGCACTTTCAGGTTTGTAAAATGCTTCGAGGGTTTTTTAAATTTAGTATTTTATTTTTTTCCAAGTTACATGTTTTTTAGTTTTTTTAGTTTTTAACATTTGTTTTTGAAACATTGAGTTCCAAATTCTCTCCCTTTCTCCCTCCCCAACCCCTCCACCCCCAATAAGAAGGCAAGCTGCAAAATGTTTTGATCACAACTGTGTGAAATAGATATACCAAGTACTATTACTCCCATTTAATGGAAAAGAAAACTGAGGTTCTAGGAGATTAAGTGATTTGCCTAAGGCCAGACATTGTAGAAGCCAAGCTTCAAGTCCAGAGCTCCTATCTCCACCTCCAGTTTTCTTCCCACTACAGCACACTCCTTTTGCAGCATTGCAAAAGGTATCACTAGGCAGAGCGTGGTGAATTACCATACTAATAGACTACACATAAGAGCTCTGAATTAAGAGGCATGACAGGTCATTGTGGTCTAGGGTATCTGGGAAGCCTTCTTGTACCTCATGGAACCATCAAAATTTAAAGAAGAATCTTTCTCTTTTTGTTTAGAGAGTCTTAGTCAATCAAGCAATAAACCAGAATTTATGAAGCGCGTACTACATGCTGTGCTAAACATTGTGCCAAGTTCTGGAGATTCAAAGAAAGGCAAAAATATGGTTCCTGCCTTCAAGGAGTTCACATTCTGATTGGGGAGTCCGCATGCAAGTAACTACGTTTGTAAACAAGATATAGATAGACAGACGGATAGATAGATAGATAGTTGGATGATAGATAGATGGATGGACAGACACATTAAATTGAAGGTAGTCACAGTGGGAAGGCAGTAGCGGCAGTGGCCATCAAGTAAAGACCTCTTCTAGAGGTTGGTATCTCAGCTGAATCTTGAAGGAAGCTGTGAAGCTGAGGTGGGGAGGGAGAGCATTCCAGGCATGGAGTATAGCTGGCGGAAATCCTGCAAGGCAGGAGATGGAATGTCATGTGCAAGCAACAGTGGGCAGCCAGCATAGCTGAATCATAGTGAGTGAAGGAGAGTAAATTATAAGAAGACTGGAAAGGTAGAAAGGGGTGATATTGTGAAAGGCTTGAAATACCTGAGAGCATATTATATTTGATAACTGGTGTTAAAAGAGAGCCACTGGAGTTTATTGAGTAGGGAGGTGATATAGTCATTTTAGGAAAATCCTTTTGGCAAAGATCTAAGACATCCTAGGGACTTATGACAAAAAAATGCTATCCCTTTCCAGAGAGGGAACCAATAGAGTCTGAATGTGAATCAAAACATACTTTTTTACTTTCTTCATTTTTCTTGATTTGGGTTATTTTGTTTTTTTTGTTGGTTTTTTTGTTTTTGATCTGTGTTTTCTTTTATAACATGGCTAATGGGACTGTACAAGGATAATCTATATCAGACTTGCATAATTTGGGAGTAGGTAGGGGTAAAAATTAAAATAGGCTAAATTTCACTTGGCTGCAGGTAAGTTAGACTAGAGACAGATTGAAGATGGTTGTTTGCCGGGGGTCACATGACAAACAGGAAAGTGCACGGTGGCAACCCTCCATTTTTCATGGCCCACCTGAAATCCTTTGGTGGGCTTCAAGCAGCCCGAGGGCCATATGTTGTGCAGGCCTGATCTATATCAAATTGCTTGCCCTCTCAAGGAGGAGTAGAGTGGGAAGGAAAGAGAGAATGCAAAATTGAAAAACTTTTAAAACAAATATTAAAAATTTTTTACATATAATTGGGGGAAAAATAAATTTAAAAACAAGAAATAATAAAAAATGGTTTCTCAGGTTTAGCCTAGGAAAGAGGAGATATAAGATTATAGCTAATAAGGACTGTCAGATCAAACAAGAAATTTTTAGGGATAGGGGAGACATTTGATAGATTTGTAGGCAGCAAGTAGACAAATATTGAAAAATTACCAAAAGTGGGGATTATACTGGGGGCAATCTGCTGGGGAAAACTGAGGGGATAGGATTAACGGTAAACATCAAGGCTTTGGCTCAGCAAGGAAAAGGACCACTCTATGAAAGAGAGAAGTAAAGGAGGTGATAGGAGACGAAGATATCTGAGTGTTATGAGATGAAGAAGGGGGTGTGCTCTAGGAAAATGGTCTCAGTTTCTGAAGTATGAGATAAGATGGGAGTAAAAGGTGCAATAGGAGGTTTTAAAAGAGAGAAAAGGGCTTGTAAGAGTTGCTATGATCAAGATAACAGATTGATTAGGGAAGTGTGAGAAAGACTGCCTTTCAATGAGGGCCCAGTTGAGATTACATAGCATTTAGCTGTAGTGATCAGTTGGTGGTTTTATGATTTTCTTCAACTTTTTTTCAGCAAAATAAGAGCAAAGGAGGGGTAGATGGAGGAATAATCCAAGGCTGGGATTTGGCAAGACATGGCTGGTAATATGAGAAGTGGGCAAGGGATTCAAGTGTAGCCTAAGGAATAAATACAGGGAGCTAGGTGGCACAGTGGAGAGAGTGCTGGGCCTGAAATCAGAAAGACTCATCTTCCTGAGTTCAAATCTGGCCTACGACACTTACTAGCTATATGACCCTGGGCAAATCACTTAACCCTGCTGGAATGGGAACGGGAGTTTAAAGATCTTCCCTGCCCCTTAATAGAGTTTGAAGACCTCCCCTACTTTGAAAGCAAACTTTGCTCCTTAATATGTTGAATGTAATCATGTGGAGCCTGTGGAGGGAATTTGCTAAAGGGTGGAGCAAAGCCCACAGGAAGCTTCCCTGTTGTGAAAATAAACTATGCCCCCAGATAGGCTAAATATAGTCATACGGAGCCTGTGGTGAGAGGAGTTTGCTGAAGGGAAGAAGAGCCCACAGGAAAAAGAGCCAGAGCCAGAGAAAGGGTGGAAGAGAGAGGTTGAGTTTATGAGTAAATATTGATCTTGTATTGGTTTGTGGGAAGGCTGAAGGATGCTGTGGCTCTCAGTGTTATCATGGCTTCTGAATATCTTTGGTACCAATGGAATAGGTTTACTGGTTTTGGGATTTGGTTTTCTGTCAGGGTTCTCTGTCAAGGTACCCCAACTTAACTGCAGGGGCAGCCAGTTACTTACCTCATTCAAGAAAGCACCAGCACATTCTCAAGTACAGAAGAGTCAAGGCTCGAAGGTGCAAACAGAGAAAGTTTACTGAGTCCTCTCCATGGGGAAGTCTTACTGCCAGATCTTAAGGCAGACTTCAAATCTGCCTCACCAGTTTGAGTCTTATATCTAGCCCAAACCCGCATACCATAAATGACATACAACAGAGCCCAGCTGCCTAAAACAGGATGAAACAAAAATGAGAGAGGGAAGGTACAGTCACAAGGACATGAAGACCCCAGGGTGTGGAGACACTTATCTGGAACATCAGGTAACCCCACATAAGAGTTGGTATATTTTGCAATCAAACGTCAATTGATATTTATAGTCAGGGTCTTTATCATGATTGTGGGCGCTGTAAATATTGCATTGGTACTACACCTGTCGTCTCAGTTTCCTCACCTGTAAAATGAGCTGGAGAAGGAGATGGCAAATAATTCCAGTGTCTTTGACAAGAAAACTCCAAATGGGGTCATGAAGAGTCAGACAACAAAAACATAGGGAAGGGAGGAGAGTGTAGGGGTGATGATGGCCTCGGAAACAACTAAGGTGTGTGAGGAATGGAAGTCATGGTAAGGACAAAGAATAGGTTTGGTAGTTGTAAGGCAGAAGGAAATATAGAAAGACAAAATATTGTTATCAGAAAAAGGAATTTTGGAGTTCATGAACATGGAAGTGGAACTCATATGGTCGATGGCAAGATGAAGCCTATGATCATCTCTGTAGCTGAGACAGAGTGGAGAAATAGGTCGTGGGAACCAAGTAGATTGAAGAACTAGGAAGCTAAGTTGAATAAGCATCAATATGTATGCCAAAGTCTCCAGGGATAGAGGCGGGACTCATGATAGAAAATGCTATCCACATCCAGAGAAAGAACTATGGAGTCTAAATGCAGGTCAAAGCGTATTATTTTCACTTGTTTTTTGGTTTAGTTTTTCTTTCTTGTGGTTTTTCCTTTTTGTTCTCATACTTCTCTCACAACAGGACTAATGCAGAAATATGTTTAACATGATTGTACATGTGTATAACCTATATCAGACTGCTAGGGGAAGCAGTGAGGGAGAAAAATTTGGAGCTCAAAATCTTATCAAAATGAATGATGAAAACTATTTTTACATGTACTTGGAAAAAATGAAATACTATTAAGTAGGGGGAAAAAATCACATTCCTAAAACAAATATTAAAATGCAACACAATCAACATTTTCCTGCACTAGTTATTTCCTTGTTCCTCATTTATATTCAGCTGCTATATTCTTTGTAGTCAGACTATTCTGTCTCACAGACCTCTATAAATACTAATTACAAGTTTATTACATTGTTTTACTAGCAAGAGATACATCAAATTATAATAATAAATGGCTAATACATAATTAATAGCACATGCCTGATTAAAAAAAAAACCTTTTATCCTAGAATAACTATGCAGTTGTCTTTAAATGCTAGATGACTTATATAAATGTTTTGCTGTACATTAAGCCCAACTCATATAAATAACGTGCCTGCCTGGGTATAGAGCAGTAAAATCCTAGTTCAGTATTCTTCCAGGTAGCCAGGCTTATAACCTGAGGGCAAGAACTTTCATTTACCATTTTAGCTGTATTTTGGCTACTAGACACTTCATGTCTCCAAGTGTTTCCTCATCTATAAAATAAAGAAGGGTAGGGGTGGACTAGATGTTCTTTAAAGTCCCTTCCAGTTCTGAAATTCTGCCCAAGGCAGGAGACACAAAAGTATAGCTGAGGTATCCAATGGGTGGTCTACATCGACAGGCAATCTCCAAAAACATCTGCCTAGCTTCAGGAACACTTAAACAAAGAAGGTATTCCTCCTCTTGTAAGACAGAAAATTGGATTATGTAATGAGGTATTCATTGCTGTTGTTCACTTGTCCAGTTGCGTCCAATTCTTCATGACCTCAAATGGGTTTTTCTTGGCAAAGATACTAGAGTAGTTTGCCATTTCCTTTCCTAAGGTACCATAGAATCTTAAAATACTACAAGAGATCAGAAATGAAAGAATGAAAAAATTATTTATTATGCACTTTTTATGCGTCAGGCAGGCACTGTGCTAAGCATTGGTGATTTAAATTTAATCAAGGAAGACTATCTCTTCCCTATTTTGCTTTTAATGTGCCAAATATTGATTCAGAAACCCCAAATAGTAACATTACCTATGTTCTACAGTATGTTCATTTATTTTGTTAAATATTTCCCAATTACATTTTAATCTGGTTTATCCAGTAGTGCTGCAGTGCTTGGAAACTTCTGGTTTATATGATACAAAGGAGGGATTTTATTTTGGGGGGTGGGGGGTGAAGCTGGGCAAATCATTTAACTTCTCTCAGTTTAGTTTCCTCTTCTACAAAATTCATGGCATTGGACTTGATGATCTCTAAAGTCTTTTTAGAGCTAGCTCTAAATCTATAATCCTGTATACCCCATTTTAAAGATAAAGAAATATGGGCCCAGAGAGGGGAAGTGACCTGTTTAAAGCCAGATTGCTATCAGGTGTCAGTATCAAGACTTAAATTGGGTCTTTTGATTTGAAATCTAGAGCTTTTTCACTTCTATTTTGCTTTTAATGTGCCAAACAAGAAACCAAAAGCTTGCAGTAAGTGGCTTAACAATATAAATATTCCAGTATTTACCCTTATGAAAATAATTTGTTTAAAACAAGTAAGTGATAGACCAGATCCTTGACTTGTGATGACCACATTAGGGTTACAAACACCCTAGCCTACCAAATGATAGAGATTTTTATCAATTATTCATTCATCTCATAGGATGAAGCAAATGAATTGTAAAAGACATCACAAAAAAGACTGATAACACTTTTATAATATACGTATTTCTTTACTAAAATATATAAAACACAACCCTATTTAAACAAATTTATATATGATGTGTTGCTGAAGTATTTAGATAAAAAATTTAGGCTTTGTAAGAATATCACAAAATCCATTAGAAAAGAAAAATTTTGCTTAAAAAAAGCTTAAATAAAACATTAAAAAATTTTATTTTGCAGGTCTTTCAACTGTCACTTTGAAAAGTAAAATGTACAATTAATTAGGTCAATCTAATTTGCTTTCCAAGGCTGATGAAATGTAACCCGCAATAAACCCATGTGAAAGTATCATGTAAGAATTTAAGATGTTTTAACAATAGGACTGGAATTTACTAAATGAATTTCCATTTGACAGTTAATTTACCAACCAGTTATGTAGTAGTGAAGAATTCTGCCAAGAAAAATCCTTAATTTTCAGTTCATCAAATCAGTAGTCAAATGAAAATCTCATTTACATATTGTATACATTTATAGCAGCATCAACTGTTAAAAAAAATCAGTATGAGCTTTCACAAATTCATCCTCCAGCTGTGTAAAACAAACTCTTTATTCTTAGTTGAAAGGATGCAAACTTTTCAAACCCATTCCTTTTTAATTTGCATCATAATTCCTCAAGGAACTGCTTCAATTAATAAAATCTTTGTAACTCAGGGATTTTCTGGAACTGTATTTTGCAGGAAATGATCATATAACCATTTTTGGGTAAATGTTTCAGAACTCTCCAAAGCTTCAAAAAGGCATTTAAATTCTTCTGGGTACAAACTGCCTGTAAGTTCGTATTTCTGCTTTTTCAGTTGCTGAAGCAAATCCTCCGTATCAGATAAACACCATGAGCTGCAAAATACACAAACAGGCTTATTTCATTCTTTTTATAAAAACTTTCAATTAACATCAGAAGTTATCTTCTAAAAACCAATCAATTATAAATGAATTAAGCTATAGATTCAAATGTATTATTGTGTTGATTCCCAAAGTTTTAAATAATAACTACACTGACTTGGAAAATGGCAAGTTTGATTTTAAGGAGATAATCCAATCATATTCTTTTGTAAGCTCCTTTTGCAAATGGCTTGAAATTGTCATTTTCTGTGTGCTCATCTTTCATACTTCTACTCAAAACATCAGGCTTCCTTTAGCATTAACATTCTAAATCTAACTGTACTTCTAAGACAGTATCTGCAGAAAGTTCTACTCTAACACCAAATCAGGGTGTGAAAGTTACCCAGGTTTCTCCCAGGTTGTGCCAGAAAAAAGTACCAGAAAACTCTGGTACCTTCTACAAGCAAAAAGCTCTGTGAAATTATCATAAAAGATTGCACATGCTGTGCTAAAACTAACTTGATTTAATATGGAGGAACTCATCCCTAACCAGTTGGCAAATTATGCTAGTTTTTGGTAAGGGTGACCCATGAGACAAAAATTAAAATGGTCTTCAAAAGCTATGTAGCCCCTTTCTGCAGTGACAGTGGCTGAGGGTATTAACAATCACAAATTTTCTAGACCACTAATAAATATTCACTTAACATATGGTATTCTAAATGTAAGATCCTTGTCCACTGAGGAACTGCTATAATACTGGAGGAATTGAACCATTGATACTAACACTATCACTATAAATCAAACTTGAAAACATAAGGAAGTTAAAACTAAATGGAAGGATGACTCATGGGTTCTCTTTGGTGAGGCCAACATAGTAGCTGAAAGAATCTGGGTTAGTTGGGGCAACTAAGTGGCACAGTGAATAGAGCACAGGGCACTGGAGTCAGGAGGACCTGAGTTCAAATATGATCTCAGACACTTAACACTTACTAGCTGTGTGACCTTGGGCAAGTCACTTATCCCCAATTGCCCTGCCCTCTCCCCTCCAAAAAAATAATAATCTGGGTTCACTGAATGACAAAATGAAACACCATTTCTTGGGACACCTGGTAATCTTCTCTTGCTGATAGTCATTATAAACATGAGTAAGTAAAAGAATCACCCTCTGGATCAAATGAAGCACATGCACCAATGTCTACTGCACAGGATGAAAAAGCAGAAAAATTATGTGATAAACTAGACAGGATCCTTCACTTTCAGTAATAATAGTTAATGCACATGTATTATACTTTGATACTTGCTGATTTCATTGTCAAAGTGGTAATGTGAAGGAGGATGAAGAAAAAGATAACGGAAAACATGGTTCAGAATTAAGAAATTGCAGGTCAGAGAGCTGTATACGAATCAAAAGTCTCATACCTCTATATTGTTAGTATTTTCTTGAAGATCAGGAAGACTTTAGATATTGCAAATACCAAACAATGTAAACAAAATATGAAATTGATGTTCTATCTAATAGTCAAGTAAATAAGGATTTATTTAGCACTTAATATGTGCCAAGCACTGGCAATAAAAGGAAAGCCAAAAAGATAGTCCCTGCCCTTTAGGAGCTTGCACTCTACAGTGGAAGACAGCATATAAACAGCCAAGCAGATAAAAGAATAGCTCTCTAGATGGAAAGTGATCTGAGAGGGAAAGGCATTAGGAACTGCAAGGACCAAGAAAGGCCTCCTAGAATGCGTGGCGCTGGTTGCTGTTATTATTTGTCTTTCATTCACAAAGAGGACCATGATATCAGGAAGGTGATGCCATACATGCAAGTGAATTGGATTTAAGTGCTTTGAATTGAGTCTTGAAGGAAGTCCAAGAAACCAAAACATATTGAACAGGAAATGACTGGATGCCAGTGTAAGCCTCCTCAGCTATGATGAACCATTCATAGTACTAATTATTTCCCACCCTTCTCCCCCCAAACTCATCTCTTTTCTGAAATTCCCTATTCCTGTCAAAGGATCTACCCATCTTATTAGTCACCCAGTCCAAAAACCCTACACATCACTTACCAAATTTTGCTGCTTCTATCTCCAAATTTCATAACCAGTCACTTCTCTCCACTCACACTGCCACTGCCCCCATTCAAGCTCTCATTACTTCTTGTCTAGAGTTGGAATAGTCTTCTATTTGATCTCCCTACCTCAAATTAATCCTCCACAACTACCAAAGGGATGTTCCTAAGGTGCACCTCCAATCGTGTTGCTTTGTACTGCTCAATAAATACCAGGGCTCTTTATTTCCTCTAGGTTCAAATGTGTATTTCCCTACTTGTCATTCAAAGATCTTCACAACTTATGCTCAACTTACTTTCCTAGCCTTACGACACATTACTACCCTTCACATACACACACACCATGATCCAGTCAAACTGGCCTTCTTACTGTTTTTCATACATGAATCGCCTCTCAAATGAATGTTTCAGCACTGGCTCTCTGACATTCCTATAATGCTCTGCCCCTCACCTCTGCCTGCCTCTCAGTTTCTCTTCCTTCAACAATCAGCTCTTGCAGGAACTGTTCCTTTCCTGGTCCCCCCACTTCACCTTTTAGAGTACCTTCCATCTACTCTGTATATACCTTCTATACTTGTCTCCCAATTAGAATGTTAGTTCCTTGACTGCAAGAGTTGTTTCTATCTTTCATTGCATCATTAGCACATGGTAGTGCTCATACTTAGTAAACACTTAGAAACTGCTTATTGACTGCCCAACTGATTACCTGAAGAGTTTCCTGATCTCCTATTATGGTTTGACAGCACCAAGCTACATTATATCTATTTTGCACATAGCTCCTTGTCTCCTCAAAGAGAATAAAAGCTCCTTGAGGACAGGGACTGCTTCACTTTGGTTTTTGTAGCCCCAACACTGAGCATGGAGCCTAGCTGCTTACAGATTAACTAGAGCCCTAAGACTCTGTCCTAGACTGTCTTTGCTTTGTTCTCTACACTTTCTGTAGGTGATCCCACCGTATCACATGGGATTAATTACTATCTTTAAGTAGATGGCTCCCAGATTATATATCTGCTCCTAGTCTCTCTCCTGAACTCTAGAACCATATAACCTATTGGACATTTCCATACTGATATCCTGTAGGCATCTCAAATACAACACATTCAAAAGAAAATTCATCTTTTGTGCCATTTTTATTTAGGGGCTGTGTTGTTCTCCAGTATTTCATTTCAATTTTAACATATGTCCTGCCAAAGTGAACACAACTGTTTATGCTTCTCTTCAAACTGACCCCAATATAGAATGTTTTTATTTCTGTTGAGAGATTCCACCATCCTTCAGTCACCCAGGTTTGCATCCCTGGCATTATCTTCAACTGTCACATTCAATCAGCTGCCACGTCTAGCCAATTCTATTTCTACAGTATCTCTTGCATTTGTCCTCTCCCTTCAGTTATGTTGGTCCCCTAACCGATAAAATCACAGCAAGCTGTGATCCTCTGTTTTGACACTTAGAGTCCTTCACAACCTGAATCCTACCTACCTCTCTAGATTATTTATACAGTCTTCTTCATGCATCCTTGAGTACAGTCAAACTGGACCACTTACTATTCTTCACCTCTGACATTCCATTCCTTATCTCATGCCTTTTGCCTAGCTGTCCTCCATACTTGGAATCGTTCCCTCTTCATCTCTGCTTATTTAAATCCCTAGTTTCCTTCAAACCTCAGCCCAAATACTGCCTCCTACATGAGGCGTTTCCTGTGTGTATATATGCATATGTACATGTCTCCTCCAACCAAATGAGAGTTCCTTGAGGACAGGGACTGTTTCTGCATTTGTATCCTCAAGGCCTAGCATAATTCTGGCACATAGTAGGTACTTAATAAATGCTTTTTTGAATACTTGGAGCAAAGGGTGACCAAACTGATTATATAAATATATACTTTAAAATACACAAAATTACTATGTTAAAATATGTATTCTGAAAATTTTTCATAACATCTCTTTAAATTCAGATCAAGATGTTTTTAACATTAACTACTTTTGTAAACAATGGCCTACTTAAATTAAACTTGCTTTGTCCTTGCTAGGGTCACACATTAATTCATCACTGCTTTCTTCCTCACTTCTATTTTCTCTTCTTTCTGATCTTACCATAAACTATTATCTTCACCACTATCCATTACACTTGAAAGGCAGCATATTTTGAAGCCATGTTTAGATTCAGGAAATATTCTTTCCCACACATTTAAAATCTAGCTTTGTGGTTTTTTCCCAAATGATATGGGAACATGTCCTCCTAATAAGCCAAAAAAAAAATACTGCCTTAGGAAATTGTCCTCAATTTTTTCTTCTCCAGTTTCCTAGGATGAACATTCTTTTCATTAACACAATGGCTTCCTCTCAGAGGTGTTTATGATTCTGTAATATTTAATAAATTTTCTTTCAAATCTGCATCTTGATTTCATCTCAAGCCCTGACTAAGCATCTAGTTTTGTATAAGCTGCTCCACATTTTTACAATTTCTAGTTTTGACTCATGACAAATAATTCACTAGGCAACTAGAAATATGTTTCCAGAAACAAGGTACTAAAAACTGTCACAATTATTCGTATTTCAAAAGATGTCTCACTGCAAATCCCATCTTCTCTACATATGGGACTAAGTGTAATATGCTATTGGAATTCTAATAAGGTGTAATTTAAATATGGAATAATAGAAAACTTACATTACCTACTTCATAAGTTGTTATGGGGATCAAAACGAGACTATATAGGGTATCCTAAAAAGCTATTAGAGCTTAAAACTGCACTCAGACATTTGGGATAACTATAGACATAAAGGATTTGTCAATTGTAAAGTGCGACACAAATACCATGTATTATTACTGTTTGGCTAATTCTTTATATCTGTGAAAAGTGGGGCTTGTAAAGAGACTATTTTAAGTTAAAATGTGTACTTACAAGAAAGCAGGAAAGAAATGGCTAAAATAGTATGGTTTTACATGTATAATTTCCTTTGGAGCTTCAAGTTTCGGGTTCATGTACCTTTGGGGTCCAGGATTTTGAAGCAAGGAGCTATCTCATCCTTGCTCCTTGCCTGCTTCTCTTCACAGAGTGGACAGTGAATTGGGGTTCCAACAATCTTGAACCTTCAGCTTAGTGAAGGCAGAGGTGGACTAGATAATGAACTAGGAGAGAAGAAGCAACTGGGTGGTAGGATATACAAGAAGCAATGCTCACTTTCTCCCGTTTAGTGAGAAGGATCATAGATGTAAAACTTCCAGGGATCTGAGAGGCCACTGAATCTTAATTTTATAGATGATTTCTGAGGAGCTCAGAGAGGGTAAGTGACCCGAATATAGTCATGAAGTCTCAGGTCTTCCTGACTCTAATTCCAGCTACTCGACCCTTAACAAACAGTAGAGTATTCCTTTAATTTAATTTAGGGAAAAGACAAAGTCAGTTAAATGTAATCAACTATTGATGATTTATTCAATAAAGGTTTACTGTTTCAGAGAAGTGAAAAAAAAAGAATGATAGAAATATGTGATTGGAGTGGAGGAGAAAATAAAGATACAGTGTGTCATTCTAGGCTAATGAAATATACAAAAATAATACTTTAATATTGATGAAATATCAATTCTCAAATGAACTCACTCTTTTTAATACTTACCCAAATGTATCAATCAATTTAGATTTGCTCTTGTTAAGACACTGTTTAACTAGATATATAAAATTACACGAGTTTATAGGTGTCAAATTATTTGTAAATAAATTTCTTCGAGGAGTTAATCGAATAAAACACAGGTGCTTATTTTCATTTTCCTGAAGGAGAAAAATAAAATTAAAAAAAAAAAAAGATAACCTTAGACAAAATAATATTGCTAGGACAAGAACCTGACCCTGTTTTAAATCATCTAAGACTGGGTCAGAGGAGAGAAGAGGAAAGTAAGAGCCAAGACTCTTAAGCTCAATTCCTCTCTCTGCCACTGACTGCCTGGGTAAACCTGTGCTATTCACTTTACTTCAGCACCTCAGTTTCCTCATCTGTAAAATGAGAGGTCTAGACTAGATGGCCAGTGAGGTCCCTCTAGGAATAATCTATGATAGAATTCCTAAATTGTACTCGAGTCATTTTTAAAAAATCATCAATACCTTAGGATACTATGGAAACTTCAATTCAGTATCCTCTTGACCAGTTTTGTAGGTTTTAAGTCACCCAAATATAATTTCACTAACTTCTACAGCTTATATTAAGGAATATTAAAATTAAAAATCAAGGTTATGACTGTATTATTAGAAATTTCTACTGTCTTCAAGCCAATGAACAGCATCAAAAGCACTTTTAACTCTAAAAGATCAAGGACAAAACAATAAATTTAATCTTTAAACTAGGTTGACATGTCTGTAGAAAGTAATCTTTATGACATATTTAACACTAACAAATCTGGAAACCAGCTAAAATTAAAAACTACTGAAAAATTATAATCATATTCCTTTGGCTTCTCAGGACATATGACTTGTACTGAATGGTATGAAAAACCTAATACTTATCTGCCTCAAAGAATATAGACTTACCTGTTAAGTTACCAGATCAGCTCAGGTATAAATAACGTTTTTTGAGTCTTCCAGGCCTCAATCTCTTAAGACACATCTCTGGTGGAAAGACTGGTTATCTTAATTTGTGGGAGGAGAGGCAGAGAGCTGGGCTCTTTACAGGAGCACACAATGTAGGACTATTTCATAATGATTTTTTTGAATACACTTCAACAACTAAAGCCTTTTGGATACGAACCAAGATGATCTGCCTGATGCTGAAGTCTATTCTATAATATGCAGTATGTTGACATGATTGTCATGGAATGCACCAAACATTTTTAAATTGAAATTTAATATATTTTACTGATGCTTACAGCAGTAATTTCTCATATATCTCCATGAGTACTAAAAAAATAACAAAGAAAAACAAGCAAAAAACATATTCTACAATGACTACATCTGATAATGTATACAATAATACTTTTCAAATGTTCAAAAGTTTAAGTTCCTTTAAGGAATCTTTTCATATATACTGTGGTAGTTATTGAGGATACTCTCAATTCTCTCCAGGGAACTGAGGATTGTAGATATTCACTAGGGATAATTTCACAGAAATGAAAACATTACTTTCATGGGTTACATTATTCAAAGTTTAAAATAAACTCATAATTTCTCAGGTATAATTGTTTCAAGTATAAAAAAGCTTTAATTTCCAACACACTGATACTTTAAGCATTCCTAATCAAATACAAAAAATGTCAAAAATTCCTATCTTTTTCAAAGCAAAAGTATATTATAAGAAAATTTTCCCCTCTGGAAAAAAAGTATAGGGAATTCATTCATTTTTGAAGTCAAATGTATTTTCTACATAGCTGTCATTTCTTAATGATTCTTCTAATCCCCTCCCAACAAACATTCCCCTGTAACAAAGTAGTTAAATAAAATTAATCAACACACTGATCATGTCTATAAAGCATTGCTTCTTACCTTGCCCTTCAGTGATTTCAGTTTCCCATTTTTGAAGGTTACAAATGATGATAAAGGTTCCTTGAGAAAACAAAGAAACAAACCCCCCAAACTGTTTTAATGCTACTTCCATCAAAACAAGTTATTCCTGCCTTATATCTATTTTACCTAAACTGGGCTATTAATACTGAGCATATTTTTAAAATAAGATTTTAATACATTAGTTACAATTTTTGTGAAATGACTTCATTCCTCTGTACTTCTTCCACCAGTTCACAGAAATGTCTTCACCTTGTAAGTTCACTCTACTCTTGGATTTCTCACACTGGGAGTATCTTCCACCCCTGTGCCTCGGATTGGCTAGTTATTCCTAGCAAAAGAGGCTACCCAGGCTATCCATGTCCTCATTCTCAACCCTGGTCCTAAGCAAGTACCTCTTTCCCTGCTTTCCCACCCCTTTCAGAAAGCTTCCTTATAAATGATGTCCTCCCCATTAGAATGTGAGCTTCTTGAGGGAAAGACTCTCTGCTTGTGTACGTATTCCTAGCACTTGGCACAGTGCCTTGCACATTGTAAGTATTTAATAAATGACTGTTGAATTTTATGAATAACAATCTCTTCAAGAAAAGATCATACAAAATTAAAACAAACGCCCCCCCACCCCCCAGTTTGACTTACATAGTTTTTTTCTTTTACGTATGAGTTCAACTTCTCCATTTAGTTCCAACACAAAGAGAAAGAGAGGGTTCAGAGAGAAGACTACTCAGGACAGAGCTTCAAAGATAATCATTTCTAAGAAGCTTGCCAGAAATGAAAATCTAGCAAAACAGACCAATAAGGAGCTGCTCCAATAAGGAGCAGCCAGAAGTGTAAGCAGAAAACTGAAAAAGATCAGTCATTAAAAAATGGAGAGGAGTGATATTTGGGAGACCATGTCAACAGTATCAAGAGCTCAGTCAATAGAATCAAATTCTAAAGGAAGGTCTAATCAAATCAATAAGCATTCATTAAACATTTACTGAGCACCTATTAAGTGCCAAATGCTGTGCTAGTACTGGGAATACAAAGAAAGGCAAAAAGTCCTTGCTTTCAAGAAGCTTGAAGTCTAATGGGGTAAACAAATATGAAAGTAACTAAGACTAAGCAAGATCTATATATAAAGAATAAATTGGAGATAACCTCAGAGGTAAGGCATTGGCTTTAAGGCTTCTTATGAAAGGTGAGATTTTAGCTACAACATGCAGAAGGCCAGGGAGGCCAGGAATTGTAGATGAAGAAGGAAAGATTTCTACTCAAGGTGGAGTATCTTGTTTAAGGACCAGCAAAGAGGTGAGATCAAGAAGAATAAGACCTGAGAAAAGGATGTCACATCTGGCAATGAAGAAATCACTGCTAACTTGGGAGAGGGAAGTTTCAGTTGATGAGGTGAGAAGCCAGATTAAAGGACTGAGAAGCGAAAGGAAAGAACTGGAGATGGAGGGTATAGATAGCTTTCTCTGGGAGTTCTGATATAAGGAAAAGGTTAAGACACAGGATTGAGAGAGATATTTAACAATAAGAATAATTTTACTCACCGTATGCAAAAGATTTATCTCACAAGCTGTTTGCCAGAGAACACTCAGGGGTTGATAATACTTTTCACCTGGCTTTGAAATGATTCTCTGATAAAGGAATAAATTTATGAGTTACACATCATTAATATCCTTCAGTCGTTCAATATCCAAGTCTGGCACTATTCTAGTATCTGAAATGAACCTATGAACCTAAATTAACTAAAAAGAACTGAAGCAAAAATGTTAATATCTATTATTTTACCAGGCTTTGTCTCTGACTTAGTTGCTGAAAATCTATCTGGTATGTTAAACCTTAATCTTTAAGCAAAATACATTTCCTTTAAACTATTTAAAAATCACTTTTACTATTGCATGCTGTGAGGAAAATCTCCTAATAAGGAAAAGATAAAATTATAATTGTTATATAATCAATACATTATCAAGCATTTATTAAGTGCCTCCAATGTGCCAAGTGCAGAGGACAAATAAGTCTTGTGACTCACAACCATTCGGCACAGTGCTCATCTCAACATCAACAGTACTCTGCCCATAATTACCATTCCCTTTTCAGGCAGCACTCTGGACTTTCTCTACTGTGCTCCTGCCCTGAAGTACCCTAGTGTCTATTCCATTACCCCATTTTCAGCCTCCTTTTGTGTGCTGTCTTCCCCCATTAGAATATAAGTTCTCCTTGTGGGCATGATCTATCATTCTATTTGTATATGCAGTCACAGTGCTCAGCACAGTAGCTGATGCATAGTGTAAGAACTAAATAAATGCTTACAGACTAAGTGATTTATGTCTTTAAGGCACACAAATGTGACCAGTCCAGAAATGTAATTATAAATGCTAATACTATTAACAGCTCACATTTATATGGCGCTTTAAGGTTTACAAAATATTTTAAACATATTATTTCATTTGTTCTTCACATAGCTTGTTAGGTAAATGCTATCACTATTCCCATTTTTCAGATAAGAAAACTAAGGCTTAGAAAGATTAGATGACTTTCAGCATACCACCAAGTTAGTAAGTTTCTGAAGTGCGATTCAAACCATGATTTTCCCAACCCTAGGAGACTCATTAAAGAACTGTTACCAAATATAATTAGCAGTTTCTTTTTAGTAACATACCTTGTATTCTTTTTCACTAATAAACATATTCAATTCCATCCGTCCATAGCTATATATGGAACTACAAGAATAGAGGTCATGTAAAAGTTTCCAAAGTACATTTCTTTCATATTTAGTTGGGAAGAATCCAATTATCTTTACAGGAACATCTGTTATGAAAACATGCAAGAATATATAAGTAAAAATTCTGCACATCTTTTTCTTTATAACATATTATAAAAGATTAACAAACAAATCAGTCTTCAGAAAATTCTATATACTAGATGGCACTTACATTAATAGTTTGATTATGAAATATTTTGAATATGCCTCTCTTCTGTGCTCTTACTGCCCCCAACATAGTTTAGGGCTTCATTACCACCTATCAAGACTGCTGCAACTACTTTCTAATTAGTCTTCTTGCCTCTATTCTCACTCCCCTATCCCTGCCCCCCAAATCATTTACATGGTTGTCCTATAAATATGACCATAATACTCCTGTTCAAAATCCTTCAATGGTCCCCTTTTACTACCAAATACAATTTATGTCACTTTTTGTTGTCGTTTAGTAGTTTTTCAGTCCCGTCTGACTCTTTGTGACCCCTTTTGGGTTTTTTGAATACTGGATTGATTTGTCATTTCCTTCTCCAGCTCGTTTTACAGATGAGGAAACTGAAACAAACAGGAGTAAGTGACTTGCCCAGCGTCACGCAGCTTATAAGTGGCTGAGGCCATATTTTAAACTGAGGAAGATGAATCTTCCTGATTCCAGGACCACTGTGCCACCTAGTGATAGTGGATGAGTGGTAAGTGGACGTCATTTACCTGTACATTAAAGCCCCTCCATGTCCTTGGCCAACCTTTTCTTTCCAGAAAAATCTCATCTTCCAAATATGGTATATTCTAATCAAACTTTATTTATTGCCCCCTTCTATATGTCTCATATCTCTGTTCTTGCTGACCCTATCTGGAATGCTACCTCCCTGCCATCCTTCTGTTCCCAATGTCACGTCTCTTTATGGGTTAAAATCCTACTCACTGGTTAGAGCCTAGCTCCCAGTCTTAGTATTCATCATTTTGTACTAAAATTTTAATGTATTTGTTGTGTCCATCAAATAGACTGAGTAACATGAGTACAGGGTTTCTGTTTTGGTGAATCTTCCCTTCAATGCCAAGCAAAATGCTCACTATATAGCAAGAGAGAAATTCTTGTTGAAGCTGAATATTCAGATATCCAGAATACTTCCATATTAAAGCAAAAAATACCTGCTGTCTATTACATTCATATATACTAGAATGCTAGTTACATAACTTTTATTAAGTTTATTTTAATAAGTGACGAAATTTACCTGCTGCCCACGGAACTTTTCTTATTCCCAATTTCTTGAAAAGTGTTTCAGTAAACATAGTAGGTGGTGGTGTTGCTATATTACTGGGATCTCGATGAAAGAAGTCACAGTAGATTACTTCTAGTTGTCTATCTGGATGCTTTTTTAGGGTCTAGAATAAAAAGTCAAGATTTTAAACTATTTATGAACCCTGTAGAATATTTTACCTCAGTATTATTTGTCAAGTTTTACTCAGGTAACATAACATTGTGAATAGAGGCCACCGTGGACCATGGGGTTTTCAGTCCTGGCACTGACCTGTACTAGTTGTGTGACCACAGACTAACTTACACCAACAAAAACATAGCTCTGGACCAGAACAGGGAGATTTATAAGCTTTAATTAAATCAGGCCAATGGAAAGATACAGTGAATAGAAAGTATTGTTCACAGAGTCACATATGTAGTAAGGATGAGCTTCCTTACTTGACCAAGTCCAATCTGCCAAGGCTTCCTCCTGGCTATATTTCTGATTTTTCAGACTTCAACTGTAATCCTAACCAGGAACATCCAATCCATCAGCCCCTACAGCTTTCTCACCCTGAAACATCTCTCTGCTAGGGCGACCCCCTTCTGCTTCCTCCCATTGTTGAGTTCCTTTCAAGACCTCCATTTTGGGGAGGAGCACAAGGCAGCCAATCTTTATTCCCCTCTCAGAGGCCCTATGCTGGGGTACCTTCACAGACCTCCCCCAGCCCACCTTCAGGTTCCTTTTGTATCCTGTCTTCCCCCATTAGAATGCAAGCTTTTTGAGGGTAGATACTGTCTTTCTTTTTGCTTATAATAGTAAACCCAGTACTAAAATCAGTCCCTTATCGCATGGTAAGTGTTTAATAAATGCTTACTGCCTGATGTCTTATATCATGTTTTCTCTTAGCTGACACCAAGACTGTAAAACAACAAAGGTTATTACCTTAAAGAAACTGTGCATCAATATACTTATAAGTACTTGGCAAGCTTCCCGCCCTAGTGAATGTGCTGAGCTCCAGGCCTGCATCATCAACTTCCTTTTGGACATTCAAACTTAAAATGTCCAAAACATAATTCGTGAATTTTTTCCCCAACCCTATACCCTCTTCCAGCCTCTTCCACTACTGGTGATGTTACCACCATCTCCCCAGGCACCCATGCTTGCAACCATTTTTTAAATTTTATTTTAGTTTACATCATTAATTTCCATGAAATTCTGAGTTACACATTTTTCTCCCCATCTTTCCCCTACCCACTGCCCCAAAATAGCCATTCCATTGTATAACCCCTCCCGCAATCTATTCTCTTCTATGTCCTTCCCCCTCACCCCTCTGACTTTCCGGTAGTGCAGGATGGATCTCCCTGCCACAGTGCTTGTGTATCTCAAGTTCCAGTTGAATGTAGTTAATAATAATAATAATAATTGTATATATACATATATATATATATATATATTAACATCTGATTATAGAACTTTAGATTCTAGATTCTTTCTCTTCCTCCCTCGTCACCCACCCAAATCTTGTCTTTTCTAACTTTCACCACATCTCATATATCAGGGGCAGTTGACAGCAAAGTGGTCAGTAGGCCTGGAGTCAGGAACCTCAGATAGTGTGATCCTGAACAAGTCCCTTAACTTCTGTTTGCCTCAGTTTCCTCAACTGTAAAATGGGAATAATAGCACCTGCCTTTCAGAGTTACTGGGAGGATCAAATAAGCTAATATCTGAAAAAGTGCTCTTAGCATACTGCTCAGCACATAATGGGATGTCAATGCTTATTCCATTCCCTTCCTTAGCTCCCACATCCACCCCCATCCTGCCCTCTACAAAGGAGATTTAACTATTTTAGAAGCAGTTGGTGGCACAATGAATAGCTGGGACTGAGTCAGAAAGATGTGAGTTCAAATCTAGCCTCAGACACACACACACACACACACACACACACACACACACACACACACACACACACTTCAGTGTAACACTGGGCAAGTCATTTAACCTCTATTTATAGTTTCCTCAAATATATAATGGGGATAATATCAGCACCTACTCACAGGGTTGCTGTGAGGATCAAATGTGGTAGATGCCATATAAGTACTTATCTCCTTCCTTTCCCACTTCCCAGGGACACACAGTTAGTAAAAGTCTGAGGCTGGAAACCAACATTTATTAAGTGCTTACTATCTACCAGGCACTGTGTTATGCATTAACAGTACAAAGAAAGGGAAATAATAATGTTTCCTAAAGGCATTTAAACAATTTTTTAAATCTGTACTGTGAGAGGGACTTTTTCTGTTGACTAAAAGAGAAATGCGACATACATACACAGACATATACATATATACATATATATATGTATATATGCATGCATGTATGTATGTATATAGAGAGAGTTAATGGAAGATAGTCACAGAAAGTAGGCAGTAACAGAGAAGGAAACTAGGAAAATCATCTTGCAGAAGGAAGCTAAAGATGCCTGGATGCAGAGGTAAAGAGGGAGAGCATTCCAAGTTGGGTTGGGGAATAGCCAAGGAAAATGCAACAGATCAGGAGATGGAGCTTCATGTAGGAGGAAGAGCAAGAACACCAGTGTTACAGGATCACAGAGTATATGAAGGGAAGTAAAGACTAAGAAAACTGGAAAGTCAGTCAATAATCAGCTAAATGTTAACTATTATTACTTTTTTAAAACTTAAAACTTATTTTAGAATACATTTTATGTATTATTTTATTCCTTGTTTATTTTTCTTTGTTGACAGTTAAGTTCATAATATTCTTAAGGGAAAAGAAAAAAGGAATACAAGTCTTCTGTCTAATGTTTGCAGGAAGCTTTCTTAGAAGAAAAGGGAACCAAAGTAATGAGAAGTAAAATGAACCACAAGTACTTAGTTCCACTTTCCTAGACCAGGGAAAGCTAATCTGTTTCTCCACACATTAATTATAAGAAATTAAAATTATGTACCGTCAAATATGGAAGAAAAGTCAGGTCACTTTCAAGTGCAGCCACTCGTAAACCAGCACTGAGTAATGCACAGGTAATAATTCCAAGCCCTACAATGTGAAAACAAAAGTTTGTTATTTTGGGGAACAATAGCATAGTTTTCAATTTAGGAGTTGTTAATTTCTTTTATTTCAATCATTCAGTTAACATGCATTTATTACAAGCCTAATATATGCCAGGCATTAGTATTATGAATAGATGAGACAGAACCTATACACACAAGACAATTTAATATATAAATATTAAAGTTTTCAAAATTAAAGCCCTCAATTTTACTTAGAAAATAAAGTTTTACAGTAATTTAAAATGCATTGTTTTGATGGATCAAAACCTTTTCTTTTAATTTGTTTAAGGTACTAACACTTTAAAACTGACCTTTGGTATTTCTACAATTTTGCTATCAAGTAAAGCACTCTGAGGGAACAAGCCATATTAAGCCTGGGTTCAGAAATCTCACACTGACTCTCACTAGCTGTGTGAGCTTGGGCAAGTTACTTGTCCATTTACTTAGTTTCTTCAGTAAAATAGGATTAGTATCTGTTCCCATAGGTTTAATTAAGAGTTCTATGCATCTACACATCCAGCCTTAGTCTCTCTCCTGAGCTCCAGTCCTATATAATCACCTGCCTAACTGGACATTTCAAACTGGATTAAACACAACATGTCCAAAACAGGATTCATTATCTTTCCTCACAAAATCCATCTGTCTTCCAAATTTTTTATTTCTGCTGAGAGCACTACTAGCACCCTTCTAATCATACAAGTTTGCAACTTCAGTGTCATCCTCAAATCCATCCAATCATCTGTCCAATCTTGCCCCTTTTACCTCCACAAATGTTATCACACATGTCCTTCCAGTCACACAAGTGCCACCCTAATTCAGATTCTCATCACCCCTTACCTGGACTATTGCAATGGCCTCCCAATCTATCTCCATGCCTTCACTCATCTTCCAGGGGTGGGGAACACGTGGCCCTCTAGGTCCTCAAGTGTGCCCTTAGACTGAATCTAAACTTCACAGAACAAACTCCCTTAATAAAAGGATTTGTTCTGTGAAACTTGGACTCAGTCAAAAGGCAGCACCCAAAGACCTGGAAAGCCACATGTGGCCTGAGGCCTCAAGTTCCCCACTCCAGCATTCACCTTCCACCAATTAATATAGTACTCTTCCCGAAGTACAATTCTGACCATCATTCCCTTACTTAATAAATTCCAGAGGCTTCTTATTACATCTAGGATCAACTATCAAACTTTTCTGTTTGAAATTTAAAGGCTTTCACAACCTGGCACCAACTTATTTTACATAGTCCTTCCCTTCATATATATATATACACATACAAGGCCAACTAATTTGGCCTTCTTCCTGTTCCTTATACATAGCACTCCATCTCCTTTCTCAGTGTCTTTGGTTTTCTCCTTTGTCTGGAGTGAACTCTTTTCTCACCTCTCTTAGAATCTTTAGTTTCTTCCAAGGTTCAATTTAAGTACTACCTTCAAAATGAAGCTTTTCCTGATTCCCCAGACACTCATTCCTTTCCCCCAAAACTAAATTGTACTGATTTTCATCTTGTCTTGCTTTTGCTGACACATGGGGACGTGTTGCCCTTCTCCTGGACTGGTCTTCATTTAGCTAAGTGACAGGCAGGAAATGTTTTTTGATTGATTTTCTTAAATTCCCACAACAATTTGAAACCACTGCCCTTTCAATTTAAAATCTTAAATTTCTAACTCATTTTGTCACGCTAACGTAAGGAAAGAGGCTAAAGGCATTTTTTTAATCTCATAGATCATGTTCAATGAATGAAACCTGAACTGGGGTAAAACAGTCATATGAAAAATATTTATTGAATTAATATATAATCATTGTCTTAAACAATAATCAATACATAGCATTTTAGAGTTTTGGCATAGGGAATTATCATCCTTGGAGCCAAAAAGACCTGGGTTTAAGTCCTGCCTCTAAAAAATTGTAGCTTTGTGAACCTGGGCAAGTTACTTCACCTTAGTGCTGCAGGCAACTCTCTCTAAAACAAGGGTTCTTAACCTGGGTCCATGGTATTCTGAACCCATATTTAACACCCAACAGATCCACTGATAGATTTCAAAGTATATGCACTTAAATAGGGGGGAAATGGCATTTTTATTTTAATATGACTGTTTGACACTGGATTCCTGTGTATTTGTGCATTTAACATGATTCTCAGAAGGGTTTCAACAGCCTGCCCATCAGGTCCATGCCACAAGAAAGGTTAACAACGCCTACTCTAAGATTAAGAACGGCAAAGAAGGTACTGATTTGTTATTGATAGAGGCAATGCCCTCATCTGAGCCTTCCCTATATATGCCAGTGGAATCCCACGCCCCTATCCCCAAGTAGTTTTTACACCTTTTCTCCTTTGAACCTCACAGCCCAATTATGATAGTACTCTGGCCATTATTTATACCCATCACATACACACACACACACACACACACACACACACACATATGTAATTTATATATATATTATATAGCCTCATTTTAAAGATGAGACACCTAAGGCTCAGAAGCTACTAGCGCATGGTCCAATAATTAGTGATTATCTGAGACCATTCTGCCTCAAAAAACAAAAGAACCTCCTTTATTTCAAAAACATTGAGGGACCATATAAGAGATGAAAGGGAGTAAGGAGGAAACAAGCATTTATATAGTACCTACTATATGCCAGGCACTGTGCTAAGCACTTTATAAATATTATCTCATTTAATCACCAACAACCCTGGAAAGTAAATACAACTATTATCCCCATTTTACAGTGGAAGAAACTGTGGCAGAGAGGTTAAGTGATTTGTCCAGGGTCACACAGCAAGTATCTGGGGCCAGATTTGAACTTAGGTCTCCTGACTTCAGGCCCAGCACTCTATGCACTGTGCTACCTGGCTGCCTTAGAGATCATTTAGCTCATTTTCCAGATGGGGAAACTGAGGCCAAGAGAAGTAAAGTGATTTGGTAATATCACAAAGGCAGTAAGCGTCAAAGGCAAGATTCAAATCTAGGTTCTGAATTGATCATTTTTTTTTCTCACTGAGAACTATCCTCTGGCTAAGCTGAATCCCTGGCCATCTGTAATGGTAATAGGAATTTGAAGATATTCCCTGCCCCTTAATAGGCCTAGATGAATTTGAGGACCTTTTCTGATCTGAAAATAAACTGTGCCCCCTAATAGGCTGAATGTGGTTACATGGAGCCTGTGGTGGGAGGCTTGTTTTTCAGGAAGGCACAACTTTTGTTACTTGGTAGTCACAAGGGTTGTGATGTTCTCTGACCCTGGAGAAGGCTAGATATACCTCTGAGGTGAGATTTTGCTTTGGAGCTCATTTTGGGAAGAGTTGTGTGATTTGGGCAGATGAGACTCTGGGCAGCCACTGAGGCCCCCAGCTTTGAAAGCCCAGATGCTGGTGCTTCTCTCTCTAGTAATTAACACTGTATGTATGTAATGGTTACACAGCTAGAAGCCCTGTCTATCGAACTGTGTTATTTTCTCTGTCTGCATTTTTGTCTGCTTGTAACTTCTGTCTGCATTCTCTGAAGTTCAGGGTGCTGACTTTTTCCCTTGAACCAGATAAATGATATATGTCTGATTAAAAAGATTGTTAACCCTTTTTGAGTTGCCTTCGTTTAAAAAAGCAGATCAAAGAACCTGTGCTAGCAGCCATCCTGGGTATGCTAGGGTGTTTGCTGCTACACCATCCTTTTCAGTACTTTTAATACATTTTCACTCATACCCTTCCTCGCTCACTGTTCCTAATGAGGACATCAGCCTATTTCTTGCCTCTTTTTACCACTCTTAGACCCTCCCTCTGCCTTCATCACTACCATCACTCTCTTCCTTTGAAGTTCATTCAAACCAAGGTTATCACCTGATTCAAATTCTGGTAGCTATTATGCCCAGTACATTCTCCTAGTTTTCTCAATAAACACTGTACTGGGTTAAGAGTTTTCCACTCCACCTAATTCTTGCTCTCACCCTAGAGGACTTCAGCATACATGTGTCTGTTACCTCAAATATTTTAACTTTCCAGTTCTTCGACCTACTCAATTTCCAAGACTTAATAATAATAGCTAAGATTTATACAATACCACTTTAAGATTTGCAAAATGATGTACATGTGAAATCTTTTGATCTCACAACCACCCTATGAGTTGATGCCATTATCCCTGTTACAGATGGGGAAAATGAGGCTGAGAAAGGTTAAATGACTCACCCAAGGTCACACAACTAATAAGTGTCTGAAGCAAGCCTGGAAATCAAATCTTCCTGACTTCAAGTTCAGTACTCTAGCCATTGTTCCATCTATAGTTGGCTCCCACTCCACTTCAGTTATATCTGGCCACTGGACCCAGGTAGCTCTGGAGGAGAAAGTAAGGCTGGTGACTTTGCACAGCCCTCCCTCACTTAAATCCAATTCACTTGTATGTCATGGCCTCATTTCCCTGACACCATGGTCAACAAGGCTTGCTGCTCAAGCTCTGACTTGCATTCACACACTTCTCTCTCTTCTCTCCTCTTGGTCTCTGTCTCTCAACCTTTTTTTGTTCTTAAAGACCAGTCTAACCCCCAAATCACTCTGGCTCCCCTGGAATGGCCAACAATAGGTCCCAGGTCAAGCCTTATTAGTTCATCTTAGCTCTTATTGCATCAGAATTAATGTAAATAATAATTGTTTTTGTTTGGGCCAGAAACCCTGAGGGGTCTTCCCCTCCCAGATCTATTTTTTTTAAAGAGGTCATTCTTTGCCTCTTTTCTCATTAAACCTTAATCACTAAATAGGGGACTGCCTCAGTCAAACAGCTGATTCTCTATCACTCTTGTATGTGGCTAGTCTAAACCTCTTCTTCTCTCTGAATGCAAGGATACTCTAAGACCTCATCTTCTCTGCTGAGGACTTCATATCATACCTTCACCAAAAAAATTAAGGTCATTATAAACAAGCTACCTTTTCTCTTCTCATCTCACATTGATTTGGCATTATTCCTTACTATTTCTCCACCACCCCAGTCTTTGATGTCCCTTCTGCTAGCCAAGGCTAATTAATTCCTTAATTGATATCTTTACTCCCATCTCTTCCCATTTTGCTTAACAGACAACCTTCACCATCATACCCATTCTCTCTGTATCCTTCATTCTTTCCCTATTTACTGGCTTTTTACAATACTTCCTACAATCCCATGCAAGTCTTTGCATCCATTAAAAAAAAACATAATAGATTCTATTATGCTGGTTCAATATTCCTTTTCATCTAATCTTCTTGAAAAATCCTCTACAATCAATCCATGCCTCCAATCCCTAGCTTTTCTCTTTCTTCTAAATCCTGTACAAACTGGTTTTTGACCTAATTCATTGAAAAAGCTCTTTTCAGTTACCAATGAGTGACTGTTAATTGCCAACTCTAATGGCCTCTTCTCATTCCTCATCTTTCTTGACCTCTCCCCTAGCATTTGATAGGGATAATTACCTTCTCTTTCCGAATACTCTCTTCTCTGGGTTTTTATTGACTATTTTCTCTAGGCTTTCCTACCAGTCAGACTTTTATTTTCCTGGATTTGTCCCCACATCACACCCAGTAACTATGGATATACCACAAGACCCTTTTCTGTTTTCTCAACATACTCTATTATTTGAGGATCTCATCAGGTCCCATGGGTTCAATTATCATCTCTATGAAGACTATTCCCATATCTACTTATCCATCCCTAGTCTCTCTTCTGAGCTACACCGTAGCATTACTTAACTGGCAGGGCATTTAAAATTGGATATCACATAGACATCTCAAACTTACCCATTAAGTCCAAAGTAACTCATTAACTTTCTCCAGACAACTCACACTTTTTCTAAAATTCTCTGTTGCTGTCAAAGGCATCACTATATCATCCTTTTGGTCAGACACTCAAGTTCATAAGCTCACTGTCATAATAAATTCTTCCTCCCCAACTGATAAATGGATCAAAGGATATGAACAGGCAGTTTTCAGAGGATGAAAATAAAGATATCTATAAGCATATGAAAAATTGCTCTAAATCACTATTGATTAGAGATATGCAAATTAAAACAACTTTAGCTTCCTACCTGTTCTTCAGGTAACATTCTCTTATTATTGTCCCTTTGCACTGGCAGTTCCCCATGCCTGGAATATTTTCCCTCCTCACCTCTTAGGATTCCTGTCTTCCTTTAAGATTCAGTTTAAATGCCATCTCCTCCTGGGGGGCCTTCCCTTCTAGAGCTTCTTTCCATGTACTCTGAATTTGTCTTGAATGTATTTACTTATATATGTTGCCTCCTCTATACAAGTGTAAGGTCCCTGATAGCAGGAACTATTTTTACTTTTTCTCTGTATCTTCATTGCTTAACATAGTGTTTGGCATTTAGTAATCACTTAATAGGTGCTCGTTAATTGACTTCACCATATTTATACATCCAGGAAAAGTCTGGAGATAAAGGACTTTCTTCTGTTTTCAAACTGCACAGTGCAATGGAAAAAGCAGTATATTTAAAAAGTCAAAGGACCTGGGTTTGATTCTTGCCAGACCTCTTACTACCTGTGTGACCTTGGGTAAACCAACTAACTTCTCTCTGCCTCAGTTTCCGCACCAGAAAAATGAGGAGGTTCTAACCAGCTCTAAATCTATGATCCTATGCCTATGCTGAACTGCCCTCACACAGTCTGCTGAGGAGGAACAAGGTACCTCTATGTGCTAGCAAATGAACCACGTACTCGGAATCTTTATAGACCAAAAAATGCTGTAGCTGGTCAAGGTTAATCACTAGCATTTACCAAGCTGTGGGCACTAAGCACTATATTAGGGGAATGGGAGTGAGGTTGGGGATATTTTGTAAAGAAGCATAAAGCAAGAACTCCCCTACCCTGGTTGTGGCAAAGAAGTGGGAGACGGTTTCTAAGGGTCAAGCAAACGTATGACAAAAGTGCCATGGGCATTCTCCACTAGAGCCTAAGCTCCACGGCGGGCAGGGCCCATAGCTTGCTCTTCTCCGTATGATCCCATACCCCTCACAGCAGGCCACCTGCCCAAAGACGCTCCGGGCACCCTCCCGGTTTGGGTGTCCCCACGGCCCTTCTCCGGCCCCCGGCACCCGCACCCACCGGGATTGCACTCTAGAATGTGCGGGCCGGCTCCAGGAGGCCCTGCCTGTAGAAGCTGCACCACGGTGTTCGCCACCTTCGCGCTGCCCGGGAAAAGCCTCTGCCAGGCCCTGCTCCGCAGCAATGTATCCGACCTCGCGTCTATCCCGGAGGACCGGGGTTCCAGGCACGACTGTGACAGAAGCCGGTGAGGCCGCCTCAGGTACCCCGGGCCCTTCTCCCAGCGGCGGCGAAGAAAAGCTCCGGCCACGGAAGCTATCGACGGACGCTCAAAAAGCCCAATCACTGACCCCCACATCTTCGCCTCGGCGTTGCTTCCTCACTGTCTGCCTGCCGGAGCCGGAGCCCGGGCCGGTGCCGGGACTACCACCACAAGCTTCATTCGGCAAGCCGCACGCGCACGACCTTTCAGACGAGGCGCGGGGCGGAAGTAAACAGAACTCCCTGCTCAAGCAGACAAGTCCCTCCCACCCACTTCCGCTTCCTTCCTCTGTTAGCTCCAGGGACTTGAGCTAGAGTGGGAGGGGAGACGCTTGCCGGGCGTCAGTCCTGACTCGTCACTCTATGGTTGTGGCACCTCCGAGGGGTTTCTCTAGCCACTCGCGCTCTATGCTCCGCGGCCTCCGGCTCATCGGCTTTTACCAACCCGCGAGTATATCTGGAGGAGTCCGCAGAGCGGGGCGGAGGATCTTGACCAGGGGCACCTGGACCGCCACGGGAGAACCTAGCGCTGTGACAGCTCGGAGGCGGCCATGTCTGCCAGCTGGGCTGGAGCCCGACCGGGTCCCTGACTGCAGGACTCCTGAGCCGGACGCCCAGGTGAGGGAGGGAAAAGAGAGGGATCGGAGCGGCAGCTGCCCACCCCCACCCCAGCCCGCCCTCCGCCCCGCGCCCCCAGCCCGCCTTCCCTCGCACTCGCATCCCTCCGGCCCTAGGAGATCACGGGCCAGGCTGAGCCCCTCCACGTCCCCGAGTGCACCCCTCCTCCTCCCTCCTTCTGCCTCCCAGGTTGGGGGTAAGGGAGCGGGGGAGATTTTGCTGTTTGCTTCCATTCACACCTTTGCTGTCTCTTTCCTGGGCTTGTTTTAAGAAGCGCCCCCCCCCCTTCCCCCTGGTCTTTGCCTTCCTCCTGCCCTCCAGGAGCATTTAAATGCCTTGTTTGCCCAATTGCATTTTGTTATTGTTGTGGTCTTAAGTGCTTGTGTGCAGAAATAATCATTTTTTCTCAGTAAATGTTCAGATATTTGAACGAAACCAAGAAAAACTAAATGCTTTAAAATATTAACCGAATCAAAGCGAATCCCGGTGTTTTTTGTTTTTGTTTTTAGGAAAGGCACTCATAGTTCGAATGCTAAACTTAAGTATAGCCTAAAGATGGTCAAACAAGTTGTGCTTTGGAGCGCAGTTTTGATGACCAGTTCCAAAGGCTCTAAAAATAGGATGCTATAATGGAAATTTTGGCAGTCTTTTTACCTACTGGGCAGTGAAAGAAGACCCAATTCTTTTAGAGCTCTTTCAGAGTTGAGAGATGCAGAGCATGGAGGCTAGTTCTGTCCTTAGCGATATCGAGGGAAAAAAATCAGAAAACTGTATCCAACCAAAGCTATAGCTTATAATAGGAGGTTGAGATCTAAGTGCAAAAGAAAAAAATTCTAAACAATGTATCGTTCAGCAAATAATCTTCAAAGTCTGAAGATCTTACTACCTATTGATTCATCTTTACTAATTAGTAATTAACTCCTTGGACTAAATATTTCCTAGTACATTATGAAAGGATCTTTAGTAATTATCTGAGTGTATTATGCCAGTTTCTGCACTTATTTTTGACATCGAAACTTTTTGTATATCACATCTTTCTCATTATTACTATTTTAGATCAGATTTTTGCTTTCTGATCTGTGTACTTGATGAAAGACATTGGATTTCCCCCAGACTTCACTCTTTTTTTCTTGTTCTGTTTTTCCTTACTATTTTGATAAGCTGAAAAATATACTACACCTTTTTCAAAAAGCTCTTGTGGCCGAAAAAGTTTAAAGTCAGTTTTAGGGTAAAATGGGAACTTAACTCAGCAGTAAAGAAAAAAACCCGAAATCCATTCACTATTCACTGAATATGATCATTAAGTTCTATATTTATTTTAATAGGAGTGTTTCTAAAGTTTGTTTTTCCATTTAATAATACCGGTTGGTAGCTGACTGATCCTTGAACTGATTTAATTTTCCTTTAATTCTGGGGAAAAGAATGAAAAGGTTTTATCTACAGCTGACCAATGAATTTTTATTGTTATATGCATTTTTATGATTTTAGTGATATCGAGGGAAAAAAATCAAAAAACTGTATGTATCCAAAGCTATAGCTTATAGGAGGTTGAGATCTAAGTGCAAAAGAAAAAGATTTCTAAACAGTGTATCATTCAGGAAATAATCTTCAGAGTCTGAAGATCTTATTACCTATTGATTTATCTATGTTGGAAATGCTTTAAATTAGAATTGAAGTTTTATAAATTTCACTTATTAGAAGTTCCAGTTACTGATGAATTCTTGAGAAATGTAACAAATACGTGTTTTACTGCTTCTGAAATGAATGACTCACAATCAACATTTAGGAAAATTTGATGTGATTCCCTTTTTAATTTTCTTAAGAGCTGCATGGTATTTATAGTATGTGCTATTTTTGTTCCTCAAAAGGCAAGGCAGTGAGTGTGGTATAGCCAAAGAGCTCTCTTTGAAGTCTGAGAACCTCAGTTCAAATCCCACCTCTATGTGATTTTGTTAAATCAACCTGGGTCAAAGTGTCCTCATGTATAAAATAAGGGGAGTACACTAACTGGTCTGAGGCCCTCTCCAGCTCTAAATCTTTGATCCTATGAAACAAAGGAAATAAAACCTCTGACAACGTTATTTTATTTCCTAGAATCTGACTTTTTGAAGTTTCTTATTATTACTTTTGTTTTCAATAACATTTTAAAAGGAGAGAAGAAAAATGTCTTTTTACTTAATGGTTTTCATGGGCTTTTGACTATGAAAGGAGAAACTAGAAAACATCAAAAATTAAAGATTTTAACTTACTATTAGAACTAGTGAGATAGGATTGTGATGATTAAATGTTGTGATGTTTAACTAACAAGTTTCTATTCAGATTGAGTTCCAAGAAGTCTTTTCCTCTGGGTGTGGCCTTATTAAGGCTGGGGACAAACAGGTGCTGAGTAGTTCAGTGAGGGTCATAAGAAGATGAATACAGTGCCAAGTCATTTCCTGAGGTGTCATTATTACTATTATTTAACATCTGAATGCCAGCCATGGCATTGTACAGGTCTTTATGAATTATATTCTATATATTACACTATTAATATCAGGGGTGGAAACCCAAGACTTGGACTTTATTGCCTAGAAAGTAAATTTTCTGTCATTTTGTATTTTCTAAGTCCATATCAGGCACAATTAAAAAGAAAATTTATTATTACTCTGTAACAGGAAATAAAGTTTTTTAGCAGTGTTGGTGAGGAAAGTCTAATTATGACTGTTACTACGCTCTGGAAACTGAACAGTGATACAAGAAAAGCAGTGGTTGCATACTTTGTTTCTGGTTTTGTTTTATAAAACCTCTCCTATATATATATTTAAGATATAGGTAGCAAGCTATTGACACACTACCTGGGCATGTGTTTTGTGTTGTTTTTCCAGGAGGTATAATAGTTAGCACCAAACCACCTCTTGCTGTTGCACCATACAAGAACATCTCTTTGGGAACTGGCTCTGAAGTTAACTAATCCTAATAGAAATCAAACCTACTTCATGAGCATCATGTTCTCATTGACATTATTTTAATTAACTGTTGTTTTGTAAGTTACATATAGTATACATAATGTTACCCTGATGGACTTGGTTACCTTGAATATGAAATAAATACAACAGTGTCGAGCTGTTATGACAAGAACCCTCAATTCATAGTTAGAACACAAAGGTTCAAATCCTCATTCTTCCATTTATTTTTTGTATGATCTTGGACAAAATAATAATGATAGCTGACATTTATATAGTCCTTTAAGGTTTGGAAAGCACTTTACAAATATTATTTCATTTTATCCTCACAATCACCCTGAAAAATGGGTGGCATTACTACCATCTCCATTTTATAGATAAGGAAACCGGCAGACCAGGGTTAGGTGATTTGCCCAGGGTTAGTAGGTATTTGAGACTGGATTTGAACTCAGGTTTTTCCAATTCCAGGTCCAGTGCTCTGTTCACTGTGATTCCTGACTGCCTCAGCCTCTCTAGCCTTAGTTTACTTTTCTGTAAAATGAGGGGGTTGGACTAGAGGACATCCATTTCTAAATCTCTGATCCTATGTATGAAATTTTACCTCTTGAGTAGTGGAAAATTTAATTTGTCATGTCATCGAGGAAACCAATAAATGTATCCTGGAAATCAATAATAAAACAATCAGTTTTGAGTTTAAGTCACATGCATCATTTAAGAAATAAAAAAACCTGAGAAGTGTGAAAATTCTGTCTTTTAATGAATGAAAATGTTTTTATATTAATACCAATGACATTTAATTTTTCCTTCATCAAACATTTCCTTTCATGTAAAATATATGTCCTGTAAAACAGTATATTGCAATTGAAAAATAGCTGATCTGGAATCCGAAGACCTTCATTCAAATGTCACCTCTGCCATTTGCTGTCTTGAAACTTTGGGTAGCCCATGTAGCTCCTCTGGAGGAGCAGTTTCTTCATTTGTAGGATGAGGGAAGTTAAACCAGATGACCTCTAAGGTATTTTCTTAAATCTGTGATTCCATCTTCAATATTTAAGTACTCCAGTGAAGTTTTTTGTTGGTTGGGTATTATGGCAACTTATGAGGAGAAATATTTCACCTGTATTTTTAGTTCATTTTAAATCTATATTTGTCTGTGTTAAGTAAACATTTATGAAGACCCTACTATGAAACACTGTGATATAAAGAAAGGCAAGAAACAGGCCTTGCCTTCAAGGTCACAGTGTAATAGAAGAGACAACATGCAAATAACTATCTACAAACAAGTCATATACAGGATAAATAGAAAATTATTAATAGAGGGAAGGCACTAGAATTAAGAGAAATTGGAAAAGACTTCTTATAGATATTTAAACTGGAACTTGAGGGAAGCCAGGAGATAGAGACAAGAGCTTTCTGACTGTGAGGAATAGCCAGGGAAAATGCCCTGAGTTGAGTCAGGAGATGGAATGGCTTGTTCTTGGAACAGCAAGGAGGCCTTTGGACTGAAAAGTATATGGTTAGGACATAAACAATACTGGAAAGATAGGGAAGAGTTAGACCATGGGTTGGGAACCTGCAACCTTGAGGCCACATGTGGCCTTCCTTGGGTGTGGCCTTTTGACTGAGTCAAAGTTTTACAGAACAAATCCTTTTATTATGGGGATTTCTTCTGTGAAGTTTGGATTCAGTCAAAGTGCCACACTTGGGAAGCTAGAGGGCCACTTGTAGCCTCGAGGCTGCAGGTTTCCCACCCCTGGGTTAGGCTATATAGAGTTTAGAGTGCCAAACAAAGGATTTAGGTTAGAGGGAGTCTCTGGAGTGTATTGAGTAGGAAGGTGAGTGATTTAGGAAAATCATTTTGGTACCTAAATGAAGGATGGACTAGAATGGGGAGACTTGTGGCTGGCAGACCAACCAGCAAGCTATTGCTATCATCCAGAATATTTTTTTTTTCTTGGTGAGGCAGTTGGGGTTAAGTGATTTGCCCAGGGTCACTCAGCTAGCAAGCGCTAAGCATCTGGTCAGAGGCCACATTTGAACTCAGGTCCTCCTGACTTCATGGCCAGTGCTCTATCCACTGGGCCACCTAGCTGCCCCTAGTCCAGGGTATTTGAGGGAGTATCAGTATATTTCCTGAAGTTCCCTAGATAAGGGCAGGAGTTAGGAGGATAGAGAAATTATCAGTCAAAGTACTAAATTCATTGCAGAAGGAGAGTGTGTCCTGGAGGTGAACAACTGCCAGAATTTTGATTTAGTGGTAGATGTAGATTTTGTGGCCCTTAAAGTAGGAAAGGTTACTGAGTGATACTAAGCTGTGAGGAATGAGGCATATTTTGCAACTCTCCCACTTTGACCAGTGAATTGAGGGGAATCAGTTGAAAATGCAGCCATTGTGTCTTCAGGAAGGCTGTCATCCAGAGGTGATAAGGGATGGGATTCACACTAGACCCCCTAAAAGGAATCTAAAGCCCTTAAACCAAGTCTCTGGTGTTTCCCTGAGGCTCTCAACTCTTCCCAGTATAATCCTTTTGACTGCCCTTTCTTTGTGGGCCACCCCGCCTTAGTCTTCACTTGGCCCTACCTCAGGCTATTTCACCACCCCTTAGTTCCATCTAGACCCCTTCTTTGTTACCTCCTAGTTACCCCAAGCTATTCACCACTCCTTGGCCACATCCAGGTCTTCCCTCTGTGTGTGCGTGTGTGTGTCTATGTGTCTGTGTGTCCGTGTGTGTGTCTGTGTCTGTCTGTGTCTGTGTGTGTGTGTGTGTGTGTCTGTGTGTGTGTGTGTCTTGCCCCAATTAAATTCCTCAGATTCTTAAAATCTGGCCAATAATATGAATTCTTAAGATCTCATCCACCGCAACTGGTGTTTTAATAAACCTTGACTCTCACTGAAAGAAGGCTTGAGTCAAATTCTTTCGAGGCAGACCCTCACCTTTTGCCCTTGAATTTTGGGGTTCCCAGCAACCCTAGACTATAGCAGAGGGAACCAGATCTCAATGAGTCGGAAATTGGAAGGAGTGTGGAATGAAAAGGTTTAAGAGGAAAGAAAGTTTATTTTCTTTGAAACAGGCTTCCAGATGTCACAGTGAAAGAGGAGGTAGCTTTTAGTTGGGACTTGGGGGGTTGAGAGGAATGGAAATAAAGAATTGGACAGTGGAGGATAGGGTAGTGAAGTCTGGGGGATGACCTTACAGGTTTTCAGGATCCCTGTGATGGGGAGGGCACTAGAAGGGAGTTTGTGAATCATTAGATGAAAATGTAGAGATAGCAAAGTATTGTGATCTCTTGGGAGTCCTTTCAGAGTCTTAGGCAGTTCAGAGGCTGGTACCATATTTCTCTTTTTTGAGAGGTAAAGGAATAACACCTCCCAATTTTTCTTAAATCATGAAAATGAAAATCTGTTAAAAGCTTATCTGTAATCTTGACAGTTTTCACTTTTTTTGGATAAAATACCTTTTTCTTTATTAATAATGGATAGATAATACTACACATAGTTGTATTTTGAGTGGTAAGTTATACATGTGGGTATTTCTAGACATTTAATTTTCTGTCTAAATCTGATATTCTTAAACTGGAATCTATGAATTTATTTTTTTTAATATTTCAACGACTATTTCAGTATAATTGGTTTCCTTTGTAAACCTATACACAACCACATTTTAAAGTTTCCATTTGCAAATGTGGCAGTTATTTTTCTTTTAAATATGCCTTTTGATTTTATACATTTAAAAACATGATTCTGAGATGGGGTCAGTCCATTGGCTTCATCTGACTGCCAAAGGGGCACATGACACAAAAAAAGTTTAATCTGATCTAGAAGCATTTGTTTAGTTCTGGGATTTTGCTTTTTCTTTATTTAGGAATCATTTCTCTAGGGAAAATTCTTTCCTTTCAACAAGGGAATACTTTTGTTTTTCCAGATATTTCAAGTAGTTCTTTCATAACAGATTTAAAACTATTTAAAATCCAAATTCTTATAATTGCATTGACAATCATGAGAGGTTTCTCAAGCCTTTTTGTCCTCTGACCTGCCTCCGTGTGTTTATCTATCTGTTTTGATAATATATTTTGTACCAACTATCCAAACTTTCCTTCATTAATCATTGTAGTTTCTGTAACAAAATACTAATAAAGTATGATGTTTTTCTGCCATTCTCAGTATTTTCATACTATTTTAGTACAAATAGTAAGAAATAAGATATTGGGAAGTTACATCATTTTAATTAGCAGTAACTAAGTTACCTTGTGATTATATAGATGCTATTTTAGGAAGTGTTGATACTAAGTGACAGTTACATATTGTTTGAAGTAATTTTTCTTATTTGCTCATTTTTTTTGTAGGAATACTTATGTGCCAGGTATATCTTTGATGACTGCTATCTGAATAGAGAACTTCTTATTTTTGCATTGTCACAGAATCTTGAAATTTTATTTAAAATGGTAAGTTCTAATTTTTAAATTTGAAGAAAATACAACCACATTTTAAAGTTTCCAATTGCAAATTGTAGCAGTTATTTTTTTCTTTTAAATATGTAGTTGCTTTGCAACAAATTAAGTAGCATGATTCTGTTTTTTTTATGACATATTTAAGAGCAAATAATGTATGTAATATAGCAGGTATAGTGAAGTAATGAACAGAGAATCTAGCCCAGAATCAGGAAACCTGAGTTCTTATCTCCTCTCTTATACCTGCTGCCCTTGTGACCTACACAAGCACTGAGTACGTAGCTCCCTAATACTATAAATTTCAAAACATTTTCTAGGTCTGCATTGGTAGAGCAAGTTTCCTTAATGTAAGACTCTACCTAGTATTCTAACTCCATTAATCATTTCAAGTTAGTTGAAAACACTGAATTCAGTAGAAATTATGCTGACTAGAGAAATTACAGAATTTAGTTTTGTAAAATCAAAAAAGTGATTTTTTTTTTTAAATTTTTTTTTGGAGGGGCAGTTGGGATTAAGTGACTTTCCCAAGGTCACATGGCCAGTAAGTGTTAAGTGTCTCAGGCCAGATTTGAACTCAGGTCCTCCTGCCACCTAGTCACCCCAGAGTGATTTATTTTTACTTGAATTTTCATATCTTAACCTGTTTGTCTTAATCTACTGGAATAGGAAATGACAAACTACTCCAATATCTTTGCCAAGAAAACCCCTGAATGACTGAACAACCAGTAAATCCTTAATACAAATTCAGCAACCTTGAAAATTATCCTCTACCTGCTTTGTTTTTTACTTTAAAAAAAATTCTTTAGGTTTATGTGGATCTGGCCTCATCCAAATAAAATTAAGACTGCAGTGTCAGATCTGAAATAGCAAGAATTAAAAACAGAGTAATGTGACTTTCCCATTTTGGTTAGATAATCATTGTTTCATGACTAAGTGAAAAAAGGGCTTAGTTTGCCTTATTAGTACTAAATTTGAACCCCTGAGTTTTAAATAACATTTTGCAGGTCTTGTTACCACCAGAGACAAGCCACGGGAAAATCTATTTCAAGAAAAACTGTATTATGTGTGTGGGATGGTAGGTTTTTGAGGTAGCTTTTTTTGTTTGTTTGTTTACTTGGTTTTTGGAAATTTGCCAGGGATATTTTAAATGGTCTTTTGTTTAAGCACAGTTAGGTGGATTTTAAACCCTAGGCCTCAAAAAATTTTCATTATGCTTCATTTTCCATTGGTGCCTAGAGAATGGCATTGTTCAGTGCCAATCCAGAGGACGGATTCCCTAATGAGATATACAAAGGATCATAAAGTTGAGAACTAACTAGGACCTTAGAAGTCACCTCATCTGACCTTTTCATATTCCCGATGAATTTGTAAAGTGACTTGTCTGAGATAGAAAGAAGAAGTATTCTGACTAGTTTTTCTTCTTTACTTTTTGTTTTTAATAGGATTAGTGCCCCAAAGGGGGGGAAAAAAAAACAATCATGATTTTAGCATTTTAGCATGCAGCAGTTGATATTTAGAGTTGGAAGACTGGAGTGTAGCAGCTTTGCTACCTACGATCTGTGGAAATTGAAGCAAGTCATTTATTTTTTTTTTGAATGACTTGTTTATTTTCTTTTAGTTTACATGATTCAGTTCCACAATCACTTGAGTTTCAGATTTTCTCCCCTCTCTTCCCCCCCCCCATGGTGGCGTGCAATCATGTATAGGATCTGCAAATACTTTCACATCGTACAATAGTTTGGTTATATAGAAGGGTTGTAACCAATGAGTGATCACTGGGGAAAAAAAGCAAAACCAGACATGAAAGAGAACGATAGCATGTTTTGTTGAAGCAAGTCATTAACCTCAGTTTCCTTTTCTATATAATCAGGTCCCTTCCTGTTCTAAATCCACGATCCATTGACCATTATAAATAACTAAACAAAAAGAAAACTCTCATATGAGTTAGCAGTCAGCTATTTTCTTTGCATTTATACTGTTGTCATAGTGTCCGCCATAAGGAGAAAGCTCTGGGTGCATGAGGTGTAAATTTGTGGTATAAACCCTCTTACCTTAGCAGCCAACACATTGATCATGTCCACCAATATAATGCCTCTTTCCACACCTAGAATCCATGACCTCTCCTGAGAGGGGAGAGATACACTTCACAGCTACTCTTCTGAAGTCAAAATTGCTATTAATTAGATTTGAGGTTGTATTACTTTACAGTTGTATTACTTTACATTATTTTGTTCATTTTGTTAATTTTTTCTTTGTTCTGCTTACCTTACCCTTTATCAGCTTGTATAGATCTTAAATAGTTAGTCTCTGAGTTCTGTATATTTTGGACATCCATTTCTTAAATTCCAGGTCTACCGGAGACTGAATAGCTATGGGTTATGTATATTTTTCCTAGCAACCACTACCAGGACACACATTTCTTTAGGAAGTGACCCAGCAGGCTCTTATGTAAATCTTTATTTTCGCATGTGCCTTTTTATTAAATTTCACTAGTTGAAGATAATTAATATGACTAAAAGTATAATATTGGTGGAAAAAGGAAACATTTTAACAAAAAACCATCTTTCACCACTTTGGAAATTACTTCTTACTTCAGTATGACCTTAATTAAAGAATTCATTTGGATCTTCTTGTCTTGACAGATCTATTAGTCATTCAGTCAGTAAGCATTCATTAAGCACCAGATTAATAAATACGCCAGACTAGGCGATACACGCTGTGTTGAGTTCTGGAGATACAAAGAAAGGTAAAAGATGATCTCTGTTCTGTAGGAGCTCACGGTCTAATGGAGGAGACAGCATACAAATAGTCATGTACAAACAAGGTCCACACAGAATAAATTCAAGGTAATCAATACAGTGAAAGCACTGCCTTCATGGAGGATAAGGAAAGCCTTTTTGTAGATGATACATGTTTTGAGATCCGAAAGAAGCCAAGGGCAAGAAATGAGGAAGGAAGAGCCTGAGGAGTAGCCGGTAAAATGCCTCGAGTCTGGAGACAGAGTGTTTTATGTAAGGAACAGCAAGGAGGCCAGGGTCACCAAATTAGAGTATTAATACTTTATTTTACAGTTTAAAAAATTAAGCCCTAGAATGTGGAAGAGTGCTAATTGTTTTGTTTTGGTTTTTAATCCAAAGGCCAGTGAGTTTGTAATAGACCTGGGAATAGAACTTAAAATTTCCCAACTTCTGTTATATCAAGCTATCCAGTATTATGTATGCTTTATTGTTTTTAGATATTTAATGCCATGGTAATTTTCTTCCACAAAGGGAAATTATAGTAAATTTTTTAATCTGGACCAGTTGGACAAATTTCCAGTTTGTATTTCTAAAAAAGTAGGAATTATACAATGTTTTAAAAGAAATATAACTTTATTATTTTTAAGCGTATTACTTTCAAGGTTTGATCACCAAAATATATTGAATCTGACTTTCCTGTTCCTACAAACACTATCTTAGTTCAAGCCCTTTATTTACTATCTATTTAGATTATTTAATAGTCTCCTAATAATAGATCCACCCAGTTCTATTTCCCCCTTTCTACATCTATCTTTAACACTACTGATAAAAATTCCTCCCAATTAAGTTCAATTCAATTTAATGAACATTTTTAAAGAATGTATGTTTTGGTGGGCAGTGTGCTAGGTATTAAGAATAAAAAGACAAAAATGACAAGAATCCCTGCCCTTAAGGAGTTTCCTGTCTGCTAGTGACAAGTGTACATATAAATCAGTACAAAAGAAATAGAAAGTAATTTCTGAATGTGGCTAACAAGTGGGGGAATAAGGAAAACCTTGTGTCTGGAGGTAGAATTTGAGCTGAACCTTGAATAGAGCTAGGAATTTAAAGAGGTGGAGGTAAGGAAGGAAAACACTGCAGGCATTGGCACCAAGGTAAGAGATGAAATGTTACATTAACCAGTGGTTCAGGGCTCTTAGTTTTTTCCTGGGTACTATTTGTAAAGAACTCTCTCAAATACAAAAATGAGACAGTCTTTACTCTTAAGGAATCTATATTTTCCCAGAGTTCTACAAACACTCAAGATAACAGTAGTACTTGAGTAAAGGAACAGCCTTTATTGCAACTCACCTGAAATGTGAAAAATCCCAAGGATTTGTAAGAGTACCAGAGCAAATGTAGAAAGCACATTCAGCACAATAATCATAACACAATTATCCTCCTTCTCTCCTTGTTGGGTCCCACTTTCCTACAAGGTCCTAGAGTCCTCTCATCTAAGTGATACTCTGTGATTTGGATGACCTAGAGAAGGAAAACACACTTAGGAACTGCTAGAAACCTTTCCCATAAAACCTGTATTGTCTAGATAACTTACTGACATGGTGAGGGGTGGGAATCCACCTAGTCACAACATTCAGTAGCGGGATCCTCTTCCTCCTGTAAGAGATGTAGCACAGGAAATTCTTCCCTGGATAAAAAGTTCAGTATCCAAGGGCAGGAACTTGGAGGTACTTGTGAGGTAATCCATGAAATTAGTGCTGTGTAGGCAATGGAATGTAAGGCTTCTTAAGGGCTGGGGCCATTTCATTTTTGTTTTTGTATGAACACCCAAAAAGATGACAAAAGGGAAAATGACAGTTGATGGAGACAATATGTAAAGATAGGTAAACTAATGTACACTTGGTGAAAGTGAATTGGTTAAGTCATTCTGAAAAGCAATTTTCAGACTCTATCTGAAAAGCCACTAAAGCAGGCACAGTCCTGATACCCTAGCAGTACTACTAGGTGTATACTCTGAAACAAAAAAGGAGAGAGGAGACCTATGTGTACGAAAATATTCATAACAGCATTTCTTATTGTAGCAGAGAATTGGAAACTAAGAGAATGCCTGCCTATCAACTGTGGAATAGATGGATTAATTATGGTATGTAAATGTAATGGAATATCATTGACCACAAGAAATGAAAAATGAGAGGAATAGATTCAGAAAAACCTGGGAAGATTTATATGAACTGATGCAAGGTGAAGTTAACAGAACCAAGCCTCACTTTACTCAACTATAAAATGAAGGAGTTGGATTAGCTGGCCTCTGAGGTCCCTTTTACTCCTAGATTTATGAGCCTATGTGTAGAATTCAAGATGCTACTCTGCATTTTGTTTGTTGACTATTAAACAGAAGAGAAAGTTACTTGATTTAGTAGTCAGTAATTAGTCATTGGAGTTTATCGAGTAAAAGGGTACTATAGGCAGACCTATGCTTTAGGAAAATCATTGACAACATGGTGGAGGGTAGACTGGAGAGGGAAGAGACTTGAGGCAGGGAGACCAATTTTTAGTCCAAGTGAAAGATGCAGAATGCCAGAACTGAGGATGATGACTGAGTTAAGAAAAGTGAAAACCTGTGAAAGAAGTTGTGAAACAAGATTTCACAACTGATTGGATATGAAGGGTGAGGGAGAGTGTGAAGTCGCAAAGATTTTGAAAGTTATGACTAGAAATATGGTAGTTCCCTTAATAGTAACAGGGAAGTTTAAAAAGGTATGGTTTTTTGGGGGAAAGGTAATGTAATGAGATATCTGATACAGATCACAACCAATTCATTGTTACACATTCTGTGAGATTCACTATGCCTCAACCAAGAATTAGAAGGGAAAATAGAATTCTTATTCACTACTCACTGCCTCAAGTGCAAAGCCTCCTCTTCCAAAGGCACCTGCCACAGCTATGAAAGGATCTTGATACCAGGAGATAAGTACACTACTTATCTGGGAAAATGGAAGGGAGATTTTTCCCAGCCTATCAGCTGCTACTTAGTGCCCAGGTTGCCATTATGTTATAACTTTGCTGAGGAGCCAGTACATGACTAAGAGGCATGGAGGATGGGAATTTGCACAGTGGAGAACAGGGGTCAAGTAAGGAGTGTTGGCGGAATAAGGATTGGTTTTGTTTTGGGTGACTTACCCTTCCGAGTACTATGCTGGCTTCTGAGGGAGAGAACCCCCCGCTGAGTTTATACAGTCCCAATTAATGATGAGACACATACTGAAATAATTATAATACAAAATAATACATGAGGCACAAAATACACCTCTAAGCCTATTTACTTATGAAAATTTTTCACTGTCCCTAAAGTTACAAACTAAAGAAAATAAAAATAAAGCAGTACAGTTAAGGTTGGCACAACATTTTTCTGGATTAATAAAAAATATACGTGTGTGCACATATATACATTCTCAGCCTATATACATAAATATAGAAAACTTCGTCTGACTCTTCAAAAGTTTTGATTTCAAAAAAACATTTTAATTAGCTTTCTTTGATCTCAAAATATTTCTGTAAGTTATTGCTTCATTATGTTATGTGGAAGTATAATAATGTAAAAGAGCTCTACTCCCAGGGCCTTTACTTGTCTTCTGCACTGTGCTAAGGAAACTGAAATAGTAGATTCTAACTTGGATGATATGGAAAGTTAATGAAGTATTTTATAATTAATAAAATAAAAAAATTTTTAAATGGTAAATTTTGTAGTGATCTTATGTTTATTTGGATTTTCTTGTAAACAGTAAACAAGGTAATAATTTTGTCATCTTTGTGGTTTTAATCTGGCTTTATTAGGCACATTTTTTATTTTGATTTTAAGAACTGGGGTTTCTGTTGTAAGAGTGAAATTAGCAGGTGTAATAAAAATCAAAACCAAATGTGCATCTCTCCTCCCCAAAATCAGTTCCTGTCTCCTGACTTTTATATTTATATTTCTGTAATTAATTACCCTGGTCCCAGGCTGGCTCTGTATTCACTACAAATTTTGTCTTTTCTACCTTCATAACATCTCTTGCATCCATTTCCTTCTCTCTACCCACTTGGCTACCACTCTAGTTTAGGCCTTTATTATTTCTTGCCATCAAACATTGCAGTAACTCACTAATTGGTCTTCTTGGCAACCCGGCTGCTCCTTTTCTAATCCATCCTTCATAGACCTGCCAGTGATTTTCCTAAAGTGTGGATCTTCCCACTACCCTACACAATAAACTCCAGTGACTCCTGTCTCCATGTCTTTTCCTGGCTGTTCCCCATGAATGGAATGCATTAGAAAACGCTTGTTTCCTTCAGAATTCAGATTTAAGCAATACCTCCTACATGAAGCATTTCCTGATATCCCCAACTGCTAGCTCCTCCCTTCCCAAAATTCTTTTGTTTTTGTTTTGTATATCTTCTTTATGTACTTGTTGATGTACATTTTGTCATTCTACCAACCTCTTTTTCTTCCATTAAGACCTAACTAAGCTCCTTGAGAGTGGTGATAGTTTCATTTTTCTTTGTATTCCCCAACCTTTAACACGGTGCCTACAACAATGTAGGCCTGTAATAAATATTCACTGATTGGTATAAACCATGATATTTTTTTTCTTATTTGCATGTTCACGTGTGGATTCTTAGACTCTTCACCTGCATGACCTCCAGTGTTCTGCAGCCCACAGGTTAGGAACTATTAGCCTAGCATACAAGGGCTTCTACACTCTGGCTCAAACTCACTTTTCAAATCTACTAGACAAATATTTGAGTTGTTACCACATCTTTCTGTGCAGAGGTACAGTGGGGGAAATAAATGTTGTGATTTGGGTTGGTTTTTTTTGTAGGGGCAATTGGGGTTAAGTGACTTGCCTAAGGTCACATGGCTAGTAAGTGTTAAGTATCTGAGGTCGGATTTGAACTCAGTTCATCCTAACTCCAGGGCCGGTGCTCTGTTCACTGCATCACCTAGCCACCCCTTGGTGTTTTTTTTTTTTTACTGTATATTCTTAAGAAATTTATAGTCTGTTGGAGAGATAAGGTATACACACAAAAAATAACTAAGGGAATCTGAGGTAGCAAATGATAGGGGACATAATGAGCGGCAAGGCTATAGGTTTCAGGAAAGGAGAGAGAATTTCTAAGAGGGGTGTTAAAGGGTATAAGCCTTACAAGGAGTTAAAATTTGAGCTGGACTTTGAGGTATGGGTAGGATTTTGACAGGTGAAAAGGATTTGCAGGTAAGTGTGCGTGTGCACGCACACACACACACACACACACACACACACACACACACATATACCCATGCGAGTGCACATTTCTCTAGGGTCTCTGGTTAGGAGTGGACAGCAGTATGAACCAAGATCATAGGATCATAGATTTAGAACTGAACAGGCCCTGAGAGGCTGTAGAATCCAACTATTATTTTATACATGAGTAAAATGGGGCTGAGAAAGGTTATATGATTTGCCAAGGTCAGACAGTGAATAAATGTCTGAGATGGGATTGGAACTCAGTGCTATAGAGAGGAAAGTAAATAGTGTGCTGGGGACAGTGAGATGGCAAGTTTAACTGGAGTGGAGAATTCTTTTACAAAGTTAGTGGGACATGGGACTCTCGTGATACAGTAGGAAGTAAGAGGAAAAGTTGTCTTACTACTCCACAATTTCTCATCTAATTAAATCGGATAGACTGACTTCCAATCCTTCCTTGCCCCGTCAATCCACTGTAGCCTAGACATATTCCCCTGCTGGAAATGCTCTGCGCTCTCTTTGCCTAAGTCCTACAATCCTTTTTTATAATAATACAATATAAAGATTTTTTAAACATTTTGTGTGTTCAGATCACTGTGATAGGCACTAGGAAGATAAGAAGTTGTGCTTCTTCAAGACTTGCGTTACTTCCCTGTTTCCTTATGTATCCACTCTTCCCTACGGTGAGCTCTCCCTTCTCTGAACTTTTACACAGTATTTATTGCATATGCCACGGATTTGGCACAGTCTTTAATTGTTATATAATTCATGTACGTATGCCTCATTTACCTAAGTTGCCCATAGTTGCTGAGCAATAATATTTATTTGAATGAAATTTAACAAGGGTAAAAAATCATATTAACCTCCCACAACACCAAGTAACATGCTGTATAGAGTAGTTGCTCAATTATTTGTTGAATGGAGTACATTTAACTTGGCTTTAAAAAGTAACTGGAATCTAGGAAATTGCCTAGCAAGAATTCGAGGGATCCTTAGAAACTTGGCTCTCAGAGAGCATGAAGAAATGCCAAGATAGAATTCTAAATTCTTGTTTTAACACGTTTTTACTTTAGCTAAAAAACAAAACAAAAACAAAGTTGAGTTGTTTGCTACACATGTTGAAAAGTGTCTACCTTGTACTGCCTTCTCTTTTTTGCAATGAAAGACATTATCAAGGCTGTTTAATTAAGCTCTCTGGAATGAACACATTTTATCTAAAATAGAAACGTGAGTTATGCTAAATTAAACTACTTGAATTAATAAGATAGTTTCAGAGTTTTGGAATTTGAATTAACACAAGTACATTCTGATAAAGTATAATCTCTTGTAATCTGTTAGACATCTTGTCAGTTGAGATTCTGAAACGTCTAATACTTAAAAGCTTCTTAGATCTAGTCACCTAAAAACCACTGATTTTTCATAATAGCTAGATTCCCCCCCTCCTCCATTTCCCCTCCACCTCCTGCTTTTTTTTTCAAATATATACAAGTAATTATAGCAGTAGGTGAAATGGTCACAATTTGTTAATTGTCCAAATTGAAATTTATGCTGTTTCTTTGTGGGATACTTATTTTTGTGGCACATTATTTGTGGGAGATTTATATTTGTGGCACATTATTTGACAAAGCTAACTAAACTTTGAAATATGTAGTAATTTTAATGACTCAGTAGGATTGGTATTTTACCTTTATAAATCATCTCCCATCATATTCCTCGTACCTATTTATAACTGTTACTTTTCTCTCTATATATCTCAGTATGTTTTGTTATGATTTTACCAACTTATTTTCATTCTTTCATTAGTCTCTATATTTCTCCTACATTATTCTTTTGTATTTCCATGCACCGACCCTGGCACATAGAAGACATTTAATAAGTGCTTATTTATTGATTATTCTAGAACATTAGCCTTCTACCTTAAATTTCAGAATACTCCCATTATTTAAATAATTTAGCAGTTCCTCATAATTTTAATGTACAACTATATTTTAGCAACAGCCATTACATATTTGGGCACACATGCAGTTTGTTCATTTTGCTACTGGATTATTTTTGACATAGGACTATAGTGGGGAAGTGAATACTTTGCATATGGCATATTTTCCCTGAACTTCAAGTAAAAAAAAAATAGGTTTGAGTTCTGGCTTTGCCATTTGCTAGCTGTGTAACCATGGACATCCGCAAATCGCTTTACTACTCCAAGTCTCAGTTTTCATATTTGTAAAACATGAATAATAATAGTTAAACAATGTATTTCACATGGAGTATTATAAAGATGAAATGTCATTAGGTATGTAAGTACTTTGGAAAAACCCTAAAGTGCTATATAAAGCATAGCTGTCATATAGAAAAAATGTTGGAAACCTTATGTATCTATCAAGGTATAATTTATCAAATTGAAAATAAATCTGATTAAGGCAGTAATTGAGGAAACATCCTAAACCTGGTTTAAAAGAAACTATCCTAGTCTGTCACTACTTGAGCCATTTTTACCTTCAAAAAAAAATTGAAAAAAAACAAACTTCTGACTTTTCCTTTAAATATTTTAACTTTAATAGCATGAAGCATCTAGAGTGTGTTGTCTCATGATCCTTAAACTCTGTTTGCAAATTTTCAAGGAAGTAGAATAAAGAAAATAGTATTCATCTACCTTTGAACTAAGAATAAAATAATCATAATAATGTACCAAGGTCCAATATTGGAGGTCATATTTTTCTCTTAAATGAGCTCCTGCTTCCTTTTGGAGTATGATGATTATTGTCCATGTCAACTTTTATTTTTTAGTCAACGTCAGTAAAAACAAGATACATAATTATAAAGCTTCCCCTCTGTTCTGTTTCCCTTTTGATAAATTTTTGTGGCTTGTGTGGCTTGGAGGGGGAAGTTCTTTTTTTGGTTTGTTAAAGAGAATTTTAAGAGACACAGTGTGATGGTGACTGACCCTGAATTTAGGGAGAACTATATTTAAATCCTGCCTCTGATAACTTATGACTGTAGATTAATCATTTAACTTTTCACTAGCCCTGAAGTGACTAGGTCACCCAGTAGATAGAGTACTGACTGAGTCTGGAATCAAGAAGACCTGTGTTCAGATTCAGCTTCAAACACATACTGGCTGTGTGGCCTTCACAAGTCACTTAACCTTTGTTTGCCTCAGTTTCCTCAAGTGTAAAATAGGCAACAAAACAAAACCTTACTTTACAGGGTATGTTGTGAGGATCAGATGTAAAGAGCTTACACCTGGCAAATGCTTATTCTTTTCCTCTTCTCAAGGTATTTTTCTAAGACCATAAGTTATAGAAGACTTACTGATTTGTATCAGTGGAAGAAATTTCCAAATAGAATCAAAGTGCAAAATCAAAACAAAATTTTTAAGCAAGTTCATATTTGCTTAATTTTTGTCATCTTAAATCTGTTTCCTTAATCAGGAATAGTTAGGGGCAGCTAGGTGTCCCAGTGAATAGAGCATGCGCCCTGGAATCAGGAGGACCTGAGTTCAAATCCAGCCTCAGACGCTTAACACTTACTAGCTGTATGACCTTGGGCAAGTCACTTAACCCCAACTGCCCTGGCTTCCATCCTCCAAAAAGTTAAAAAAAAAAAAAGAGTTAATAGTTAACTCTTATAGTTAATAAAATAGTAAAGTATATATTCAGTTAGACAATTTATATGCCTATCATATAGAAGATACAGTTTCATAGAGAGCTTTTAATCTGTTTCAGATAACCAAGGAACAATTTTAAAATTTTCCTGCATTTCTTCTAATATTGAGTGCATTGGTTTCAGAAAACAAAGTTCTTGACACCAAAGCCCTTGGCACTGTCAAATAGTTCAACATTAGAAACAGATAAGATTTTATCAATGGAAACAGCTTGAAATAAGATGCATTACCATATGCTTTGCTTGAGAGCAGGGTCTTTGCACTTTTCTCTGTCTTTGGGGCTTAGCACAATGCTTTGTGCATAGTTAATGTTTAATAAATGCTTTTTCATTCATTCGTTAGCATTCATTCTACAAGTATTTAATTCGCATTTATTATTTGTCAGATACTTTTCTTGGTATTGGCAACACAGATACAAAAACAATATAGTCCTGCCTTTGAAGGACCTTACCTTCAAACAAAGTGGGCACTTTGTAAATAAATACAAAATATATGTGAAAGTAATGTTCTGGAGACAATAAGTAAAGGACTTTTAGGAGGTGTGATTTGAGCTGAACTTTCAGAAGATTGGGATTTGACTCCCAGCTGTCTTTGTTTGACCTTAATCAAGTCACTTCTTTTCATTTAAATTTCTCATCTATAACATTAGAGTGTTGGACTAGGTAACCTCTTAAGTCCCTTCCAAATCTATGTTTTTAAATCTGTTATAGCTGTGGCTATAGCAACTACTACTTCTTTAGATAGGGCTTATGGAAGAAGTCTCAGCAACTACAGAATGAGTGCACCCCTTCTCCAGCCATCTGACTCTGGATCTGGACAGAGCTATGGAGGCTTTGGGCAACTGGATGTCAGAATGGAGAGAGTGCTGAGCCTGGAGTCAGGAAGACTCATCTTCATGAGTTCAGATCTGGCCTCAGATGCTTACCAGCAGTGTGACTCTAACCCTGTTTGCCTCAGTTTCTTCATCTGTAAAATAAACTGAAGAAGAAAATTGCAAATCACTTCAGTATCTTTGCCAAGGAAACCCCAGATTGGGTCACAGAGAGTAGGACACAATTAAACAACAACAGGGAGGCTCCAGCTAAATGTCATTCAAAAGGCTGGAAGAAGCAACACAACCACATTCTGTTGAGAATCAGAAGATGATAGAAAATTTATTCCTTTCTGTAACCAGTGAAGAATTATATACTTGTGTGTGTTTATACATTTTATTTTAAGGAGCTCCCAGATTATATATATAATATATATTACATATTTGATGTGTGTGTGTGTATATCTGTATATGTGTATGTATATGTATATATGTAATATTAGCTTTTTGTCAAGTATCTACTATCCTATGCAGTGAAGATGTTATTTTTATGTTTAAGAAGATTTCAAGAGCATTTTGTATGGCTGAGTATTCAGATAACTATGTAAATCTGTGTTTTTCTGGAAGGTTCTTTTTTTTTTTTTTGCTCTTTTTATTGAGCTGTTTCCACATATTAGAATTCATTTGTAGACTTATTGTAGGGAGACCAAAATTAAGCTAATCCCCTTTAAGACTACAAATTAGAGTAAACTCAGCTTTGTTTAACCATAACAACTTTTTTATGGTAAGGCTTTCATTTGAGTTTAGGGTTTGTTTTATCAGAAATATTGAAGAAAACTATCATTAAATACTCTGTCCTTGAAATAATCAATAGGTTTAGTCATAAATATTTAAATAGTTAAGGAAAGAAGATAATGACATAAAAATTGATATTAAATATTCATTATAATTGAAGATTAAAGGTTACTTTTGTATTAAAAACATGTTTAAATTCATAGAAGCTGGTAGCTAAGTTTATTTTTTATATTTAAATCAGGATGAAAATAGAACCTTTAAAATTTACCAGAAAGAAAATAAGCAAACAAGAGAAATGGCTCAAATGGCCATCTGTATGTCTCCATTTCTACACTGTTGGACTCTGTATGAGTTTGCCCCCAGCATTCCATTTGAAGAAGCACCTGTGCCATTTATGGTGCACTCCAAATCTGGTTTAACCCATAAATTCCAGGATTTCTTCTGAACCTTGTTCCTCCATGGGTCCTTCCTCTTCTATCAACTCTTTTTCAGCTCCCTTTTATGTCTTGCCCGCATTAAAATGTAAGCTCTTTGAAGGCAGGGACCGTCTTGTTTTTGTTTGGATTTGTATTCCCTGTACTTGGCATAGAGTAAGTGCTTGGTAAATGCCCTCTCTCTACCTATCATAATTTTAATTTATTTCTAATTTTAAAGTCCTCCTGTTGAACCAGAGTGAGGAAAAAATATTTATTTTAATAACTAAGTTTATTTTGACTTAATAATACCATTGACCTACTCATTATTCCATTGACATACTAATAAAAGCTTAAAAACAATAATTTTCTTTACTACTTGACTTATTGCATAGAATGGCTTTCTTTGCTACCACTACCAGAAACTTCCCACCTGCATTTTATATGTATGTGTATACATGTACACACACAAATACATATAGCTAGATGGTTTTATTCCTTATATTGCCCATTAAATATCTTTCTCTTGATGTCTATTTCTCATTGGTCAAGATACTAAATAGAAAGAGAAGTCGTTTTGGAGTTAGAACATGGGGGCCATACTGAAAAGGGTGAGAGGGAGATGGATTTCTAGGAAATCCTTTGAGGGTTCTTAGTCTGAAAGAATTATAGGTACAAGCTATCTTGGGAGGTTTGTAAAAGTTTATTACTCTTTTCAGCAGGCAGGGGGAGTGTCAGAGAAAGCCTGCAACCTGCAGGAATTAGGGATACTGATCATATAGTAATAAAACCATGAATCTGATATCAATTGTGCTAACTAAGTATGTAAAGGAGGGATTTGGGAAGAGTTAAGGAGTGATCAGTGCTTAAAGGAACATGTACTTTTTATATCAACTGCACAGGCGCATTGCCCATAATTCACTGGGAGAAAGCCCAAGGTGGGCTACCAGGAGGTGTGGTTTTTGCCTTAAAATGTCACAAAGTCAGCCAGCGGTCAATTTTGAATGAGAGGTACCCAGTCTGTTAGCCATCAAAGTCCTTTTTGACAAGATGGATGTTGGGAAGCTGGGCTAACTGGGGATTCAGTATGTGTCTGTGAGGAGTTATCTTACTGATAATGCATTGAAAGATTCATAGTTTGCAACTGGCCACTAGAACAAAGGAGGTATACATTTCTCTAACTAAGGATTTGTTTATAGAATGCTTTTGAAGGATTCATAGGTATGGCTTGTTATTATACCAAGCAAGGAAAATTATAGTTAATGGTTTCAGGGAAAATGCTTTTAGACTGGGGGAAGGGGAGAGGCAGAGTTAATGCTTTATGGCTGGGGGAAAGTGTGACTTTTACAACTTAATTGCACAGGCTGATGTTACAGAGAAACCCGAACACAGGTAAGATTTTTACAGTCTGAAGTTACAACAATGTTACAAACAAAGTTACAAAGGCACCCCAGCACCCCATCAATACCACTTCCCATTTGCAGTACCTTTGACAAGTCATTCAGCCTCTCTGGGCCTCAGTTTCTTCATTTGTAAAATGAGAAGGTTGAATTAGATGACTTGCAAATTCCTATCAGCGGCAAATCTTATGATCCTAGTTTAGAAATGTGTGATATTTTACATTAAGGATATTTTGCCCTTTTTTGTGTCCTCTAATAAAGTAGCATTGTAGATGACACTGGGTTCTCAAAGTTTATTTCTGAAGAAGGAAAGCGTGGTTGAATCCTTCTAAACAGGAACAGTTCCAGATATGGCCTGCTGAAACCTTTTTTCCTAAAGACCAACTTAAATCAGTTCAGAGAGTCTTACCTCCACTTTGGCCATAGGATAGTAAACTTTTCAGTCACAGTTCTTAAAGACCATCTACAAACATGTAGAAGAATTCTTATTCTGTCAGTGGAGGGGAATACTTAAACTGATGAAATCACATATCCCTGAAGGATGAAGTAAGAATGCTGCTCTTTATTTCTCTCTGTTCCATAGATCAAAGAGAGGAACCATAGGAAGTATAATATGCATACATACAGTAAGTGAGATGTCTGAGAAATGCATCACTGTACCTTGTCAATGGTGATTTATTACACTTTTGGGGATTGATAGAGTATAAATGTTGGGGATGGGACCTGGATGCCTAGAAGCCACTGAAGTTTCCCTTACATTTCTGCAGCTCAGATCCCTGGTGTTTGCCTGAGGCATCTGACCCATCCCAGTATAATCTTTGTAACTGCCCTTTCTTTGTGGCCCTCATTGTCTGCACCTGGCCCACCCTAGGCTACTTGCCACTCCTTGATCCCACCCAGATCTTCCCACAGTCCTTCTGTATAAAAATACCAATATTACCCCCTATTATATTGAGCAGATTCTTAAAATCTGGCCACCTTGTATTGACATCACAGATAAGGCATCACTAGGAATCTTGCCCACCCAACTGGTAGGCAAGATAAATAAACTTGTTACTCGGACTGAAAGAAGGCTTGAGTGGTCAGATTCTTTCAAGGCAGATCCCTACCCTGTACCCTTGCATTTCAGGGTTCCTAGCATCCCTGGACTCTGGACTCTTGAAATGTATGGAAAAGTTCAGGGGCTTTTAGGGGTTCGGGTCCCATCTCCATCATATTCAGTGGTAATTTATTTCACTTTTGGGGATTGAAAGTATATGTAATAAATATGTCATTTACTATTTGCTACTATAAAAGTTGTATTTTTTTTTACTAATATTAAAGGTGCTGAATCAGAATAGATAGTTTTCTGAAAGCTTGTGTTGATTAAAATATGCCTTTAACAGGAACTATTCTAAGTAATATTCTTTTTTGTATGATTTGTGAGGGTGGAGGCAGAGAAATAATCAAAACAAATTATAAAACCTGCCCTGTCCTACAATGTAATTTGAAAAGATTTAGAAACTACAAATTGCAAAAGGCTTCAAACTAAAAGAATATATCTTTAAGATCTAGATCATAAAGAGCAGTAAGAGAGGGTTTCACTCCTGGGACATTATTGGGAAGATAAAATCTCAATAGGATCTCTCCTTAGAATCATATTATTTCAATTTACCAAGTTCTCTTGTAGAATCAGAGCTAGATGATTTTCTAGTGCAACCCTCATTTTAAGATGAGGAATGTGAGGTCTTGCTAGGTCAAATGATTTTGTCCAGGGTTACAGAGACTAATAAGTGGCCAGTGGCTGAGCTGGGCTTTGAACTCAAGTCTTGTGACTCCAAGTTAAGCTCTTCATGGATTCAGAAATCTTTACTAATAATGATATTCTAAAGAAATTTTGGCTTCTTGAATGCTAAGGACACTCTTAAATCACAAGTGTAATGAGGATTTAGCTCCCAGACTATTTAGAAAAACCCTCTGGCATATAGATTAGGAGATTTTGAGCAAACTTTTGATGAAGTGAACTATCCCTTCTCCCTTTGTGTTTAAATAGACATCCTGCAACACATTTTCAAAAGGAAAAAAAACACTTTAAAAAGCTTTTTCCTAACTACTGAAGAATCTACCCTGAGGGGGAGGTGAGGAATGAACCCGGGAATAGAATTTGTATTCCCAAATTTATTTCTACGCCCTTTGTTTCTAAGGTGTGGTGAGGAAATGAAGTCATAATTTCCTCTAGGAATTCTGAAAGACTAAGGATTGTAAGAGATAATCTTGAGTGTTTTTAAACACCACAAAAAGGAAGTAATTTATAGAAATAAAAAAGTAGTTATAGCCACAAGTAAATAGTAGTTATATACAGGTATGTTGAATGTAGTGTGATGGACTAACCAATTTTTAGAAGTTTCTGTGTTTAAAAAAATGTTTATGTTTGAGTTTTGTATCATATAGTATTCTTAATATACAATCTAGTTTTGTTTTTTTTAAGACTCATAATTCTGAATTCTTTGTTTTTGAAATTTAGCATTTAATTTAGCATTTTAAAAATATTTTCCCCAATTACATGAGAAAACAATTTTAAACTATTTTTTAAGTTTTGAGATCCAAATTCTTTTCCTTTCTCCCTTCCCTCCCTACTCCTTGAGACAGTAAGTAATCTAATAATATTGGTTATACATATATAATTATGTAAAGCATTTCTCATGTCAGTCATTTTGTGGAATAAAACTCAAAACAAAAAAAGAAAGTGAAAAATAGTATGTTTCAGTTTGTATTCAGATGCTGGAGGAGGATAGCCCTTTTTTTATCATTAGTCCTTTGGCATTGACTTGGATCATTCATTTTATTGCTGAGAATATCTATGCCATTCACAATTGATCAACATACAATATTGCTGTTACTGTGTATAGTCTTCTGGTTCTGCTCTTTTCATTCTATATCAGTTCATGTAAGTCTTTCCGGGTTTTTCTAAAATCATCTTTATCATTTCTTAGAGCACAATAATATTCCATTACAATCCTCCACCACAACTTGTTCAGCCATGTCCCAGTTGATTGACATTCCCTCATTTTCCAGTTCTTTGACAACACAAAAAAAACTGGAAAATGAGGGAATGGTATAAATACTTTGGTAGCCAGATAGTTTCTTCCCCGTACCACCCCAACCCTGCCTTTTTTGAATCTCGTTTGGATACAAACCTAGTAGTGATATTACTGGGTTGAAAGGTATGCACAGTTTAATAGCCCTTTGGACCTAAGAACTCTAAAATTCTTAATGAGTAAAAAGCATTGTTTCCACATGCATACGTTTGCTTCTCTATGTAAAACAGTGCTTTTTATTATTATATATAATACTTGACATTTAATTTTTAATGCAAAGGTCTTAGTCTCTGTAACAGTAAGCACCCTAGCATGCCTAGGGCGGCTACTAGCACAGGTTCTTAGATCTGCTTTTCTAAAGGAAAGCAACTCAAAATGGGTTAACAATCTTACTTTAATCAAACATATCATTTACCTAGTA
>CM053586.1:260549577-260565263 GCA_028646515.1 Pseudochirops corinnae
GACCTGGAAAATAGATCCAGGAGAGACAATTTAAAAAAAATCATTGGACTACCTGAAAGCCACGATCAAAAAAAGAACCTACAAAGCATCCTTCAAGAAATTCTCAAGGAAAATTGCCTTGATATTTTAGAACCAGAGGGCAAAATAGAACTTGAAAGAATTTACCGATCACCTCTTTAAAAAGGTCCCCAAAAGAAAACTCCCAGGAATGTTATAGCCAGGTTCCAGAGTTCATAGAACAAGGAGAAAATATTACAAGCTGCCAAGAAGAAACAATTTGAGTACTGTGGAAACACAATCAAGATAACCCAGGGCCTAGCAGCTTCTACATTAAGGGATCAAAGGGCCTGGAATATGATATTACAGAGATCGAGGGAGCTAGGATTAAAACCAAGAATCACCTACCCAGCAAAATTGAGTATAATGTTCCAGGGGAAAATATGGTCATTCAGTGAGGTAGAGGACTTTGAAGAATTCTTGATGAAAAAACTAGAACTGAATAGAAAATTTGACATTCAAATACAAGAAGTATGAGAAGGTAAACATGGAAAAAATTCATAAGGAACTTATCACAGTTGAACTATTTACATGCCAATATGAAAAAGTGATAATTGTAACTTATGAAACTTTTCTCAGTATGAGGATAGATGAAGGGAATATAAAAGTATATCTATGTATGCATACATATATGTCTATATAGGAGGGTATATATGCATAGGAATATATATGTGAGTATGTGTATATATGTATATGTAGACAGAGGGCACAGAATCAGTGGAATACAATGGGTTAATATTTCAAAAGGTGAAATTGAGAGGTGGGAGAGGAATATCATGAGAGGAGACAGGGAGAGACAGAATGGGGTTAATCCTCTCAGAGCCAGGGATAACTGTTACAATGGAGGGGAAGACAGGAAGACAAAAGGGAATGGAGTCAACCTTACTTTCATTGAATTTGGCTTAGGGAAGGAATACACTCTAAATTGGGTATCTTGCCCTACACGTGAGTAGGGGGGAAGGGGATGAGAGGGGAGATGATGGAGGGGATGGCAGGTTTGGGGGAAGGGTTGTTAGAAGCACACACTTCTGTAAAGTAGAGAATAGAACAAGTGTGGAGTGGGATAGGAAGGAAATGTAGTGAGTCTTTCACAATATGTCCATTGTGAAGATGTTCTGCGTAACTACATGTGTACGGCCTGTATTGAATTGCTCATCTTTCCACTGGGGGTGGCGGATGAGGGAGGAAGGGAAAGAATCTAGTATTTAAAGTTCTAAAATCAAATGTTAAAAAAATACATATGTATGTGCATATATATTATTACTATTATTATTATTTACATGCAACTGGGTAATAAGATATACAGGCACTGGGGTAGGGAGATCCATCTTGCCCTACTGGAAAGTCAGAGGGGTGATGGGGGAGGGCATATACAGTGAGATCCCTGTTCTGGGGTGGTGGATAGAGGAAAGACGGGGAGAAAATTTGTAACTCAAAATCTTGTGGAAATGAATGATGTAAACTAAAAATAAAAGTTAATTTAAAAAATTTTTTAAACTTAGAAGAAAAACAAAGAAAATTGAAGAAGTAAGAAAGCATCTAGCTGCCTTTGATCATTTTAGGTATCAGATCCAGATGATCATCTGAGGGTACCAAAAGGAATTGGCAAGTGTATTTGCTGGGGCACTGTTAATTTTTTTTTGTGGAAAAATGAAAGTGGTATTGCAGGATGGGAAAAGGATATATGTTCCACTTTTGTTTTTTAAAGGGTAAAAAGTATAACCCAAAAATGGTAGGTCAGTGAGTTTGACTTTGATTTTTGACACTCAGGATTGTATTAAGATGATATTTATGAATATTTTGAGATACTATATGTAAAACACTTTGTAAACTTAAAAGTACAATATAAATTCCACCTATCTCATTTATTTTTATGTAGAAAGGGAAGTGGTAATAAACTAGAGAGGCCAAGGACCGGTCATACCAGATTAACATAATTTTCCTTTTTTGATAGTGTTACTTGACATGATAGGGCAAAGGTGAAAGGGATTTGAAAGTAGAAGATACTGTAATGTTGAACTGGTTAATCAAAGAGACAAAACCGGGAAGCGAGGAGAGTATAGGAAGTGCAATTGTGATGGCTTATGAATGAACTGAGGGGTGGAGAGAATGGAGGTCGTAGTGAATACTGAGAAAAGGGTGAGGGAAGAGGACGTGACAGAAGATCACTTATTATGCTTCACGAAACCTTTTTGTTGTTGTTGTTACTGTTTTTTGAATATTTATTTATTTATTTTTAGTTTGCAACATTCATTTCCACAAGATTTTGAGTTACAATTTTTTCTCCCTGTCTTTCCCCTACCCTTATCCCAAAATAGCAAGCCTATTGAATACTCCTGCTCCCAATCTGCTCTCTTATATCCTTCCCCATCCCTCCCTAACTTTCTAGTAGGGCAAGATGGATTTCTATACCCCAGGGCCTGTATATCTTATTTCCCAGTTGCATGTAAAAAACAAACAAACTTTTTTAAACATTTGTTTTTAAAACTTTTGAGTTCCAGATTTTTTTCCCTTCTTCCCTCCTTACCCAACCCCACTGAGAAGATAAGCAATTCAATATAGGTTGTACATGTGTTGTTACCCAAATAATTTCCATACTGCTTACATTGTAAAAGACTTAACTATATTTCCCTCCATCTTATCCTGCCCCCACTTATTCTGTTTTCTCCTTTGACCCTATCCCTTTTCAAGAATGTTTGCTTCTAACTACTCTCTCCCCAAATCTGCTCTCCCTTTTACCATCCTCCCTCTTATCCTTTCCCCCCCTATTTTCCTATAGGGTAAGATACCCAGTTGAGTGTGTATGTTAAGCCAAATTCAATGAGAATAAGATTGTCCCATTCCCTTTCACCTTACTGCTCTTCCCCTCCATTGTAACAATTTTCTCTTGCCTCGTTTATATGGGATAATTTACCCTATTCTATCTCTCCCTTTCTGCTTCTCCCAATTAATTCCTCTCTCACCTCTTAATTTTATTTTTTAGATCCTTTCATATTCAACTCATCCTGTGCCCTCTGTCTATGTATACATGAACATACATATGCCCACACTCATATATATTTATATACACATACATCCTCTTATACATACATGTGTATGTATGTATAGATATAGATATGTATTCCCTCCACCTATCCTCATCCTGAGAAAAATCTTATGAGTTACAATTATCATTTTTCCATGTAGGAATGTAAATAGTTCAACTTGAATAAGTCCCTTATGATTTCTTTTTCCTATTTACTTTCTCATGCTTCTCTTGCTTCTTGTATTTGAAAGTCAAATTTTCTGTTCAGCGCTGGTTTTTTCATCAAGAATGCTTTAAAATCCTCTATTTCATTGAATGATCATATTTTCCCTTGTAGCATTATACTCAGTTTTGCTGGGTAGGTCATTCTTGGTTTTAGTCCTAGCTCCTTTGACCTCCGGAATATCATATTCCAAGTCCTTCGATCCCCTAATGTAGAAGCTGCTAGATCTTGTGTTATCTTTATTGTGTTTCCACAATACTCAAATTGTTTCTTCCTGTTAGCTTGTAATATTTTTTCCTTGACCTGGGAGCTGTGGAATTTGGCTATAATATTCTTAGGAGTTTTCTTTTTGGAATTTTTTCAAGACACAATCAATGAATTCTTTCAACTTCTATTTTGCCCTCTGGTTCTAGAATATCATGGCAGTTTTCCTTGAGAATTTCTTGAAAGATGATGTCTAGACTTTTTTTTAATCGTGATTTTCAGGTTGTCCAATAATTTTTGGTCAGTCCATTTTTTAAGGTGTTATTTTCTTCAGTGTATTTTTGGGTCTCCTTTAGCTGGCTGTTGACTTGTTTTTCATTATTTTCTTGCATCATTCTCATTTTTCTTCCCAATTTCTCCTCTACTTCTCTTACTTGATTTTCAAAATCCTTCTTGAACTCCTCACATAGCCTGTAACCAGTTCATATTTTTCTTGGAGGCTTTTGATGCAGGAGTTCTAACTTCACTGTCTTCCTCCTGCTCCATGCCTTGGTCCTTTTTGTCCCCAAAAAAGGATTCTATGGTCTGTTTGTGCTTCTGTTGCTTGCTCATATTGGCAGCCAGTTACTTGACTTTTGAGCTTTTTGCCATGGTAGAACTCTGCTTCCAGAATGGAAACAGTTTTGTCCCAAATCGCTGGGGTTTTTGTACCTGCCAGAGCTATTAGGAAAGCACCTTCTCTACAGCCCCCACAAGCTCTGGCTCACTGGCCACACACCCCAGAACCACCACCCAAGACTGAAATCCAGATCCAAGCAGATTAAAACAAAAGTGATTACCTCTGAATGGTCACTTGGTCCCCCTATGATCTGCAGGCCAGGAGCTCATGCAGTGAGGCTGCACAGCCGTCGCACCTCAGCTGCTTCTCCGACTGGGGGCAGGGCCGGATCATGATCTTCAGTAACCCCCATCCCCCCCACCCCTCGTTCCAACAGAGTTCCCCACTGACTTTTTACTTTGTCTTTGGCATTTATGGGGTGAGAAGTCTGGAAACCACCACAGCTGCTGGTAAATTCCCTCTTCTGAAGTCTGCTCTGGCACTGGTCAGGGCTGCCCTGGGGCCAGAACTGTGCAGCTCCTGGGGACTGTGCTCGACTCCTAGCGCACTGCAGTAGACCTTTCCTGTCCACCTGCCAGGCTTCCTTCAGTGGGAGATGTGTTTCTCTCTATCTCTTTGTGGGTTCTGTAGCTCTAAAGTTTGTTCAGTCATTTTTTTACATGTATTGGAAGTGGTGGGAGCCAGAGCCCACGCCAAGTTTGTACTTCTACTGCACCATCTACTAAACCATTTTTGAATAGGAATTCCTTATAAGTAATTGCTTTTATTATTGTTTTGCACTGACAGGTACATGGTAATGTACAGTGAAATACTCAAAAGTCAAACAGCCTAAGGATAGAGGAGGAGCAAAGAACAAGAATAAGCCACATATTTTGTAAATAACACTTTGGTTATGATTAAAGTGAACTGTTTTATTTTACCATGTAGGAGTTTAGTTGTTTATGCAATTGTGGACTTTATGGAAGCAATGTAATTTTCTTATTTTTCCTTTTTTAGACATGGGGATATTTTTAATGAAACTTTGATGGTTCAAAAAAGGATACACTAATGGATGACAGAGAAACTCCTACAAATGACCTACAGCTAGAACCACAAGATGGATGTCATGCCGATGACAGCATGGAAGGTACAAGACTGTGCTTGCCTTCTATATCAGATGAAAATGAAAATCAGTTTGATGGGAATGTGTGTGAAGCTGTGTCCAGCAGTGACAATGAGATGGGAAAACAAGAAAAGTTTCAACAGGACAATCTCAACAATAATGAAAGCTGCAGCAACTGTGATAACTTTGTTCCCCCAAGCTGTGAAGCAGCAGCAAGTGATCATTCTGAAAAAGTGCCCCCTGAAGGCCCCACAGATGAAAAGCCCCTCCTAGGAAAGGAGAAAAAAACTCTTGGGAAAAAAACCTCAAGAAGCAAAAAAGGAATGATTACAAAGTCAACACCAGGTAATTCAAACAAAATCCGTTTTGAAAAATTACACTGTATTCTTTGAGCAAACTCCCTCAAAATACTTCTTCCATTTTCTCTTTGATGTGTCGGCTGTTGTCTTGTATTCCCTTGTGATCATTAACTGACCATCTCCTGTAGGTTATAACATAAAAATTAAATCATAGAATCTTAAAATTGAAAGGAACTATAGGTGTGATTTAAACCAACCCTTTATCTGTGGTATGAATCTCTTCCACAGCAGCTTCCCTGATAGACATCATATTATTGTGTTAACTTTCAGTTTCTTTCTTGTCTTTGTTTATGAGGTGCTGTTTAATAGCTGTTCCTTTAAGGTCTCACATTCTCTTTGTTCTATTTATGTCCTCAAAGAAAGTATTACTTCAGATTAAAGTGATTTCCCAAACTTCATACCAGCTCTGGAATATAGGTTCTTAACCTGCTACCCATGGACCCTTTCAGGGATCCATGTATAGATTTCTGAGGTAAATGCAGAAGGAAAAAAATTATCATCTTCTTTATTTTCACTAACCTCTTAATTGAAATTGAGCATTCTTTCAATTATAACTGCAGGTAGCAAGGGGTCTCTAAGGCATCCCTTAAGTTTCACCAGATTGCCAAATAAGTCCATAATAGAAAAGATTTTAAGAACCTGTGCTCTAGAAAAAGCTTACTCTCCTTTTTAAGTTATGTATTGATCTGTCAGTATTGAAGGAAGGATACAAACACAAGGTTCTCAGGGTTCGCTCCTGTTGATCTGTCCTCCCCACCATACATACTAGGGGTGGGGAACCTGTGGCCTTAAGGCCAACTGGATTCAGTCTAAAGACTGCACTTGAGGACATAGAGGCCACAGGTTCCCCATCCCTGGACTTTGGTGTCCTTAACAGCATTTTTTTTTTTGTTATCTTAACCTACATAACAAAGCAATGTCTAGCCCACTTTAAATTGCATTTCATTATATCCATTTTGTATTCTGTTTCTCCATTGTCTAGCAATATTGACTACATAGCTTATTTGGAGCTGGTTGCCCTTAATGAAATGTCTTTATAGTTCACCTGTCAGACTTATATGCAGGGTTCCTTTCTCTGGATTTTGAAGTACTCTGTGGAAAAGGCAACCTCTAACACTTTAAGAGTGGTAATGAATGAGGCTAGGTGACTACGGTACATCTTAGGCTGAGATTTTTAGTTTACACTCTCCAGGGCCCTAGCTGTTAGACTTGGCCTAGACCTGTGATGAAGGGAGACAAGTTGTTACCTCTCATCTTTTCTTCTTGTCCCTCACTTGTTTTCCTCATTGACTGGTTAGAAGTATAGTCTGTTTATTCCAGTACTTCAATTATCTATGATTTCAGCAGCATGGATTCTCCCATCACCAGTACCACTTCCTCTCTGACTTAGCCATCTGTCTTCATGAGTTGCTATTGACAAAAATATTTCAGTGATTTGATGGTCAGCCGTCCAGTGGCCAGTCACAGCTAGGCAGACAGATAGACATTCCATTGCAGAGCTTTTCCTTAAAAGCCTTTCCAGGTTGCTAGTACCTGCTAGAGCTTATGCTCTATCCCCACAGCCTTAAAGAACCCAGGGTCACTGCTATAGCATGATAAGAGACTTAGAGAAGAACTCTACTTAGAGAAAGAGAATGGTCTCTGTGGATAATGGATTATTCTTGTTTAGGAGTTACAAATCTTTATTTTCCATAAATTTACTTAATTTGTTAATATAAATACTTATGAAATTGTTAATTGGTAAAGATTTTTAAACTTTTAACTTTAACTCATATTTTGAGGCAATTTGATGACGTAGAATACTGGACCTGGAGCCAGCAAGAACTGGGTTTGTATCAGGCCCCAAATGTGTCTATAGATGCCATTTTATCTGTCTGAGCCTCAGTTTTCCTCATCTGTAAATTGGGGGTAAGAATAATGTCCTTCACCAAATTGTTACGAAAAACAAATGAAATAATTATTGTAAGATGTTTTCCAAACCTTAGAGTGCTCCATAAATGAATGCTGCTATTATCTTTTTCTTCTCGTCATTTTTCAGGGGGTTAAAGTAAACCTGAACAAGTCATTTTTGCATGTTAAAGTTCTACAGCCTTCAAGTCAATTAAGTAACTGAATTTACAATTAAGAGTACTGAGATATAAGTTAACCTTCTGTAGAATTACTAAAAATACCTACAGGAAAACTCCACTATCAGACTGAATGACAAGGACATATACTTCGTTTTGTTCCCACTTTATCTTAATGTCTTCAGCTGGTTGTCTACATTTTGAAAATTGTTCATTTCATGTAGTTTTAGGATAAATATTTAATATGACTGTATTGAGAGTCAGTGTAGTATTGTGGATAGGACATTCCTAGAGTCATGAAAACTAAGGTTCACATCCTACCCTTAAGATACTTACTAGCTGTGTGTCCCTGGGCAAATTACTTAACTCTCTGTGGTTGAGTTTCTTTATCTTTAAAATGAGGGAGTTGGGGGCGGGGGATAGGTGATGCAGTGAATAGAGCACTGGCCCTAGAATCAGGAGGACCTGAGTTCGAATTTGGCCTCAGACACTTCACACAAAAACTAGCCATGTGACCTTGGGCACGTCGCTTAAACCCAATTGCCCTACCTTCTCCCCTCCAAAAAGCAAAAATTTAAAAATAAAATGAGGGAGTTGGACTCATCCTCTAAGATGGGCAACAGGTTTATCTATAATAATGCTTCAGTTCCATTGCAACTTATTTGCTGAATGGTTTCAAGAATATTTTGCAGTTTGTGTAGTATTGAGATTTGTTGTCTGATGTATGATTCTAGCCACCAGTGCATGGTAAATTTTTACAAGCTGCAATGACATGTTGCAACATTACCACAACTTGATTGCAAAAAGATAACCTCTCTTTAATTTCTGGTAGTAATGACCTGATCCTGTATTATTCTCAAAACACTCTTTCTTTCCTTCTTTCTTTCCTCCTTTCTTTCTTTCTTTCCTTCTTTCTTTCTTTCTTTCCTTCTTTCTTTCTTTCCTTCTTTCTTTCTTTCCTTCTTTCTTTCTTTCCTTCTTTCTTTCCTTCTTTCCTTCTTTCTTTCTTTCTTTCTTTCTTTCTTTCTTTCTTTCTTTCTTTCTTTTGTTTTTTCCCCCACTGATAGTATTTAATTTTTTCCATTTACATATAAAGATAGTTTTCAACATTTACTTTATAAGATTTTGAGTTCCAAGTTTTTTTCTACCTCCCTCGCCTTTCTCTTCCCCAAGATGGCAAGCTATCTGATATAGACTTTACATGTACGATCATATTAAACCTATTTCCACATTAGTCATGTTTTGAAAGAAGAATCAGAACAAAACAGAAAAACTGTGATAAAGATGAAAAAAATTTAAAAAAAGAGAAAATAGCATGCTTTGATCTGCATTCAGACTCTGTTGTTCTTTTTCTGGATATGGATAACAGTTTCTGTCATGAATCTTTTGAAATTGTCTTAGTTCATCGTATTATATTGCATTGCTGAGAAGCACTATCTATCTGTGTTGGTCATCCCACAATATTGCTCTTCTTGGAAATAATTTCCATTAGTTAATCACTTCAATTTTACAATACCATCTCCTCTCAAAATCCCTTGCCACCATTGCCCTATCAAAGTTGTTCTTGTGCTGATTCTACTCATTTCATTCAGCATCAGTTAATGTAAGTCTTTCCAGGTTTTTCTGAAATCTGCCTGTTCATCATTTCTTATAGCACAGTAGCATTCCATTATATTCATATACCACAACTTGCTCAGTCCTTCCCCAATTAATGGGCATCCCCTCAATTTCCAGTTCTTTGACACCACAAAAAGCACTGCTATAAAGTTTTTGTACATGTGGGGCCTTTTCCCTTTTTTATGATCTCTTTAGGATACAGACCTACTAGTGGTATTGCTGGATCAGAAGGTACTCACAGTTTATAGTCCTTTGGGCATAATTCCAAATTGCTCTCCAGAATGGTTGGATTAGTTCACAACTTCACAAACAATGCATTAGTGTTCCAATTTTCTGCCCTATTAGCAGATCAGATAGGTGTGAGGTAGGTAGTACCTTAGAGTTATTTTTAATTTGCATTTCTCTAATCAGTAGCAATTTAGATAATTTTTTCATAGCTTTGACTTCTTTATCTGAAAAGTGTTCACATACTTTGACAATTTATCAATTGAGGAATGACTTGTATTCTTATAAATTTGACTTAGTTGTCTATGTATTTGAGAAATGAGGCCTTTATCAGAGTTACTTGCTGTAAAAATTTTTTTCCCAGCTTTCTGCTTCCAGCTAATCTTGGTTGCATTGACTTTGTGCAAAACCTTTTAAATTTAATATAATCAGAGTTATCCATTTTACATCTAATAATATTCTCTGTCTCTTGTTTAGTCATAAATTCTTCTCTTCACCATAGATCTGACAGGTAAACTATTCCTTGTTCTCATAATTTGCTTATAGTAATCACCCTTAACGTCTAAATTATGGACCCATTTTGACCATATCTTGGTATATGGTGTAAGATGTTAGTCTGTACTTAGGTTTTGCCATTACTGTTTTGCAGTTTTCTTAGCCATCTTTGTCAAATAGTGTCCCAAAAGCAAAGATGGAGTCTTTGGGTTTATCAACAATTAGATTACTATGGTCATTCTACTGTGTCTTGCGTACCTAACCTATTCTGTTAATCCACCACTATTTCTTTTTTTTCTTTTAATTTTATTTATTTTTAGTTTACAGCATTCAGTTCCACAAGCTTTGGGGTTTTAAATTTTCTCTCTCATCCCTCTGCTCTCCCTTCCCCAAGATGGCATAAAATCTGATATAGACTCTACATATACATTTATATTAAACATATTTTCACGTTACTCATGTTATAAAGAAGAATTATAACCAATAGATTGAACTAGGAGAAAGAAGAAACAAAACAAAAAAGAGAGCAAATAGTATGCTTTGATCAACATTCAGACTTCATAGTTCTTTCCCTGCACGTGGATAACGTTTTCTGTTGTGAGTCTTTTGGAATTGTATTGGATCATTGCATTTCTGAGAAGAGCTAAGTCTGTCATAGTTAATCATTGCATAACGTTGCTGTTACTGTTTGCAATGTTCTCCCAGATCTGGTCATTTTACTTAGCATCAGTTTATGTAAGTCTTTCCAGGTTTTTCTGAAATCTGCCTGTTAATCATTTCTTAGTGCACAATAGGATTCTATTACATTCATATACCACAATTTGTTCAGCCATTCCCCAATTGATGGGCATCCCCTCAATTTCCAATTCCTTGCCACCACCTGCTATAAATATTTTTGTACATGTGGATCATTTTCTCCACCACTATTTCTTAGCCAGTTCCAGTTAGTTTGGATGATTACCTCTTTATATAGTTAGGATCAAATAATTTGTAGTAAAAAAGGCACTATAGATGTTATGCTGCTTTTGAGTGGCTTGTTCAATAATTACAGAATCAATAATAAGTTGCTTTTACATCCCCTAAAAATTTCTGGCACACTTTTTATCCCCCTTAACCAATATATCATTTTCTTGCACGCCTATAGATTTTTTAAAAAATCTTTGTACAGATTTGTAAAGTTTTATGCATTTTGTATAATGTGTATGAACACTTAATTGGCATGTGTTTGGAGGGGTCACAGGTGTTTTTACCTTTTGATAGATGTATAGTACATTCTTTTAAGAAAAGTGGGATCAGGCTATATGAAAGAGGAAATCAGCAAAGTGCTGTGCTGGTAATTTATGTTGCACTCTGAAGCATTTGAGCCAATACTTATGGACCTTTTCAAATTCTGCCAACTTCTAGTTTTACAGAGAAACTAGAGTTTTGATTACTTCCCTTTACATAGATGTTTATTTGTTCATCATTAATAGTAGACAGGCTTTCTCTTTCCCATTTGGTCCAAAGTGAGAGGGGAAAGGAGGGTGTGGTGTGTGTGTGTAACTTACCTCCTTTTACTTCCTTGCTTCTCAGGCTTCTGTAGTAAGGTGTTTTACATTGAATTGTTTCTTTTGTGCTGCTTTGACTGTATGTTTCCACTTGCCCTTTTGACTTTTGCCTTTCTTTAATCTTTAATAGTTTTCCCAAGCCAGTTTTTTCATAGTTATCTTTGATGCCTGACCTGAGTCATATTGCTTGAAATCTCCACTTTTCTTCCTACGGTTCTTACCATTGAGTAGTCACCACATATACAGCCTGATGTGGTTTTACACTTCTTGTCAACTATTGTGAGAGAATCAGTGGATTCATGATCAATATAATAAATGCCAGCTATTTTGTATTACTATGTTTTGGCATATTTGGTTGCTTTGGGGGCATGCCATCAAACTCAAAAAAGGAGTTTTCAAAATTCTGGTGTAAGTCTTCCCATCTCCTTTTCAAAGTCATTTGAGGCATCATTATTGTTTTTGTCATTCATTTCTTCCCTAAGTATTATTTCTGGTGTTACATTAAGCAAAGATTTTCAGTGATCTTAGGTTGTTACTGTTTTTATTTTCTGGTTAAGTGTAATTCCTTTTCTTTCATTGAGAAAAATAAGTGTCATTTGAAAAGAAACAGTCTTTGATTTTCTTCAGAATCCTCTAAGGATTAAGCTGATCTGCATACAAGGATATTGATAAATACATTTATTTTATTCCACTTCCAAGGGGTAGAGGCAGGTTATTTTGGTGTTGCTTTGTCATCCTGATTATATGGAGTTTTAGGAACTGAAAGCTAGTTGCATGTCTGTGGAGGTGTCAAGGCTTCAAGATTGTGGTTTTCACTGCTTCCTTGGCTTTATTCCAGTTTCTACAACTGTGATAATATAACTGGAAGTTATTAAATGAAGAGGCAGAGCCAAGATGGCAGGGTAAAAGTAGGAACTTGCTTGAGCTAGTCCCCCAGTCACCTCCAATACCTGTAAAAAAAAATTACTCTAAACAAATTTTAGAGCTACAGAACCCATAAAATGACAGAGTGAAATACATCTCCAACTGAAGACAGGATGGCAGGCCGACAAGAAGGTTCTATCACACCAGGCTGGGAACAGAGTGCAGTCCAGTGTAGGCTACGCTAGAATGCTAGATCTGTGGCACATATTGGCTGGAGCAGACCTCATGAGACTGGATCACTGGCAGCTGTGGTGGTTTCCAGACTTCTCAACCCACAAATGCCAAAGAGAAAGTACAAGGTCAGGAGGGAAACTCTTTTGGACCTGGGGTATAGAAGAGTTTGGAGGAGCCCCTGCCCCCAAGGCAGTAAAGGTGGTGGAGACTGTGGTGGCAACAGCAGCAGTGGCAATTGCTTCCAGAGCTCCGGGCCCACAGTTAGTGGGAGGACCAAGCAGCTGATCAGAGGGCAATTGTAGGAATCTCTTTGCTGGACCTGAAGCAGGATTCTCTTACTTTGTCCTGCTTGCATCTAGGTCATAGTCTTGGGTAGCAGTCCTGGGGTGAGGAGGAGCACTGGCTTGGCAGAGCTTGTGGTGGCTGTGGAGAGGGAGTCTTCCTCACAGTTCTGAAGCAGGTACCCAGAAGTCACTCTGACAAAAGCTGCACAAAACCCCAGAAATTTGGGAAACATCATTCTCCACTCTGAAAGCAGAATTCTGGTGGCAAAAAGCTCAAAAGTCAAGTAATTGGATGGGAAAATGAGCAAACAGAGGACAAGAAATCACACTATAGAATCTTTCTTTCTTAACAAAAAAGATCAAAACAGAGAACCAGAAGAAGACAACAAAGTCAAAACTCCTGCATCAGAAGCCTCCAAGAAAAATGTGAGTTGGTCGCAAGCCATGGAGGAGCTCAAAAAGGATTTTGAAAATCAAATAAGAGAAGTAGAGGAAAAATTGGGCAGAGAAATGAGACTGATGTGAGAAAGTCATGAAAAATGAGTTAATAGCTTGCTAAAGGATATCCCCCCAAAATACTGAAGACAATAACACCTTAAAAAATTAACTTGAATGGCAAAAGAGGTCCAAAAAGCCAAGGAGGAGAATGCCTTTAAAAAGACCTTATTAAATGCTTTTTATTTAAGAGAGTAGCTGTGCCTGTAGACTACTTGAGAAATTCAGGGTCTTAAGATAGTAGTTTCAGTCATTTAGAACTCTTATAGGGGAGGGAGATGTGGAGATCAAAGAGTTTTTTTTCTGTTAAAATTAATCCTACTTAAAAATCAATGTCAGTTAATTTTAATTTAATAGAATCAAAACAGTCTTCACAATAGTTTACTGTTACATATACTGTGTTTTTTCTCTTGTTCTCAAGCAAACAGCTTAATTAAAATGGAAGATAGGAAGCTAGTGAGAAAGGAATTATATAGCTTCATACAAAGTGGAATATTTTCTCAACATGACAAAATTCTCAATTTTTTTTTTCCAAAGACAAGTCAAATGAGAAGATTTGTGATTTTTGCTCCTAATTTTAAAATATTGAGAATGAGGAGAAAAGGAGTCATTTGTGTGATAAAAAGAAAGGAGCATATTCAATAAAGACCCTAAGATTAGAATTCTGTATTTCTAGCATAGTCAAGCAAAAAATGTAGGATTTAATATTTTTTTTAGCCAAAAGTATTAAGAACAATAGGACTACCTGAGGCTCTAAAGAAAATAAAGGTACTTGCTATTTATATTGCACTTTAAATTTTATAAAAACACGATACATATAATCCATCATTTGATCATAAATTGCTCTGATATAAATCCTCATCTTATCCTCGTTCTGCAGCTGAGGAAACCTGAGGCTTAAAGAAGTCAAGTAACTGTCCAGGATGGCACAGCTAGTAAGGGTTGGAACCAGAATGTAAACTCCACTTAAATTAATCAGAACAGAATGCAGGTGTCTTAGTCTAAACAAATTTGCCTCTATGAACTAAGAGACTCAAACCAGACTATTTCTGCCAGTTCTAACATTTTCTAAGCTTCACATATGAAAATCCAGATGCAGATACAAATTATAAGATGAATATTCAAAATGAGAAGGATTTGAGTTGGAAATGATGGAATCCTCTAATATGCACAAAATCATGATGAATTATAAAAAATGGATGAAGTATATATACTCTCCTCAGGAACAGATTTTGTATTAAGCTTATATATACCTACAAGTCATACTTTTTAAAGAAGCATTTTTTTTCTTTTAAAAAAGAATGAAAAGAAACAAATGATGAATTTAATAAAATGATAGAAAATCTTCTTAGAAGTTTTTAAAGCAGAATTTAGGAGAGATATTTGAGAATGATAAGGAGTAGCCATTATTTATCTCTCAAGCTGATCACCCAAGTCTAGTAAGAGAAAGTTCTATTGGACATAAAGAAAACCTGCCTGAAAATATTACTGGGACAAGAAAATGGCAGGATCTCCATTCCTTCAAATATTTTTTTTAATTTTTTAAAATTTTATTTTAGTTTACATCATTCATTTCCATGAGATTTTGAGTTACAAATTTTCTCCCCATCTTCCCCCCAACCCCCCTCAAAACAGCCATGCCCTTGTATGACCCCTCCCCCAATCTAATCTCTCCCATGTCCTCCCCTATCACTCCTCTAACTTTCCGATAGGGCAGGATGAATCTCCTTTCCACAGTGCCTGTGAATCTTAAGTTCCAGTTGGATGTAGTCAATAATATTAGTAATAATAATTGTATATATGTATATATATATATAGATATGTATTTTTAACATTTGATTATAGAGCTTTAAATTCCAGATCTTTCTCCTCCTCCCTCATCGGCCACCCCCACTGGAAGAACAAGCCATCAAATACAGGCTGTACATGTGTAATTACGCAGAACCTCTCCACAGTGGGCACACTGTGAGAGACTGACTACATGTCCCTCCTTCCTATCTGGGTGCACGCTCCCCCCCCCACTCTCTACCCTGTCCCTGTCCCTCTACAGAAGTGTGGACCTCCATCAACCCTCCCCCCCCCCCCCGCCCTCCCCTCCATCATCCTACCTCTCATCTCTATTACCCCTATTTTCCTGTGTGGCAAGATGCCCAGTTTAGAATTTATGTAATTTCTTCCCTAACCCAAGTTCAGTGAGAGTAAGGTTGACTCTTTCACTTTTGCCTTCCTGTTCTCCCCCTCTATTGTAACAATTATCCTTTGTCTCTTCC
>CM053586.1:260565763-260583980 GCA_028646515.1 Pseudochirops corinnae
AACTCATTTGATCCTCACTACAACCCTCGAAGGTAGCTGCTATTATCACTCCCATCTTACAATTGAGAAAACTGAGGTGGACAGAGGTTAAGTGACTTGCCCAGGATCACATAGGCACTAAGTGTCTGAGACTAGATTTGCACTCGGGTCTCCCTGACTTTTAAGCCCAGCAGTCTCTCCATGGGGCTACCTTGATGCCTCTACTTTCTATCATGAAGACAATGTGAAATGTGAAAAAATGAGTGAAACTGATGTTTCTACATACACTCTTCACATGGTACCTGATGAAAAGACTACTGTAATGTTAATTGACCAGAATATGACTGATATGGAAATGGCAGTTTCCATAGGAAGAAACCAAAAACTAACTGTTGTTCTGCTTTCCCAGCCCCACCTTGGGACCTAGGAGTTAGAGAGATAGAAGGTTTCTCCCCTCTAGAAGTTTACAATGTAAGAGAGAAGATTAAAAAAAAAATCTGTATACACAAATAACTGTGCTTTAGGCTAAGTATATAATGATCACATGAACAACACAAAAAATACATCTTATGGAAATTCAGAGAAGGAAGAAATTAGGTCTAATTATGATTATCAGGTGTCATAGAGGTGAGATTTGGTTGGCCTCTGACTGATAAGCGTGATTTTTATATACAAAGGTCAGAGCAGACAACAAGAGAAATGTGAGCAAAGCCTAAAGTTAACAAAACGTGAAGATGGTTCCTGACATGGCAGCTAGAGTGGGCACTTTGTCCTGTATTGATTATGTAATTATATGGCTAGATAGGTAGATTAGGGCCAGATTCAAGGGGACTTTGAATTTCAAGAAAGGCAACACTTAAGAAAAAACAAGTACGCAGCCACACACATTTTCAATCTGCGAATAAAAATTAAGGTTGGAACTGATACTGAAATTTTAATTGAATTGTGGTAGTAATATTAGTAATATTGAAATTTTATTTATATCAAATATGTTGCATCATTTCAGTAGCTGCTTATCAAGCATTTATTTCTGGCAGATTTTAAAATTTATCCTTTTTTGCGCAATATGTAGTACTTAAAAGTTCATGTCCCCATTTTTTTAATGTCCTGAAAATCTTGCATTTGAATTACTTCTGGGATCTGGGAGTAATTCTGAAGTTACCAGGCTAAAGTTAAAAGATGAAGGTTCAACTTTTTTTTTTTCAAGATCTTAAGATCTTTAAGATCTGTTTGTATTGAATCAAGATGGCAGAAAAGAATTATTATTATTTTACTTTTTCTTTGAAGGAATCAAATTTTGTTATTAAATGTTAGCATGCCCATTACTCTTTTTTTGTTATTATTCAGTAATATTCAATCCTGTTCAACTCCTTATGACCCCGTTTAGGTCTTGGCAAAGAGACTAGTGTGGTTTGTCATTTCCTTCTCCAGTCCAGATGAGGAAACTGAGGCAAATGAGGTTAAATGACTTCCCCAAGGTCAGACAGCTATTAAGTGTCTGAGGTCAAATTTGAACTCAATTCTTCCTGCCTCTAGGTCCCCACACACACACTCTGTCCACTAACGCCACCTAACTACCCTCTTACTCTTCTTTAGACCAGGCTTTATAAGATCTTTAGTTACAGATACTGCAAGAATGTTTTGTTTGGACTCAGAGGTATCTAGCAAGGTGTCAACAGAATCTTCCTTTAATTGAGCTCCTATCTTTTTGTTTCCCTGTATTTATTTAGGTGATTATAATTTTATTTGTAGTACCATTTGAAAGCTTCATAGTTACATAATTATGTTAAACTACTCTATGTCATATGAAGATATTTTAAACTTAACATAGGTATTCTGTTCATTTCTTAAAGAATTTTCTTCAGGAGACATTGTGACAGTAATGCAAGAAAAGATCATTAGTATCTCTACACATGCTGGTGGTGAGGAAGGTGCTGCTGAATCCAATGCTAATTATGAACCAAAGGAGCCTAAACAAGTTTTGCAGTCCCTCTTCTCCCTCATCCGAGGTGAATTTGAACAATTGGATTCAAGAGTTCTGCCCCTTTGCCTTCATCAGGTACCCACTCCAATTCACATTCTGCTATATACTGCCAACCCTCAACTAAATGGAAGGGTGGGAATGGGAACCAAAATTCATTTTTTTGTGTTGTCACTTTCATACCTTTCATTCCTTGCTGCATTTATGGTCCTAGACCTGCACCGATTTTATGACAGACAACTTTGAATTAGTGGAAAGTAGAGAATGTAGCCCTGTATTTGTATATCTGGAGGTTTAGGGGAAAAGAGAATCAGGGAGGGAATAGATGACCCAAGTCACAGGGATAATCAATAATTCAATCCAAGTCTAATTTTATACAGCAATTAAACTTATGGTTAGACACAATGATTGCTTTTGGTGGGATTATAGCTGACAGACCTAATGAATAATTCATCAAAATTGTCATCATCTTACAGTGCAAAAACTTGGTATTTCTACCACGTCTGCTTTTGACTGTGTGTAATGTCAACTGCTGCCAGCCAGAGAAAGTACTTTATTTTATATTCTTTCTGGCTTTACTTTTCTCCCTTCTGAACCTTGACCCTTGGTTAAACAATTCAAATCTTCACTCCCTCTCATGCCTTGCCAAACCCCAACCATGGTTTCTTCCAAAATCTCCTTCTTCCATCCTTCTCAGGTGCTATCCAGCACCGTGGGCCGGTCTTTCAGGAAGACTTGGGCAATAATTGCATAGAATGAGAAGACATTGATATAGAATGCCCTGCTGGAAGGAATATTTACACTGCCATTTTCTGAATGTGGTCATCTTGAATATGCATAATCTTTCAGACAGTAGTGTATTTCATCAACCATATAAAGAAAGCATTAAGTCCTCCATCCTATATTTGTTAAGCTTTTAGAGTGTCTGATACTATCAGCAGACCTATACTTTGGCAGGAAAAAAAGAGAATGTTCTTTCCCAGAAAAACTTAGCAAGATCCTAAAAGCTACTATGAGATTCCTTGGTTGATTGTGACTGAATGTATACCCGTTTTTTATCCTGGGGTAAGTATAATAGTTTTGAAAGAACACTGTCCTCAGGAAGTGCAGTTTTTAGTCACCTTTCTGATTCAGTTGACAATCTTGAACAACCCACTCTTTTTATTTCAGACATGTTGGAAATGAAGAAAAGAACCCTGTCTGATTTATACATTAATCGTTATATGTTGGTCCTCATATACAGAGCTGTGTTAGGAGTAACTAATTATGGAAAAATTAGAGTAGTTTTTAATTATCTTTTTCAAACTGCCTCCTGTCCTAGAAATTTTTTTTCTCTCAAGATTTGGTCTACTGAACCATCCTTCTGTCCTCACCATGATCATTTGGGCTACATGACAAAATTCCAGTGTAGGTTAAAAATGCAGAGAGAACCTGTAAGGGAACTTCTGACTTGAGCTGTTGCACCATGCCAGGTCTCATGTGGGGTATGGACCATGGTCCTACCCTCTAGGAGCAGAAATCTAGTAGGGACAGTAATAAACATGTATACAGATATGTATAGGATATAAAATAGAATTTAAAGGAAGAGTTAAATTCTATTCTTTGCTTTTTTATATAAGGTATTCTTGAGGTATCAAAGGAGAGATTACCTCTAAGTAAGGAAAGGTGATTTCAACCCATAAAAATGGGCACAGCCAATGAAGGGAACATCGGTCAGTCAATCAGTAGACATTGTTTAAGTGCCCACTCTGTGCTAAATGTTGGGGATACAAAAAGAAAGAATAGGCAGTCCCTTCCCTCAAGGACCTTATAATGTAATTGAAGAAGCAACATGCAAACAAATATATACAAAGTAAGCTATATGTGGGATAAGTAGGAAATAATTAACAGAGGGAAGACATTGGAATTAAGAGGAGTTAGGAAAGGCTTCCTGTAGAAGATGGAATTGTTGTTGGGGCTTACAGGAAGTCAGTAGTCAGAGGAGAGGAGAGAATGTTCCAGACATAGAGGACAACCAAAGAAAGTGCCTGCAGCTGACATATGGAGGGTCTTGTTTAGGGAACAGCCAAGAGGCCAGTGTCACAGAATTGAAGAGTGTGTGGTGGGGGGTAAGATGAAAGAAGACTGGAAAGGGAGGAAGGGGCTAAGTCATAAAAGGCATTGAATGGCAGACAGCATTTTGTATTTTATCTTGAAGGCAATAGAAAGTCACTGGTGTTTATTGGCAGAGGTAGTGGTGCAGGAAGGTTTGACACAACTGGACCTGCATCTTAGAAAAATCTTTAGCAGCTGAATGGAGGGTGGATTGGAATGGGGAAAGACTAGAGACAGGCGGACTCACCAGCAGGCTATTGAAGTACTCCAGGTATGAGGTGATGAGGGCCTGCATCAGAACAGAGGCAGTGTCAGTGGAGAGAAGAAAGCATATTCAAGAGATGTTGCAAAGTTTAACTCAACATGCCTTTCTTGGCAACAGACTGGAAATAAGGGGTGAGAGATAGTGAGACATCCGAGATGACTCCTATGGTGTGAGCCCAAAGGACTGGGAGAATGGTGCTGCCCTTGAAAGTAATAGGGAAGAGAAGTGGTCTAATGGTGGGCCATGAGTAAATATAATGGTCGAGATTTACATAGCATTGTAAAGTTTGCAAAGCACTTCATGTACATTCTCTTATTTGGGCCTCATGGCAGTGAAGTAGGTATTTTTACACAAGAAGAAACTGAAGCTCAAGGAGAGGTTGAGTGACTTGCCTGTAGTCTTATGTCCTGGTACTAAATGTCAATGGCAGGATTTAGACTGAGTCTTTCTGACACTTAGTTCACTTATTCTCTCAATCCCACCACACTGCCAAGCTCAGAAATGTAGACATTATTGGAAAGGCAGTAGGGATTCATTGAGGTTTCTGAATAGGGAAATGATAGAATCAGTGGGATGATACAGTCTTAACTCATTAACAAGATTAATCTAACAATGCTGCAGATTGATTGAGAAGGGCAGAAAGTGGAAGAAGCCTGGAGACTAGTTAGGCTCTGGAAGTTGCCCAGATAGGCCTGGACTGTTCAGTAGGAGTGGGGTAGGGTGGATGTGGAAGGTGAAAGACAAGGATGAGAAAGGGGTCCAAGTTTGTTGATAGTCTATAAACACATAAATATAGATATATGTGCTGCTTTGCTTTGAGGATTTGGCAATTTCTGTCTGACAAACAAAACAAAATTAGGTACCATCTCCCCTATATTAGTGAGATTCACAGAGAAAAATTCGCACCAGGAATACTTAACTATAAAATTGTCATAGAATATGAAAACATGACATCAAGCTTCAAAGCATCTCTATGACTTTAAGGAAGATTATGGTCAGTATAATACTTTCGATGTTCTAATGGATCCATGATCTATTCCATGCAGGTATTCCCTCCACCAGTGCAAACTGTAAAACAAATATATTTTCTCATGTTGTGTAATTCTTGTATAATATCCTCCTATTAGGGAGCCATTCATCATATTGGAGGTCTTTATCTAGATCTAGATCTTAATCATCATTCACAAACATATTTTTTTAAAGTTATGTTATATCCCTTTGCTTTTCAAAATTTTCAGGCTCCAGAAGATCTTTTGTGTTTAATTAACCTTTTCATCTTAATTTCCTTTTCATTCCCACTACTTACATGGAGAGTTAGTAATTTAAAACTCCTGTCTCCATTTTCCTATCTATATAATGGGAGAGGTAATGTAGATATAGGCCATCTATCTTTACTAGGCATCTAGGTTAAAGGTCTTCCATGAGCAACTATACTAAACAAAACAGACCAATCATGCAGATATTCATTATGCTATGCTCTGGAGAAATGACTTGTATAATCAGAACTACTACACTTAGAATGAAAAATCTTCTTTCATGAAGAACTTAAAGTAATTCATGAAAACTCTGACTCTATCCAAATTCATTTCTGAAACATTGATAATTATGCAAGTCTTTGCCTTTTTAAAAATAGTTCCATGAGGTCTTCAGTAACTTAAGAAACGAATGTTTAGAATAATATTTACTGAATTTATTGAAATATAGTTTTAGGATCTCATCTGATGGAACACATTTATCATCTTTGTTGTAGAACAAAAATTTTTCAGAGTCTTACTGTGTAGTTAGATACTCACTTTACATTTTCTGGAACTTTTATTCCTTAAACTTGTGTTAATCTGGCCAGTTCATTCTGATGTGAGAGTCGGACCAGGTAAATAGATCTAGGATACTCAATCCTGATAGTTTAATCTAATTACCAACTTCACTAATGAAAAGGAAATTAAATGAGGGTCTCTTTCTGATTTCTAAATAGGTTGAAGGTCCCAGCCCTGTATTCTAAGTCTGTCTCACCAATCAAATGCTAATATTTGTCTGTTGTTTGTTTTAAACAGATTGCAGAGACCTATTTTCAAGAAGAAGAGTGTATCCTTTTTTTTCTCTTGACTGTTGCCTGAGAATAGTTTTTAAAGATTTGTCAGTAGGTGGCTGATGGTAGCCCACCTCAAAATTGGGCATGCTTTAGCTTTGAATTTGTGTACTTTTTTTGGTCCAAGTGGATAAAACCAGGAACAATAAGTAGAAGATGCAAAGAGATAAATTTAGGTTTGGTATTGGGGAAAGGGGGAAACAAATAGGACTCATGGTGCCTGCTGTGTGCCAAGGACCTATGGTAAGCACTTTACAAATATCTGATTTGATCCTCACAATAACCCTATGGAACAGGTGCTATTATTATCCCTAATTTATTGTTGAGGAAACTGAGGCAAACAAGCTAAGTGACTTGCCCAGGGTCACAGGGATAATAAGTATTTGAGACAAAATTTGAACTCAGGTCTTCCTGACTCCAGACCCAGACCTCTATACACTGTGCCATCTAGCTGCCTTATCAGGAAAAAAAAAACTTTCCAAAAATTAGAGCTTTCCAGAAGTGAATTGAGCTATCTCATGAAGCTATGGATTTCCCCTTATTAGAAATCTTCATGCAGAGACTATTTGACTGCTTGCTAAGTATCTTATCATATGATGAGAATTCCTTCTGGTTATGAGTTGGACAAATGACCTGAGAGGTACCATCCAACTTTGAAATTCTGTGATTTTTGTGAATCTATCATCGATTTTCATCATCCTTTCATATTATAAAATAACTTCATATAGCTGTCTCAAAATGTGTTCAGCACAAATGTACATACAAACATTTCTTTTGGTCTTCGTTTATATTTTTCTCAAATCCTCTATTCAGATGAGAAGGCAATGAAGTTCATTCAGCTTGAACGATTATATCATGAACAGTTGCTTGCAAATTTGTCCTCTATTCAGGAGAAGTGGGGTAGGTACAGTTTGATTAAGAAGGAAGAATTCTCATTAGATAAAAGCTTGAGAAATTTGTTTTGGTTCTCTAAGTCAAAGGTTATATGTTGTCCCAGCCAATTCAGTGTTGCAAAAAAAAAAAAAAAAAGTAGCATTTTTACTACAACTTCTTAACCAGTTGTGAGAACATTTCCCCTCCTTTGGATTTTTGCTTTTGACATGATTCTTGAAAAGAACACCTTTTTTTCTTTCTTTTCTGTTATTACTTTGCATGACCAAAGGTCATTCCATTTTATCTTTTTTAAAATGTAGAATGTTATTTAGCATTTTTAAAAAAGGAAACACTTGCTTTACTGTGACATTAGAGTTTAATCTCTATCAACTATCTTAGTGATGAATCTCTATTTCATTTGTTCAAAAATATAATGAACTTTGATACTAGTTATCATTGGTGCCAGCTCACTAAATAATATTTTGTCAGCATACAATGGCTAATATATATATTTTTTTTACTTAGAAACAAAATGGAAAACAGCAGAACCACATGCAGTTACATCTCTAAGGAATTCAGAAAAGGGATTGAATGGTGAAGAATTTGAAAGACTAGCTAAACTTTGCACAACACATCAAGAGTAAGTATGAAAGCTTTGGTTAATCTGCAAGGGGGGAATGCTGGAGAACCTCATTGGCATCTAGCATCTAATATTAGGAAAGACCCATTTAAAAATTAAGTTGATAGTCTTGGTAAGAGGACTCAAAACTATTCATAACACAATTACATCTTTATTCCCAAAATAATGATGGATATTTTTTCTCTTCTCACTGAGAATTACTGGAAGAGTAAACTAACAATCTCTTTATTATAATTGATGTAATTACTTTCAAAGACTGTATACTAGATCATTTACTAGATCGTTGTGACCTGGGGGTGCTGTTATCAGGGTTTCTAGAGGACTCAGAGGTGGGAGATAACAGCTAGCATTTATGTAGCACCTACTGTGTGCCAGGCATTGCAATAAATAATTTACAAATAGCTCATTTGATTCTCACAATAACCTTGTGAGGTAGCCTTTATTGTTATCTCCATTTTATAGTCATGGAATTTGAGGCAAACAAAGGTTAAGTGACTTATCTAGGGTCATACAACTTGTAAATAACTGACACTGGACTTGAACTGCAGTCTTCCTGACTCCACTGTACCACTTAGCTGCCCAGATATCCAGATGTTCTTAATTACCTTCAAAAGATGTCATTAAAATACTCGTTAGTCTGTTTGGTGGCTTTTTTTTAATTACAATTTTAGTTAATCGGTAATTCTTGAAAAATAGTATGTAGGCAAGGTTATCATTCATGAAACATATAGACAGGAATGCAGGATTGGTTCAGTTATAAGCATAATGGACTATATCAGTATTATGAAACATGTAATTGGAACTATAATTTGGTTAATAAAAATTCATTACATTGCTCATTAAAATTCACCTTTTCAAGTTATTTTTTAAAATAAGGAATGAGACATCTGGCTTGCTATTTTCCCACCATGTTTAGTCAATCAACAGACATCTGTTAAACACCTGCTATGAGCCAAACATGGTGCTGGATGCTTAGGTGCATCATATTCAAATGAATCATTAATTTCCTTGATTCAGAAGTCCCCTCCATTTGGAAGACCACAACCCACTCTTGCCTATCCATTCTGGGAAGCTATTCCAGACTGTTCCATAGGTTCATCACAAGGGATCAATCCAACCTACATAAGGCCTTCCTCCATCTTGCCACATGACTAGCCCGTCTCTTCCTGTCACACCACCCCTTGTGGAGATCTTTTACTGTTGTTTTTTGGAATGGTCATCATCATCATCATCATCATCGTCATCATCGTTAATTATTTGTTGCATGCCATACACATTTTGTATGCATTACTTTCTGTGTAATAGTCATTAATTCTTTGATAACTATTGTATTCCATACCTTTCTGCCAGATAGCAACACCACAGAATGTTGTTGTAAAAAAGATGGGCCTTTGGTTTCGCTGGAGGACAGTGCTTTGTAATTTCCTGAAAACAGTCTGGCCCTCTCTTCTTCTCAGCTTCCGCTCTGGGCCCAACCTGGTATCCAGTTGTATTCTATATTCTCTACATACTAATGGACAAGCTCTATAGGTCATCCCTTCAGATGGATTAAAATCTGGACATTGTTCATCTACTTGGTCTTTTCTAAGTAGGTGGCCCAGCCAAACTATTTTGAATGATTACAGATGCCTTGTAAGAGATTCTGCATTGTTTATGGGCTAGATGCAATTAGCATAATGTTATATACAAATAGGCAATAGAAAAACAAAAATTAAACAATTCCTGTATCAAGGGAAGCAACATGTACACATACAGATAGATACATAATATTGCTATTGTTCACTTATTTTCACTCATGTCTGACTCTTTGTGAGCCCATTCGGAATTTTCTTGACAAAGATATTGTCGTATTTTGCCATTTTCTTCTCCAGCTCATTTTACAGATGAGAAAACTGAGACAAACAGAGGTTAAGTTTCTTGCCCAGCATCACACATCTATTAAATGCCTGAGGCCAGATTTGAACTAGGAAAATGAGTCTTCCTGACTCTAGGCCTGGCGGTCTTTCCACTGCACCATCTAGCTGCCCCATGATGTATAATATATACAAGATAAATGGAAGACAAAGATGGATGGATAGGGAAGAGAGACCCCAATCCCTAGAGAGATTAAGAAAACCTCTTATAGAAGCTGATTCTTGAGCTATAGTTTGAATGAAGTTAGGCTTTCTAAGAGCCAGAGATGAGGAAGAATTTCATTCCAAGCATGAGGGACAGCCTGCTTGATTAAAAGCATAGAGATCAGAGGAAGAATATTGTATATGAAGAAAAGGGAAAAGACTAGTTGGTTTTTGGTTTGGGGTTTTTTTAACATTTTAATCCTTTATTAACATTCTCCCCCTAGTAATTTATCCTTGCTCTTAAGGATTAATGCAGAATGATTTCATTATGGTTGATCACTTTATATTTTGTAATTATAAAAATATGTATGATATTTTTTAAATTTAGAATGAATTATAGTTTATATACATATAATTCTTTTTACTTTTATAGCTACAGTAAAGGTTAAGCACAGTTCATAGTAATTGGTCATTAAGTGAAATCAACATATGATATATAGCTTTTTACTTTAAACTACGTAGACCAGTGGTAATGTTTCAGCATTGGAAATGTTCAGTGCTAATATTAGAATCCAGAAAAGTGAATCCATTTTTTGCTGTAGTTTCAGTGACATTTGTTTGGAAAACACATTCTTGCTGGAAATGTTTTTTATTCTTTTTTTTTTCCATTTTCCTGACAGGCCTCTTCTCTCAAAACATAAGGTAAGAAAGTGTTTGTTTTGAAAATAACCATGACAGACTATTGGTAGGAGTATTTGTAGCATTGTGCATCTGTAATAGATTTTTTTGGAAAATATTAAGTTCTTTTTCAAATCATTCTAGCATTTTAACTTCAATTTGACAGTTACCAGAAAAGATATTAATATTTTGCAGATCTTAACTACAGAAAAGGCCTTGGAGGACATATGTTTTAAACAGCTAAGAGTAATTGGAGATTTGGAGGAAAGAGGAGCTACCACCAAAAAGTCAGGTATGCATTTCTGATTTAATTGAAATTTCATATTTTAATATTACTCTTGTATTCTACAAGTCTTCTATCTCCACCACATATGGCAGGGGCTGTTTTTCTGTACTTTTATCTCTTCTTTAAAGAAGCATATCTTTTGTTTTTTGTTTTTTATGGCTCCATTTTTCTGCTTTTTTTGGTCATAAAATATGCATTCTTAAAATATTTAAAATTAGTTTCTAAATGTAATAGTTATGGCCCTATAAAGATGTTTGTGGTTTTCTATTTCAACATGTGGCCTGCAGGAATCTATTTCTATTCAGATCTGACACCACTGCTTTGAATAATACCAGAAAGAAACAGGTGGAAATGAATTCCTGCAGCCAAGTCATCCTAGTCACTTTGTGAGAACAATATTGTTCAAGACCGTATTACTGTTTCATGTGAAGAGGTTATTAAAGGTTAAAAGCCAAGTGACACTTTAGGTCTATAATTGTTGATGTTTTAAGTTATAGAGAGAACAGAATACAAAGGTAAAACAGTGAAATTTAAAATATAAGTATCTTTGCTGTTCTATAGATAGGATGGTTCTGAAGCTACGATCTTAATTTTGTAGCACATGCTAACCTTTTCAAAGTCCATTTTCCATTCCCAGCAATGATGTGTGACAGGACACAAGGAGGTGGCCCCAGAGCCAAGGCCATCTCTAAGAGGCGTGGTCTATGGAACATCACAGTATGTGATGCCTCCTGCCCCTTCCAAATGCCTTTATACACTGAGATGCTCCAGTGTGGTATGGAGGATAGGCTGATATGCCCATCAGGTACACCTGAAAGGAGTCACAGCTTGTCAGCCCAAATGGTTGAGTATTGAAGGGAGGAGGGAAATCCCACGCCTTTGCTTCAGTTATGAAGAAGGTGAGGCTTATCAAAGAAATCAGTCGAGTATATTATGATCTGTATAAATGTGAGTTTCAGGTTATTTTTATCATTGGCTAGTTACATTCTGCCCAATCCTTCCAAGTTCTTCCTTCCTGAGTCACTGCTCTGGAGGTACTCCAAAGAGGTGCTCACACTCAGGGTGTAAGGAGCAAATCGGCATAAGGATTAAGTGAGATACTATATGTAAAGTGTCTTGGCATCTTTAAAGTGCTATATAAGTGTTATTATTATAAGTTAGGAAATTTACATGGAAAATCTCAGATTTCATTTCCTTGAATATGTAGTTTACCAATATTGAATGGTCTTACTAAAGAAATTCAGTTTATACCACTTAATCTATGCATTTCCTTTCATTGAACAACTTGTATGTATTTTCCATAAGTAATGCATTCATAGTGGTTATTTGACTGCATTCTCCCTACTACTTCTAATGACCTGTTGTATCTGTGTTGTTGTTCCCCAGTGATAGCCCCATTTCAAGTCTCTATCCATAGCATATAGTATGATTCCTTCACTTTGTACGCAGTCACTGCATGTTTACTTAAACAGTTATGCCCCTAAAACTTTCAGTTATCACCTTTTAAAGTAAGCCATATACAAACTTAACAAAATTTACAGTTATTTTTAAAATTATTGTAAATATATACTGTAGTAAATTCATTCCTGTTTTCCTCATACTGAAAAATTGTCTCATTACAAAAAATATTATATGATATTAGAAATTACACTTAAAACTAGTAGTAACTATCTTAAATTTGAATTAAAGTTGCATATTTATAAATGTAAGATTATGTAATATGTGTAGCAGAGGAGGTATCATGATGCAGTGAGACAAGCTCTGGATTATAAGTCAGAGGGGCTTGGGTTTGACCCAGCTCTAACACTTATGACCTTTGTGGCCTTGGACAAATCACTTGACCACTCTGGGCCTTGGTTTCTCCATCTTCAAAATGAGAAAAATGAACTTAATAACTTCCAAGGTCTCTTCCAGCTTTACAGCTTATGGTTATGGCTTACAATTAAGTTAATATTAAAATTATAAGTTATATTATTAACTTAAAATCAAATAAGAATTTCTGCTATGTTAAGTGAATGTACTTCAAGTTAGTTTTGCCACAACAACCCTTTGTAAGTGTTCTTATTATTCTTAGAGGTTAAGTGACTTACCTAATGTCACTCTGCCAGTGTCAGAGACAGGATTTTAATTCAGGAAGTCTTGTGGAGACCAAATCCAATGTTTTTACTCGCTCTGCTAAGCTGCTTCATGTATATAGTGAGGCATCATGGCATCCTGAAAGAGAAAATGGATTAAGAATTGGAATACCTGGGTTCAAATCCACTAGCAAGTCAGTACCTCTCCCAGATTCCCAGTTTCCTCATCTTTAAAACAAGATGGTTGGATTAAATGACCTCCAAGACCCCTTCCAGATCTAAATTCAGAATCCTATGAAAGATTAAGACATTCAAACGTACTCATGAGATACAAACATAGTTTGGAAGCAGAACTTATTAGGTAAATAAATGAATAATTAGCTTGTTTGCAGTGGGGAAAAATAATAATTTGTTTGATTTGAACTGTCAGAATCAGTTTGCCCTCAATTTCGAGTCCTGAGACAGACACATAAGCAGTAATGAACCCAAAAAGGCCAGAGTTTATTGAGTGCTCGTGTTTGCAGAGTGAGTATTATGGAAGGCGACAGCAGAAAACAGGTTTATTGTTCGCCCTGAAGTAGATTGTAAAAAGATTTCCATGGCGTGGTTATGTGATGGGAAGGGAGTTTTTTGGATAATTTTTTTAAATCATCATTCTACAGGAAAAGTGGGCAACTAAAAGTCTTTGAAACCCGGATTAGGTTTAATGTCACATTAAAACACATACACACACACACAACTACAAAGTGATTAGTTAGAAAATCTGGTATATTTCCTCTATTTAAAATGTTAAATATGCTGGCATCATATAAAATTGCAGTAGGTTTTGCAGAAAGGAAGTGAATTCTATGCTATTTTTTTTAAGCATTCCAGAATATAAGGGCATCTTTTTCAACTAATAAAGGCAAGTCTTAAGACCTATAAAATAGAATAGACAGTCACTTTAACTGGGAAAAACCAAAGATAATTTATCCCTAAACTCTTTCCATTCCTGCTGGCAACAGTAAAACCTTAATTGTAGCATTAAAAATTATTTCCAAAAAATGTGCTATTGTATTTTCACTAGTCCGCCTCTCACACAATTTGTTTTGTTACTCTGTTACTTAGGATTCAGTCAGAAGTCAGGAACATTGTGTGTACTGTAAGGCCCAACTAATAAACTGACGTTTGTTAGCATTGCTGATTAGAAACTACAGAAACCAACTATAGATTATTCTTTACTTTCTTCCAGTAGTTCTTATCCTTGTCATTAACTTCTTCCTTCTACTGCTAGCACTGTTGGCAGTGTCATTGTGATGCAACATCTAACAGTGGTTAACCATGGTGACTTGAAGAAAGGAGAACATGTCAGACCAGTAATCAGTTGTCATCATTCACTCAGAAATTTGGCTCCACTTGATAGTAGGAGTCACGAGTTTATTTTAAATGCTGAGGTCATGAAACTGTAGCTATGTTACTTTTCTTACACAGATTATACTGTACCCTCTAACCACAGAAAACAAAGGAATTTTTCAGATATCTTTGCCTTCAAAGGGCCAGGCATCCTGGTAGTACAGTAGCTTGTTTTAAATTTGACTAGCACATAAACCTTTCATTTTTCCCAAGCAAATCTTCTAGTCACCCAAGATAACAAAGCAGCCTTTTATTTCTAATGATGATTTATTGGTATATGGATAAAATATCTTCCCCCCAAGAAACTTAATCTACTTAATTAGGACCAGTTGTGCTTCTTTGAAAGCTGCCAGTTCTACTAGATGCCTCAGTGGATAGTGTAGGTCTCAGAGTCATAAAGACCTGAGTTCAAATCCAGCCCCAAGATGTTTACTAACTGTGTAATCCTGCAACTGAACTTCTGTGTGCCTCCATTTTCTCAAATATAAAATGGGGATTATACCTACCCCACAGGGCTATTGAGAGGGTCAAATGAGGAATCTATAAAACAATTTTCAAGCCTTAAATTGCTAGCTATTATTTTTTCCAGTCTATTACAATATATTTTTGCCCGATAACTTTTCAATCTATAGACATTTCCATATTTTATATTCAATGTTTTATATTTAATGTACAGACGTACCTCAGAGATATTGTGGTCAAGGTTCTAGACCACCACAACAAAGAGAATGTGGCAATAAAGCAAGTCACAGATTTTTTTGGTTTTCCAGTGCATATAAAAGTTACATGCTACCAGACTGTAGTCTGTTAAGTATACAATAGTATTAGGTCTGAAAATACAATGTACATATCTTAATAAAAAAATACTTTATTACTAAAAAATTCTAAACACCATGTGAGCCTTCAATGAGTCAGAATCTTTTTGCTGGTAGAAGGTCACTTGGTTTGATGTTGATGACTACTGACTGATCATGGTGCTGAGTGCTGAAGCTAGAGATGGCTGTAGCAATTTCTTAAAATAAGACAATTAAGTTTTCTGTATTGATTGGCTCTTCCTTTCACCTGAACACCTATAGGCCATTGTGGGGTTATTAATGGGTTAATTTCATTATTGTGTTTCAAGGAATAGGCAGGCCCAAAGAGAGTAAGGAAGCGAGAGAGATGGGAGAATGGCCTGTGGTTGAGCAGTCAGAACATATACCACAATCATTGATTAAGTTCTCTGTTTTATAGGGGCTCAGACTGTGGTGCCCCAAAGCAGTTGTTACAATGGTAACAGCAAAGATCACTCATAGATCAGTATAAAAGATAAAATAATAATGCAAACATTTAAAATATTGTGACAATTACTAAAACGTGACACAGACATAATGTGATGCTGTTGGAAAAATGGCACCAATAGACTTGCTTGATGCAGAGTTGCCACAAACCTTTGATTTATTTCTTTAAAAAAAAACACAATACCTGCAAAACTCAATAAAGGAAAGCACAATAAAATGATATACCTGTAATTGTCCTAATAAGTATGTTTTTTATCTGTTGGTTTTAGTCAGCTACTTCTTGCAGATTTCATATTTAAGTTTAAAATTAATATATAGCTGATATCATTTAGCATCTTTGGCTCCAACTAATTAGTTATCTGTTTTCTCTCTTCTAGAAAAGCAGTTCAGTTACTGGTATCTTTTCTGAAATAATACATTTTCTACTAAAGAAAAAAACAATTCATGATTAGAGCTCACACAATCTGTCCGTTACTAGGTTTAGGATCCCAGCTTCTAAAGACCTAAATAACATTAATTTCAATTGTAAAATTCACAGCTAGTAGCTGACTAAAGTCAAAAATTATAGTGTTATATGTTATATTAAAGCATGTAAACTTAGAGTAATTTTTACTTTTGAATCATCTTGTATGGCTTATTATAATAACTTACTGAGAACCTACCATATGTTCCATAACTATTTCTCTCTTATATTTAGTAAAGATGTTCATAACTTTTGCTCTCTGTAAGTCAAACTGGACACCATTTTCCCGCTCCAAATTTAAGCATGTAAAAGATAGCAAAATTGTCTTCATATTGTTTCCAGGTGAACAAATATAGTAGAATATAACAGTGCTAATTTATATGCCCTGCTGTTCATGAACTCCGTTCTCTGGCGTCATTGATTATAATGCTCACTCTAAGGAGTTACTATAGGAATCTACAAAAAAATTGAATTGCACCTTGTTTACTATGTGTTGGCCACTAATTAATCAAATTGTAGTATATATTCAGTCACTACTAATCTCAGCTGGAGTAAAGCCAGAAACTTTGTGCTTAAAATCTCCATGTTTTGTAAGTCATTCTTGTCATCAACAGACATTTATTTTGAATTGTTTTATCAAGGACTGAGCATGATGGTCTCTTGGTTAAGCATGCATATGAAGATGGACCTGGAAAACAGATGATAGAGCATATAGTATAGTTTCCTTTCTGTTCATTTCTCATAACCATATAGCATTTCTTATTTTTTCTGAATATTTGAGCTTTCCAATGTCTCTAATACGATTTTTTCCACATGCTAATTGGAGAGCATATTGTTTTTTTATTTATCTTATAGTCCTTTGGGGTTTTTTTTAGTATTTAGTATAGTATCATAATATTTAGAGATGGAGGGCACCCTAAAGATCCACTTCAACTTCCTCATTTTACAGATGTGAAAACTGAGGCTCAAAAATATTAAAAATGGCTTGCCCAGGGGTACCTATGAATGCCAGAACTGAGATGTGGGGCTCAGCCCTCTGATTCCAGATCAGATGCTTTCCACCATTTATTTTTAATACCTTTTTGGTGGGTAGAGTTGGATTCAAGACCTGCCACCATTACAGACTGGCTATGGAACCTTGGGCAAGTCAAGTTAACTGTGCTTGCCATCATTCTAGGCCAGTACTTCTTAAGCCTTTTCCACTCATGACCCATTCAGTACTTCTTAAACTGTGGATCCCAACCCACAGTTTAAAAAACACTGTCTAGGCAATTCTTGAGGAATACACACACACACACACACACACACACACACACACACACACACACACACACACACATGTCCAGTCCTTATGTCCTGTCAGATGATAGTGTAATGGGGAGCCTTTAACCAAGGACAGGTTTCATCAGGACTTTGGGGTAATAATTATGCTACAATCCAGAGAATAATTTCCACCAAGATAGAGTTATCCCATTCAGAAAGAAACTAAGGATTAAAAATGTAAGAATCAGTTTAAAGAGCTAGAAAGAGTTCTTAATTGGTTGACTTACATTTCTGTGTATATTAGCTAAGGGGTAAAAATTGGCAGCATTTCACAACCAAAGAGATTGTCAGAGTGTGTGCATCCTCCAAAACTAACAATCTCTTTTCCCTGTCTTCTTTTTCTTTTATTCTCTTCTGTCTCCCTATTTCTCCCTCTCTATTCCTCTCAATTCCTTCAGACTCTCCCTTTTTGTCCCTCCCATGTTGTCTTTCTTCCTCTTCTCCTTTCTCTCTGCTGTATCATTTCTTTCCCATTTCCCTTACCTTTATTTCTACTTATTTATGCTGTTCTTTCCCTTTAATTTTTACTTCTATAATTAAGCTAAAATAGTTGCAACCAGGTTTGGTTTTTTTTTTGCATAAATATCTCAATTTGGAGGGCAAGATGGGCAGGGAGAGTGGAAGGAAGGAAGATAAGTAATCTTCTTGAGGAAGAGGGATCGCAATCCCTGGGCCTGGGGGGCAGTAGGATCACAGTATTATATAGTCCAGAGATAAAAGGGACCTCAGAGGTCAAATAGTCCAA
>CM053586.1:260584080-260604481 GCA_028646515.1 Pseudochirops corinnae
AGATAAAAGGGACCTCAGAGGTCAAATAGTCCAATCCTGGGTAACATAGTTTATTTTAAAACGGCCTAAGATTCAGGAAGACCTCAGTTTAAGTTCTGCCTCAAACAATAGACTTAGTGTCTGTGTAACCCTTGGTGAGTCACTTAACTTTTCAATGCCCACCATAAGCAACTGTCTAAGACTATAACTTGCAGAGAAGGTGCTAACCTGTAGTAGGAGTTTCCTCACCTGGGAGTCCCCTCTACCAACAAAACTACAGTTCTAATCTCTACCCTGACTCTTTAGAATGTCTTACATTTATTTTGCATTGTAAAAGAAAATTTTTTTGGTTGTCCAAAAAATAATTAGGTGTTTTGCTAAATTGCTCCTATAATTACTTTAAAACTTTCCTCCAGAATATATATGTATATAATTGCAAAGAAATTGGTTTCAAGATTATTGTGCTTGAATAAATATGTATATTTTAAGTCAGTTCAGTTCAGCATCTGTTAAGTTTCTAGCTAAGGTCTTTTCTCAGTTCTGAATTATCAGCCTGCCTTATTAAGAGTCCTCCCTGTGTTATGGGCTATCAATAAAACATAGTAGTCCAGATAAAACATAGTCCTAGCCCAACCCCATGGAGTTTACAGTTTTCCAGAGGAATGTGATCTGTCAAAGGAATCATCATCAAGCTGAATCAGGGAAGACTTCTTGGAGACAGGGAAAGTTTGACAGTTTGAGGAAGAGAGCCATCCAGGAAACTGAGAAGAAGGGGTATATACCAAGGAATGTAGTAGTCTGGTTTGGCTGAATTACAAACATACAGTGCAGGAAATCATATTCAAGAAAGGTAGATAGTGTTGCCAAATTGTGGAGAGCTTTAAATGTCAGGGTGAGGATATGAAACTGATTGGCCATTGGGGAGCTGTTGAAAAGTTTTGAACTGAGTATTGACGTGATCAGATATATGCTTAAGAAAAATTAATCTGACAGCAGTGTGAAGGATGGATTAATAGGCAGAAAAAAATGAATACAGGAAGTCCAGTTAGAAAACTATTAAAATAGTCCAAGCAGGGAGTAAATTCCAATAGATCAGAACCATTACGGATTTCCTCTTTTTTTTTTTTTTTGCAGGGGGAAGGGCGTACTGAGGAGGGGGGAGATGTTTCATAATCATTAGAAATCTTACTAGTTTACATCTTTATCTTTTATTAAAAAAACAACACACTTCTATGACTCAAACTAATATTTTGTTATAATAAACATTACCCTTTTGAACTTGAAAAATATTTTACAAATATTATCTTATTTGGTCCTAAATAAAAGCACACAAAATACCTTGGATGTTTTTAAAATACTCTGCTTCCATTCAGTTCAGTCATTTTTTCAGTTGTGTCCAGCTCTTCATGACCCCATTTGGGGTTTTCTTGGCAGAGATGCTGTATTGGTTGACCATTTCCTTCTCCAGTTCATTTTACAGGCAAGGAAACTGAGGCAAACAGGGTTTGACTTGCTCAGGGGCACATAACTAGTAAGTGTCTGAGGCCAGATGTGAACTCAGAAAGATGGGTCTTCCCAACTTCAGTTCCGGCACTTTTTCCATTGTACCAATCATTTTCATTAATACCTTTTAAAATGGTTTTGAATGAAACATACTTAGTTCTTTTTGCAAATACATTGATTAGGAAATAACTAAGTGTATCTCCTGGTTACTCTTACCTTAAGTTGAACACTCTTGCAACAGATTCCACTTTGAAATGTTCTTTCTCATCTTTATTCACCTACAAAGTTGTTTTTCAAATTGAGAATTTTCTTTTTCATCTTTAGAGAGTGAAACTTGGGCCGGCATTGAATCCAGGAAAGAAAATCAGCATAAAGAAGAAGAGAAGAGTGAGAGAAGTCTGTACAATAATCAGACTGATAAGCTGATGGAGGCAGTCAGTCCTCCAGTAAGTGCCAGCAAAGACCACATGGAGGAGCAGCAGTGCAGGGCTGAGTCAATACCGGAGTCACACACCCAGCCCTCAGAGACAGTGGGTAGCAGTCCTGGCTCTGATTCTTCTGAGAATTCAAGTAAAGAGGACACAGAAATCTGTGAGGATGTAGCCAAAAGAGAAGGAATTTCTGATAGACCTAAGGTGCTGATTTCTGATAGATCAATGGTAGATCCATTGATTTTATCAAGCAATGAACATATACCTCTTTCTCTGAATCCTGAAGATGAAAATTTACAGGCTGAAGGAAATGGACTCCGAGGGCAGCCCCAGGATGCCCCTGATGTGACTGTGAGAGAAGAACTGGAAAACAATGCATTAAATCAGCAGCAACCCGATCTTACAGACAGTGATGGAAAATTACCACCAGAAAATGTGCATTGTGAAGATAACAGAGCATCTGACTTGGAGGATCCAGAACTACATATAGCACCAGAGGAATGGAAAGAAGAGGAGGAGGAAGAGGAGGAGGAGGAGGAGGAGGAAGAAGAAGTCAGTAAAGAAACAAAGGATTACTTGAACAAGCTTTTAGAAGGATGCCTAAAAGACACTGGGCCCTATCTTCCATATGAAGAAAATCAGGAAGACTCTGACACCCTTCAAGATCTATCACCTGAAGAAGCATCTTATAGTCTACAGGAGCCTCTGCCTTCTGATGAGAGCTGCCTTTCTCTTGATGATCTTGCAAAAAGGATAGAGATCACAGAGGTAAATCCAAGAGATTTAACACCAAAAATCAGAGTTAGAAATAGAATGTTCATTTACATAATTAAGATGTTAATTTGGGGGTGTGGGAGGTAATTTCTCACTTGTCCTGGACACAAGAAAGAATTATAACTTAATTTCAGTTATTAAGACTTAAATATTAATTACATAAATTAGTTGACAAGTATCTATTAAGTGCCTGCTATGTGTCCCACATACATGCCATAAGGTTGTTTTTAGTAATGATGATTTTTTGAAATTCATGAAATATCTACTTGCAGGTCTCTGGACACAGTTATGTCATACTCACTAATTACTGGCAAATGCTTTTAATAAATATGACTTGTATATGACAGTGAAAGAAAGTTGAGCACATAAGAATTATTCTCTAAGTAGAGCTTTTAGTCCTATCTTTTCATTAAAGTCTTTACTTTTCACATAGAAGACAAAATTTAGTATATTCCACTTTTTGTTCTGAATTTTTTTAAACTTTTAATCTTCATAGAGAATAGAAAAAGTAGTTTAAAATATTAAAGCAATAGAGTATTGGAATAAGATTTTATTCTGATCTTAATAAACATAGTGTTTGGAGGACAAGCCTAGTAGTGCATGACTGACTGACCCACTCCAGTAGCACAAATGTTCTAAGTAATTCAAATCCAGATTTCTTTACTATCTTAAGTAAAACAAGTTCAAACAAAAATAACTCTCTTTTAGAAAAAGTTGTTTCCTATAGTTCAGTGGAATAATAGCCAAACCCACAGGGAGGGCCTTTTTTTTTTCTAAGTCATTGTTAAGCTTCATTCTTGCCTTTTTATTGATTCTGTGTTTGTTTTATCTACAGTTGATCATGATAGAATTCTAGATTAAATCATAAAGCTACTTTACCAAGTATTATTCAGTAAGCCAAGATTAAAGGCAAACAAATAATTACATGGATATAAAACTGTTTGAAATGTGGGTTTTTTTTTTTCGAGATTTCAATAACATTTAAAACCTTAATTGCTGCTAAAGTAGGACATAATCTTTTTATTCTTAGTTTCCTTCATTTACTATTTGTGGTTGATTTTCCAAGAATAATTCTCTTTTTTAAGTTTTTCTTGACATAATTAAGCAGAGTAAATGATAAAGTATTTTGATACTCTCCATGCTAATTTATTTTTGTCTCTGTGCAACCCAGTGCAAATTTGTTGAAGCAAATCCCTACATTACCTCTCCCAATCCAGGGAAGGTGTTAGCCACAGATCCATAGGAAGAAATACAATTTAAGCTGAACTATGAAGCAGTCCCTGAAGTCCTGCTATCTGTACAGCCATCATGGGTGGAGAATAAGAAAGAGTGTTGTGAGGCAGGGTGCCTGGGGTGGGGCAGAGAATGACGGGAGATGTCTTGTAAACCTGTATAAACATGTTATATCAAGGCAGGTTGCTCTTACTGTACTAGAGTAGTAAGCTCTTCACAAGGCGAAAGAGACCTAAGGAGTCATCTGCCTCATTTCATAATTTAGGGACAACCCTAAGGGGTCGTCCAGCCTCATGTCATAGAAGAGGAAATTAAAGCATCGAGAGGTAATCTAAAGAAATTAAATTAAAGACTGACTGGACTGTAATCTGAACTCCGTCACTAACTAACTGTTTTACACCAAAAACACAACATAGGTTATACTAATTTGTCTTATTCAACAAAAGCAGTGTATTAAATATCTTATGTGTCTAGAGCCCTGTGCTTAGACACTGGGGAAGAGAGGAAATTTAGATGACACCAAATATTTTGTCATACCAATTAATTTAATTTTTAAGTTGGCCTTTTTGTGTGAAACTACCTTTTATACATTAGCCAAATTAACATCAGCCTTATAGCAGTGAATTCTAAGAATCTCTGAGCTAAAATACAAATTCTGATAGATATTTTTTTCCTGTGGAAAAAAAAGGGCTTGTTCTGTAACCTTTTTTTTCCTTTCTAAGTTGCCTTGTTTATTTTTTTTATTGAATTGAATGTAGCCAGTGGCTCAGTAGATAGAGTGCTGGGACTTCAGACTCTTAGCATTACAAGCCTGGAGAAGTCATTTAATAGCTGTCTTCCTCAGTTTCCTATGAGGATCCAATGAGATAACATTTGTATGGCACCTGGCACAGTCCCTAGCATACTGCAGACACTGTTATAGACAAACAGAGGTTAAGTGACTTGCCAGGGCATACAGCAAGTGTCTGATGCCAGATTTAAACTCAGTTCTTCCTGACTCCAGGCCTGATGCTCTCAGAGCCTAGAGTCCAAGGGTCAGAACCCAAGTTCTAGTGGAAGAGGGATGAGGAAGATGGCCAGAGTGTAGTTGGCATGGTTTGAAAATAACCAGATGGTGAATCACCTGTAGGCCTTTCCTTTCATGTGCTCTGCATGCTCCCCTGGTATAGGGATGCACTGGGACAGCAGTCAGAGGTCATGATGTTTTCTAGCCAACCCAGCTTGGCAGTCTACCTCATAACGAGGGGAATCAGTTTACTCAAAGAGAACAGTCTCTGATGACACAGTAATTGAGATACAGCCCAGGCCACCTGTCTTTGGAAAGGAGCTAGGATTTTGTCCTATCCCTCTAGAGCAGGAATTCTTAACTTGAGGTCCATGAACTTTTTTTTTTAATGATTCAGTAACTATTTTAATATAATTGATTTCTTCTATTAGCCTCTTTATTTTATGCATTTTAAAACATTATTCTGAGAAGATATCCATAGGCATCATTCACCAGACTTCCAGAGGCCATGACACAAAAATAGTTAAGAACCTCTGCCCTGGAAGTATGTTTGAGAACCTTTAGCTACGTCCTGCTTTTTATAGGCCATCTGATTCCTTCCCTAAAGACAACGACCACATTGATCTTCCACCACTTATGAAGTCTTAGAATTTTGTTTTGTTTTTTCTGCTGTATCATTTGTTTGACAAATATGTACCCCTTTATGTTATTAGGCATTTTTACAGATCTGAATTTTAACTTCTAATTTGGAGAACAATAACTTTATGCATTAGTAAAAGGGGTTTACTCACCCGGAGATGCCTACAGAGATGGACTTACAGATATAGAAAAAATAGTTAAATATTTCTCAAGTTGTAATAGTGCACCACACTGATAAGGCTAAAAAACAATTTGTTGCTGTTGATTGTCAAAAGTGTGATTTTTTTTCATGAATTTGCATAAACAAGTCCATCAATGTGAATTAGAGGGAAATTTTTTTTTCATTTTACTAATATGAAACAAAAATGTGGATTTTGTTTCTTTTTAAAAATTATGTTCCTTAAATGGGTGTATGCTTTTCTTGGTTTTAATATAACTGCTGACAAATGGATTCACCCACCTAAGTTGACACAAATTGTGTATTAAAAAGAAGCAGTACAACGTCCTGTCCCTGTTATCATTTCATTACCATTTAGGATGGTGTCAGTATTTGTTCCTTAAGCCACAAGCCTCATTATCAAGGGGGGAGGGAGGACAGCCAGCAGGTGCTTATTAATCAGGAAACATGCATTTCAATCTCTTGAAAAGAACCAAAGACTTTATAATTAATATTTCACCCAAATTATCCTTCCTTTTGAGATTCCTAACATTCAGTTGGTTTTGTTTTTGTTTTTTGTTGTCTTATTTCTTGCTGATTGCATGTTCTGCTGTATTGGATTTAGTTTTGCAGTCTCTAAGTTTCATGCAATATCCTTCTTGGCAAATATTTTTGCTGAATAGGATTGGAGATGTAGAGCTGAAAGGAACCTTAGAAGTCATCTAGTCCTACCCCTCCAGAGAATGAGACTGAAATCCAGTAAAGTTAAGTGACTTGGCCAAGGCCATTCATATATTGTCATTAGAGGGATTTGAACTCAGGTCCTTTGACCATAGTGATAATGTTCTTCTATGACTTGCTGCCTCCCAATCAGTCATTTTATCCTCATTTTAAATATAGGAGAACCAGGGTTCAGAGTGTTTAAGTTATTTGCCCCAGTTCACATACTAAGTCAGAGGCAAGCGATGATCCTAGTTTTTCCTAATTCCAAGTCTACCATTCTATCTCCTCTGCCATGGGGCCTTTATATAACTGACCTTTTTATCTTCTACAGGATTCATTATATTCATTCATTTCAACAGTATCAGATGTTAATTTGCATTTAGCTCCATCTTTAACTATATATATGTGTATCTATGTGTATATAAAGTACTTACAAATTTTACAGTTTTCTTCATTAATATCCAATGCATTTTTCATATATCAAGCCTACTCTCTAATTTTTATATTAACTGATACACGTTTCTAAGCCATATGTCAGATTTCTAAAAATGGGGTCCATTGTTTATTAGCTGTGACCCTGGGCAAGTTCATTGTTTAAATATTTCCTAATTGTGGTAGAATGCAAAATAGTGTTGCTGTAGTATAAGAGATCATTTCCAAAAATACTTTTGAGAAAGAAAACTTTATTGAAATCTTGTAATTCAGTTTGGTAAACCATTATTACATGCATATTGCTATGTGTGATGTGCTTGGTGGAAGGGAAATTCCAAAGACATTTGATAAAGGTTTTTGTGGATAATAAGATAGATGATGCCTGCTGGATGATAATTTGGGTTGATTAAAAACTGGTTGAGTGACTAGACCCAAAAAGAACTTATCAATGAATCACTGTCAGTTGGAAGTAAGTCTCCAGTTCAGTGGCCCCAATCCTTTAAAGCTTGTGCTTTAAAAAACATTTTTATTAATGATTTGGATAACAGAATAGTTATCATATTTATCAACTTTTACAAGAGACATGAAGGAATTAAATTGATTCTGTATCATTTATGCAGATTCTATTCTGTAATTGATCTTATTCTACATAACTGTCCCATTTTGTATGATTGCTCAAGACACATTTCTCTGTCTCTTTGTCTATGAGCTAAGTTCAGGAGTTCAGTTCTACTAATCACTGTTCCATTCTTGCCTCAGGAAAATCTATTATCCTTGAGGGATGCAGGTGGACACTAGGTAGTCTGGTCCACCATCTCTAATCTTGCAGGTAAACTCCAACAATGAACATTTCTTTGTCACAAAAGTTCAGTTTCCCCTCTGGGTTAGTTAAAAGAAAATTTGTTATCCCTCATACCTTCAGCTCCTGGAAAATTGCATGACATCTGTTTGCTATCTTTGAAGACCTACAAGCTAAAGTGGTACATTTCCACAAGATATACTATCCATTCTTGTCTGTCCTTGTCTAATTAAGGTGGATCTTGTCTCCCTCCTAGGAACCAAGGAATCTGCTATCTCTAGTCCACTATCAGTATCCTCAGTATGCAAGATGGCTCCCATAAATTAATCTAGCATTCTGTAGTGACAGAGAGGGGTGGTTACTAGCTTCTTGTGGGTACTAGCCCACGTTCTTTGATGTAACCAATCATGTTGTCCCCACCCTTCCCCACCCATGCTGCCAGCCCTATTACCAGTTGCATTGTTTTCCCCACCTTTGTTCTTAGTTCTCCTTTACTTTGCAAAGCTAAGTGAAGGTTAATAAGTCCTACCCAGGTCTTTGGTCATGAGAAAGGTCATTAACCCAATTTATTGGTTACTGCCAACCTAACTAATAAATTTATCTTGATCAGACCATTGTCTCTCAGTTTACATTAATTTTTTAAAGTAACAGATGTAAAACTAGGAGGAAAGTCAACATTTCAAATGGCAAAATGAGAAAATATTAGTAAAGTGTTCTATATAGTGCCTGACACATAGTTGTTATTGTTCTGAAGTCGTGTTCAATTCTTCATGACCCCAAATGGGGTTTTCTTGGCTGATACTACAGTGGTTTGCCATTTCCTTCTCCAGTTCATTTTACAAATGAGAAACTGAGGCATACAGGGTTACATGACTTGCCCAGGGTCACAGCTAATAAATGTTTGAGAACAGATTTGTTGAGTCTTCATGACTCAAGGCTCAGCACTCTATCCACTGCGCCACCTAGCTGCCCGTTATTAAGTGGCATATAGTAGGCTCTTAGTAAATACAGTTCCTTTCCCTTCCCAAGGTCAAGATCCATAAAGACTTTGACAGGCTAGAACTCTAGAACATTAGACTGAATCTAATAAGATGACAGTTAATAGGTAAATGTAAAATCTTATACCTGGGTTCAAAAAACCAACTATATAAGATGTGGAAGATATGTCTACACAGCAGTTCACCCTTTTTGCTCTCTAAAGACAACAATAAAAGGAAGTCTCTCTCCATTGCCCAGTTAAATTTTGAATATGCATGTCAAAGTAAAAAATGAGGTTTGAGATGAAATATGGCTAGAAAATCATGTGAAAAAGAGATAAAGTTTTTAATGAACTGTAAGCATAGCATAAATAAGTGGTATTATACAACAGCCAAAAAAGCTGAAGTCATGTTTTATATTTTGCATATATAAATGCATTGATAGAGGCATTCACACAATGTCCAGAACAAGAGAGCCAATAGTGAGACAGCTGAACTTTGCATTGGTTTGATCACATGTGGAATACTGTGACTAGTAACCAGCAGTCATTCAATCAGTTAGAAATGTATTAATTGCCTCCCACATGCTAAGCATTCTGATATGAGCTACAGCAACTTTTTAGCGTGTAATCTAAAGAAGAAAAGAAGCCTTAAGGCTACGTAGGATAGCTATCTTTACGCATTTGAAAGAAGGACCGTACTTGTTTTGCTTAGCCTCAAGGAGAAGAATCAGAAACTTGGATAAAGGTTAAAGGCAAGTATATTTTAGCTCACCTTAAGAAAAACGTCCCCCAAATTAGAGCTGACCAAAAATGGAATGGTCAGCCTTGAGTTAATGAGTTTCACATCAGTGAAGATCATTAAGAGAGGCTAAAGACCCTGCCAGGCACCGTACTAGGCACTGGGGATCCAAGTACAAAGAATGAAAGCCCCTGTTCTCAAGGGACTGACATTGCAACTGAATCTCAGAGAGACAAGGAACCTCTGAGGCCATCTTATCTAAATTTGACTTGACCAAGAATTCTCTTTACAAGGTCTCCCACCTTTAACAGGAAGCTAATTGCAAGTGACCTCCCTCCTTAACTATCTTGTCATTAGCTATCTGGTATTTATTCTGCATATACTTATATATATACATGGATGTGATTCATTTGTACTGATTGAGCAATGACTTGACTTGTACTTCTACCTAAAACATGTGGTTTTTTTATATAGCCTCTAGAGTCATGCTTCAGAAATGTTCAATGAGTCTTCAAAACAGGGCCTCCAACATGTGTTCTGTTCCTTTATATTTCAAGCAGATGATTTTAGCCTCGGTGTCTCTGAGTTTTCTTCTCAGTATACTGGATTATATTGTGCCATTCAAATTGGAAAATAGCTTTATTTGTTTATGCAACAAATTAATTTTTAAAGTGGCATTTAAGGTGCTTGCATTGAAAGGACTGCTTATTATGCAACTGTGGAACAATAGGCCAGATGGATCTTATTTTCCTCTTCCACAATTCAAAGAGCATCACCAGTAACAATTATATTAATTTGCAGCTTGAGAAATTATTATTTTCTTCTTAATGGAAACACATTGAAGAGCTTTGTTGTAGTTTCTTTTTTGATGTGAGGAGGGGACTATTTGAAGAAGAGCTTAACACTCCTATCTCTTAAAGATCTTATTTCCTCAGATACACTAATTAGAATCATAGTTAAACAGTATTGGTATCTTGGCTAGGGGAAGAGCTAAAGAAACCATGGTCTTAGGTTCTAGAGTAGCTTAAAAGATTATCCAGGTGCCTACTTGGACACATTATATTCTGCTTTCTTATTCTTGTGACTTAACTTTATACACCAAGACTCTTCCAAAGGGCAGTGCTCAGAAGGTATCCCCATATGCCAACCACCTTCATTTTTGTTCTTTGGACTTCTCTTTTTGGCCCCGCCTTCTTCCACATGTCTGTCCATCTCCCTTTTTTTCCATCTGTAAGAGGTTTGTATCTCTGACAAAGCTAAGAGGGAGGGGAGGAAATGAAAAGAATTAGAAAAGCGTTGATCTTACTTCCGCTCTCAATACAAAGAATTCCAGTTCCTTCTGAACTGTATACCATCACTTCAGTTAAAAGAGCTTAGAAAGGGCAGTGTAAATGACACTTTGGTTTGTGGTCAGGAATCAGAGGGATATTGGGTAGTCATAATGTGTTGGGTCATCTCCAAAAACAGTGGCTCTTACTTTCTCATCCTTACTCGTTCCTTGGCATATAAGAATTCACTTCCACCCAGAATATGTCTACCAAGATGGCACACTAATTACCAAGGTGGTCTCCAGAGCCTTTAGTTTTTCCAGGTTGGACTGAGGTGAAGAAACTAGAGTAGCTTATCATTTTCATACATCAAAAAATTAAGTTAAAGACTAAAAAGCCAATTAGATGCTAATTGCAAATACAACTTAAACATATGTAATAATTAAGTGACTCAAACTTTCTTAAAGGTGAAACTTTTGTTTGTGTTTAGAAAACAAAATAAATGGTTTCCTAAATTCTTTACTCTCCCCTCTCATCGCTCTTAGCTTATTAGAAAATGAGACAGTGCTATCATAGGAGTAGAAAAATCTAAGTTCTGGTCCCAGTTCTCTAAGCTGTCTTTTTCTGCTATAAAGGAACTTTTATTTGTTTAGACTTGCTTTCTCTAGAAAGTTTTTCTGTGAAAAACCATTCTTGTACATGAAATGTGTATATTTATACTTAAAATCTTAATGTAATTTTAACTGCTCTAAATTTCTTAGAACAAAGATATTGGGAGTACTTAGTTTTGGAAGGCATAAATTGCTGACCTTGTATTGATTTTTGGAGACGGTGACTTTTTGTGTGCTCATTTTCAAAGAAGTGAAATGGAAGACTGCCTTTGGTAATTTAGCTCTAAGAACCTTAAGATTTGCATAAGAGACTTATTAAATCTGAACTGTCTACATTCCTACATGGAAAGATATTTGTAATTCATGAGAACTTTCTCATTATTAGGGTAGTTGGAGGGAATATATATAGACAGAGGGCATAAGGTGAGTTGAATATGAAGGGATGATATCTAAAAAATAAAATTAAGGGGTGAGATAGGAATGTACTGGGAGAAAGAGAAAGGGAGAGGTAGAATGGGGTAAATTATCACACATAAAAGAGGCAAGAAAAAGCTTTTACAGTGGAGGGGAAGAAGGGGGAGGTGAAAGAGAATGAGTGAAACCTTACTCTCATTGGATTTGGCTTAAGGAGGGAATAACATACATACTCAATTGGGTATGGAAATCTATTTTACAGGAAAGTAGAGGGGAAAAGAATGGGGGGGAATGTGACAGAAGGGAGGGCAGATTGGGGGAGGGGTAGAACAGAAGCAAACACTTCTGAGGAGAGATAGGGTCAAAGGAGAGAATAGAATAAGGGGAGGTGGGATAGGACAAAGGAAAACATAGTCTTTTACAACATAACTATTATGGAAGTGTTTTACATGACTACACATGTATAATCTATATCAAATTGCTTTCCTACTCAGTGAAGGTGGGTGAGGAGAAAGGAAGGGAGAAAATTGAAAACTCAAAAGTTTTAAAAACAAATGTTAAAAATCGTTTTTTCATGCAGCTGGGAAACAAGATACACAGGAAATGGGATATAGAAATCTATTATATGTTACAGGAAAATAGAAGGGGAAAGAGATAAGACAAGGGAGGGAGAGGGGTGATAGAAGGGAGGGCAGATTAGGGGAAGGGATGATCAGAATGCACACCATCTTGGGGTGGGGGAGGGGAGAGATGGGGAGAAAATTTGGAACTCAAAATCTTGTGGAAGCAAATGTTAAAAACTAAAAATGAATAATTTTTTTAAAAGAACCTTAAGATTTGAAAGAAACAAATAGATTATACAAATGCACAGCCCATTATCAAAGACAGGCTTATATCGGAAATCATCTCAGTTTTCTGTATTTCAGCTGTCAGGTGAAGGATAGATGTTATAGGTAGTCTTTAAGGCAGTTCATGTTTACTCAGCCAGTTGTACCCATATTATTAAAGTACTTTTTACAGACCAGCAATATGCACATAAACTTATATTAGTTGGTATGCTTCTGATGTATTTATGGCAAGGCTGTCCCACTCCAAGACCTAGTCTTTTCACCTGTTCTCTTTTCCCTTGCACCCACACTTTTTCCTTCCTCACCCTGCAGAGTTCCTCTCCTTGGGACCTTCTGACATAATCTTCCAGGAATAATTTCTGAATGATCATCTTAAGGAATAAAGGAAACGAGATAGAAGGGACAGTGAAGTAAGGAGTAATTGAGTGAAAAAGGAATAAAAGTTACCAGACCAAAGCAAAATGTCACATCATTATAAAATAATAAAACTATATGAGTGGGTGTGATAAACTACTTTCCAGAAAAAAGGCTATAAGAATTTTTTTGGGATGGCAACACAATACAATCATATGTATACATATATGTATTCATATTTCCAAGGAGACTGCTTTGAAGAACATTCACTTATGTATGAATTGTTATATTTACTAAAAATCAGTATCATTCTAGTTATGCTTAGTATTCATTCAAATTAAAATAAAACGAGAACTTTCTTACTAAACAAAACCTAGAATTTTGTATTCGTTTCCCACTCTGCCCAAACAGTGAGCTCACTGCCTTATTGCACTGTATTTTTGTCTTCCCAAGTTGACCTTTTGTGGTTCCTTGCTTCTGTTCTATAACTTTGATGGTCTTGTTTTTGTATACAGTCCATAAAAATGGCTAAGAGTTGAAAAATGAGTTATCTTTCCATTATTATAATAAAATTAACATGTTACGACTTGTGGCTGAGATATAATGGTTTGAAAATTGGAGATCAGACTAAACTCACCTTTGTGCCTTTGAGTTTATTCACCCATTGCAGCCAAAGTGTTTTGTTTTGTTTTGTGAGTCAAATGTCTCCAGTTAGTATCAGGATTTAGAAATGGAAGGAACCTAGAGGTCCTTCACCAAGTCCAACTTCTAATTTCACAGATAAAGAAGCTGAATTAGCCCAGAAAGGTAGATAAAATGATAGTGGGTAAGAAGCACTCTCTGCACAACAACTTTACCTCTTTGGAGGTTTGTCGACTCTAATGATATAGGGATAGGAAGAGGGCACTGGACTGAGGTTCTGTTGTTCCAGGGAACTCCTGAAGTACTAAGACATTAAGTGATTTGCCCAGGGGCAACTCTGAACCTGGCTTCAAGACTGGGTGTTTACCCACTACCCCATATTGCTTTTCCACTTTAATGTTTAGCTTCCTTGTTTATGAGGCAACACAACCAGCTTTTACACATTTGCCAGTGTCAAACTATTGCTAGTATCAGTAGCCTCAAGAAATAGGTTAGAGCTGAAGATTGTTTTCTATTTTTAATATAATCTGCTCTCACCTATAATCTGATTTAGAGTCCAAAGCCTGAGTAATTAGGGAATGACTGCTTTAAAGAAGGAACACTGTTTTCTTCCTCCTATTATACTTTCTTTCCTGACTTCTTTTTCTACACTTAGATAGTTACAAGGAGATGGTAATAGGTACAGATAATCTTATATACTGAAACTTCATGAAGCAATTTTAAAGACTGGATAACTAGCCTGAAGTTATAATACCAAGAGGCATGTTAATTTTGTTGTTAAGCTATAAGTACCAAGTATTTTCTCTGCTTTCAGTTATATATCTGTAAAATGGCAAAAATGATTAAATCAGTTCTTTTAAATATTTGTTCTTTTTAACTGTGGCTTTCTACATTTACTGGTTCCAGAAAGGTAGCTTATTTGAAAGACTATAAAGTATTTTTTTATTCGTTAAGCATTAAGGAACAGCTTGGTGGCATAGTGGATAAAGAGTGCCAGCTCTGGAGTCAGGAAGACATGAATTCAAATCTAGCCTCAAACACGTACTGTGTGACCCTGGGCAAGTCACATAACCCTAATTACTTCCTTGCTGCCGCCCTTCCCCGCCCCCCCCCCCCAAAAAAAGCATTTATTCAGTACCTAAGGACTGCACTTAGGCTCTTAGGGTACACAGAAGAAAACAAAACTGTCCTGAGTTCTTTTCTGTTCTCCTTCTATATCATCAGCTTTATCAGGTTCAAATACTATATCTCATCCTAGTCTCTCCCCTAAGCTTCATTCTCACATTACCAGCCTAGCTCTTTGACATCTCAAACTGGATGACTCATAGGACCTCAAGGTGTCCAAGGCAGACCTCATCTTTCGAAAAAATCCCCTCTTCCGGCTTCCCTCTTACTGTTGAGGGCACCATCATCCTACCAGTCAGCCTGGCCTACAACCTCCATGTCATCTTCCATTGCCTCCTCACACCCCTTCATATCCAATCTGTTGCTAAGAGTAGTTATTACTACCTTTGTAACACCTGTCTTATATGTTTCCTCTTCACTCACACAGCTGCCAGCCTGGTGTAGGTCCCCTCACCTTACACCTTGACTACTGTCATAGCTTTCTAATTGGTCTTCCCTGCCTCAGGTCTCCACCCATTCTACTTCATAGTCTACTCATCTGCCAAATGATTTTCATAATCTGGCTATGTCACTCTGCCCTCCCCTTCCACTTAATAAACTCCAGTGGCTCTGCATTACCTTCAAGATCAAATATTAAGTCTTCTGCCTTGTAAAAACCCTTTACTACCTGGCTCTTCACAGTTTTGTTACTCTTTAATCCGTTGCATTTATTTTGTGATCCAGCAACAACAACCTTCTTGTTGTTCTTACTCATAACACACTCCTCCTGACTCCACACCTTGTCCCTAACTGTTCCCCAAACCTGACATTCTCTCCCTCTCACCTCCACAGCCTGGTTTCCCTACTTCCTTCAAGACTAAGCTCAAATCCCACTTTCTGTAGGAGGCCTTTCCTGATTCCTCCCCTCTCCTCCTAGTTGCCACCATACCCAGCTAATGCCTCTGAGCTTCCTTTCTACCTACACTATACAGATCTCGTAAGTACAGTTTTTACTTATAATACGTACTATATACTTTTACTCCTCTGCTGTATGTATGTGAGCTCTGTGAGGGCAAGTACTGTGTATTACCTTTCTTTTTATCCCCAGCATGAGATTATAAGAACAGTGTCAGGAGAGGTAAAGTCTAAAATGAATTGAATCTTAATGAATAATGATAAAGACAGGTTTTTAAAAATCTCTTTAGTTTATTCCCCATAAAAGATCATGGAACAGGCCCACTGTTTATGGCAGATTATACAGTAATAATAGATAATAGACCTAACAAGTGACTCAGTTCCTATTATCTAACTGCTTTAGTCTCCATAGTTCAAGTCTCTGGAGTTCAGATGTCCAGATACAGACAAATTGTAGTCCAATTAACTGAAATAACATGCAGATAAAATTATGAATGATTGCTGATCACCTCTGAAGGATAAAGAAGAGTTCTAGAGGTTGGAAAATGTCCAAATATTTTCCCAAAAAGGACATAATAGAATCCAAAAGCTCTGGACTAGTGCAGCTGACAGGCTGGAAACACAGAAGTGGAAGGAACCTTTGAGATAGTCTGCTCCAATAGAAATGCCCTCAACAGTGACCTGATCCAGACTTCTCCTTTTACAAATAAGGAAACTAAAACCCGAAAGAATAAAGTGATTTGCCAAAAGTGACACAGCTAGATTAATCCCTGGAACAGATTAATCTTGGAACAGTTTTATGAGCCCAGGAAGGCAACAATCAGTAAGGACTAACACTGATTCACTAAGAATGCCCTGATAATTGAAGCTTTTTTTTTCCTCTGGTGAAGGACTAGAAGATTTATCTTCCACCAAAATCCCATTCTGGTGCCTCTTTGGGGCATGAAGGAAACACCTGGTTCTCAGAACAGAGTTCAAGCCTTGGTAACTCAATCTACCAAGCTGAAAAATATCTCAGTACACAGTTCTAGCCACAGATCCTATGTCTCCTGTCCAGAGGTCAGCCTGGTCAGGTTCAGTGCTAGAGAATTGACCACCATCAGGTGAAGAATTTTTTCAGCCACAGCTCGCAAAGACTAACTCCTAAGTCAGTGGTCTCAAACTCAGAAATAGGGGCCATTAAACTGTACATAAAGATCCCTGTGGGTGCATATTGCCTAAGAAAACCACATAAAAACATTATGAACTTGGGTCTTCCCGACTCCAGGGCCACCACCCTATCCATTGGGCCACCTAGTTGACAAAACAAATTTGCTGATAGCACAAAGCTGAGGATAGCTAATTCAGTCACTGTTTCAGAACCAGGACTCAGAAAGATCTTGATAGGCTAGAAGACAGGCTGAGACTAGTGAAATAAAATTTAAGATTTATGAATTTAAAGTTGTGTACTTTAAAAAAAAAAAGTCAACAAGAGAGTAAGGAAGACATTTCAGTTCATGTAATAAATATCTTGAATTTTTAGTACCCTGGAATATCTGTATGAGTTAGTAGTCTGTGGTTGTCAAAAATAATGCAATTTAAGCTACATTAATAGACATTAATTAATTAATTAACTAGCACTGTCCAGAACTAGGAAGGTAATAGTCCTAATGTACTCTGTCCTCATCAGATGACATCTAGAGTACCTTGTTCATTTCTCAGCACCACATTTTAGGAAGGACATTGGCAAGCCTGAATGATTTCAGAAGAGAGCAATTAGGATGATGAAGGGACCCAAAATCATGTCATGTAAAGGATGAGTTAGAAGAACTAGGGAATGTTCAGCTGTAAGAAGAGATTTGGGGTGAATATTATAATGGTCCTGAAATATTTAAAATATTGCCAGGTTTAAGATGAACTAGACTTATTTTTCTTGACTTTACAAAGGAGGATCAAGAATAGAAGATACAAGGAAGGAGATTTTGGTTTAAGAAAGAATTTCCGATAATTGGAGCAATCAAAAAATAGAATAGGGTACCTTATAAAGGGAGGGATTTTCTATCATTTGGAAATAATCAACAAGAGACTGAGTGACTGCTCCTCCAGGATGTTATAGAGGAATTCATGAATGGAATAAGAAATTAATCACATTGAAAGCCACTGACTTCCAAGATTGCTAGACCAAGGCTTACGTGTTTATGCTTTTATTATATCACCATTAAACATAGACTCTTAGAGTTGGAAGGGGCCTCAAAAGCCATCTAGTACAACTCATACCTACTTGAATGAGTTTCCTGTCTCTAGCATGCCAGCCTTTATTTGAAGATTTCTATTACCGTTAATATAAATTTTACCTTACAGTAAATCTCAATCTTCCTCTTCTCAACTGCTCCCAAGGGCTCCCAGTTCAAATTCTGGAGCCAAACAGCACAAATCTAATCTATATCAGCATTTCAAAAACTTGAAGACAGGTCTCATGTCTTTATGTCTTTTCTTTTCCGGGCTACACACTTCCAGTATTTCCACTTCTTTCCACCAGTTTTTATATAGCATAATCTCAGGAACTGTCACTATTCTGGTCATTTGTCCCCCCATACTATCATTGTGCTTTCTAAAATGTGACACCCAGAAGTGAACATAGTATTTCAGCTGTCTCATAACTTGGGTAAAGGGTATCAGGAATGTCACTACCTAATTCTAGAAATTACCCATGTTGGGGCAGCTAGGTGGCGCAGTGAATAGGGCACTGGCTCTGAAGTCAGGAGGACGTGAGTTCAAATTTGACCTCAGACACTTAACACACACACACACACACACACACACACACACACACACACACACACACAAAATTAGCTGTGTGACCTTGGGCAAGTCACTTAACTCCAATTGCCCTCCCAAAAAAAAAAAAGAAATTACCCCTGTTAATATGTGCATATGTATGTTTGATTTAGGAAGCTTTATCATATCAGGTATATTATTTAAAACATTTAAATAGGAAGTAGGAAGACTGAATCTAACAGATCATTTCAATTTATAATACCTTTTTTAGGAAAATAACTAAGTAAATGGGCTATGTTTCTTGAAGTTTGATTCTTGGTATCTTTCACGTGCTTTTGTTCCTACATGTGGATTATAAAACAGCAATGTCCAAATATAATTTAATCCTACAAGAAATAGACTTTCATTTTTTGCCTCTGCTCTAATGAAAAATGAAATGTTATTCATATGATCATCAATATGTTTTCCTTTGCAGTACTTAGATATGACCCTTCAAAATTTTGACAGGTTGTTCCAACAGAGGGATTGGTGTCTATATTAAAGAAAAGAAATAATAGTGAAGGAAATCAGCTTGCCCAAATGCAGCAAAAACCATCAAAGAGACGAGTGAGGTTCCAAGAAATGGACGACTCTTTGGATCAGGGTAAGTTGCAGATAAGGATTAGTAACAGGATTTTTAAAAGGAGATGTGAATCTAGCAACTAATTGTATCCCTCCATGTTCTTATCAACCAGGAAGAGGTTGCAGATAGCTATGATTTCATTAGTCCTGGTACTCATGTATTTGGGCCTTTGTAGATAATTTCTCAAGTTGCTTGGAAAAAAAAGGTTATTTCATGGTGGCCAGCCTTCCCATGGGATAGGGGACTGTGCTGTGAGGGGGACAGCCTATTGCCAGGTGTATACTTGAACCTGTTCTTTGTAGGATGCACCACAAGATGGTAGCAGGATGTTTAGGATGGTGCACAGGCAGAAATAACCTTTGAGAACCTAGGGTGACCACCATTCCACATTGAAGCATCAAACAAAGATGTTAGTGGAGGAATTGTTTCTTTAAATTATTTTTGTTTTGAGCATTTTTGCATATAACTAGAGATTCATTCCTTTCACACAACTCACCATGGGGAGAAAGAAAAGCATCATCTCAGAAAGAATTACTCTTGTTACTCTCATGAGCTTCTTTCCCCTTGTATCCGGTTTGAAATGTTTCTTTTCTTGTGAATGGAGATTAATTTCTGTCTTTCTAATTCATGAGCCATAATAATTCCCATACTTCATTAACATTCTGACAATTTGTAGATTGTAAGCTTTATTCCAAGTTCTTGACCATTTTCTAAAGTATGTAAATGATGCCCTATTTCCTCAGAGAGCTCTACAATGGATAAAATTCATTAGGAGCAAAATATTCTGGGATTTAAAATTCTAATACTTGCCATCACCTCTGTAAGTTGGAATTTGCAAGACCGGTCCTATAGAAGCTGATTTTTCCTTCCTAAGCACAGTACCTGCAATTCATAGCTGCCAATAGGCATAGAGTGGTTCTTTGTAATGTGATTGCACGGGCCAAACAATTACCTAAGGGTCAGGGATGGATGACTAATACTATGTCCCAGATCCCAAGCTTTAAAGTTAAAGCATAACTTCATAAGTTCTGCTCCTTTTAAAATATAACTGTTTATTTAGATATTTATTAATCACTCTTAAGTTAAGCAAGTGACACACAAATTAGGGTGGGGTTTAAAGGGCAGTGTGGCAGTGTAGTACTTTTGACTAAACCACAGATATTATTAATCACCATTTAAATCGGATTTCTCCCACTGTACCACATGAACTTTCTGTCACTTTATCAGGTCTCTCATCGACTATTTAGCTATAGGATATAGATTTGTACATGAAAGAAACCTTTGAAATCATCTAGTCCAAACCTCTTACTTTACAGATGAAGAAACTGAATCCCACGATACTTTAAAAGGTGAAATTCTGAGGTGGGAGAGGATTAGAATGAGAGGAGACAGAGAGAGACAGAATGGGGTCAATCATTTCATATAGAAGAGGCTAGGGATAATTGTTACAATGGAGGGGAAGAACAGGAAGG
>CM053586.1:260604981-260637140 GCA_028646515.1 Pseudochirops corinnae
GATTCAGCTTCTCCATTTAAAGCCAATGCCTCATTGTAGAGGTGATCTTGGATTCTCAAAAGCAATGAAAGCATAGTATAAACTCAAGGCAGAGAGTACAAAAACTGAAAAAGCCTCAAATACAAATCTAACAACCTAGCTAAATTTGAAGAGACTCATCATCAAAAGATTGGCCTCTACATAGGAAATGAGTTGCTATGGCCAAAAAAATTCAAGTCTCTCTGATGGTGGGGCGGGTTTGGCCTTAAGATAAGTAAAGCAAGTACTCAAATGAGTCAAATCATGGATCTCTGAAGCAGAAAGTAATCAACTTCTATTTTTAAATGGCTGTAGAATGTATACATTCCAAGTCCACAAGAAGAAAAACTCAATGCACCTCAATCACAAACATACCTGGTCCTTTCACTTGGGTGCAAATTTTAATATTGGGTTTGCCGTGTTTTGTAGTTTGGTCCTGGCTATATCCTTGACCAAAGAAGGTAAATGTAAATGAAGCATCGTCCATCTGCAAAAGACAAAACAAAGAGAAATGTATTTAACATATTTTTCTTCTTTGAATATAAGAATGCCTGTTATTCCCTAATCCATAAAATTCCCATTTTCAGAACATGAAAAGCAAGATTCAACTTGATAAATCATATCAATCCTTTAGGCAAGAAAAAAAAATTCTAACTTCTCTGATATTTCCAATTCTCAAAGTGATTACCACCCAAAAAATTCCTTATTAGTATTTCAAATCTGCTTAGTTCTTATTTCAGAAAAATTAAAAACACCTCAAAGTCCATTCATCCCATTAATATTCTCACACTCTATTTCCTTCAGTTCTACATAAGAGCTCTGCCTCCCCTGTGCCTTCCTTTGTTAAGAAAATGTTATGTGCCCCTAAAAGATATCTGACTATTCAACAACTATTTATTAAGCACCTTATAAACCCTAGCCCTTTCCCTCTAGGACTTTACAATCTAGTTGGGTAGATAAAATACATATAGCTAGACAGATATATATGCACATACACCCTAAGTATATGTGTATGTGCACATGTACATGTGTGCACAAATATGTATACTTACACAGGTGTGCATATGTGTGAATACATATGTATATATACACAAATACATGCATACAACCACGTAACTATGCTACACAAAGTCAATGTGCATATGAATAGTAATGACAAAAAAGTACCAAGGGAATTAAAAAAACAGAGTGTTCTCCTGGTTAAGCTAAAAAGAGAAAGCTTCCTAAGAGATATAATCTGAAATGGCTCCTGAAGAATAAGACGGATTTCAACAAGTCAAGAGGCAAAAAAGATGTTCAGAATATGCTAAGTAAATCAACCAACCTGGAAGATTTGTGTAGAGCAACTGTGTGAGGTAAGTGGAAAGGAGGCTGTGGGCAGACAGAAAGGCTTTCCAATCATGACTGATGGCTGCTGGATTTTATCCTGATGGTAATAAGCAGCCACGAGAGGTTTAGAGTTTCGGAATTACATAATCAAAAGGAAGGTTTAGGAAGATTAATTTGATGGTGATGTGTAGAGTGAACAGATGGATACCACTTAGGAAAGGGATTCTTAATCAAGTATCTTTGAATCTGTGGGATTTGGGGGTAAATATTTTGATAATTATTCAAAAATAAATGGTTTCCATGTAATCCTATGTATTTTATTTTATGCAGCTAAAAAAATTGTTTTGAGAAAGTATAGGTTTCTCCTAACTATCACAAGGGTCCATGACACAAAAAAAGTTAAAGCCCTCAAATTGGGACATTAATACAATAGACTGGGTTTCAGGTTCATAAATGGCGTTTTCAGTTTAAGAACACCAAACACACCTTGATTTTAATGGTTAATTAGGTGTTGAGGAATAAAGGCAAGAGAAGGGTCAAAGATGATTTTTCTATTTAAGCTTATTTTTCAGTCATTTTTCAGTTGTGTCCAACTCTTTATGGCCCCATTTAGAGTTTTCTTGACAAAGATACTAGAGTAGTTTGCCATTTCCTTCTCCAGCTCATCTGACAGATGAGGAAACTGAGGCAAACAGGGTTAAGTGACTTGCCCACAGTCACACAGCTCTAAAACCAGATTTGAACTCAAGAAGGGGAGTCTTCCTGGAGGCCCAACACTACTGCACCACCTAGCTGCCCTCCAGTAACCCAAATGTCAAAGATAAAGGGACACAACACAATTAAAATAAAAAGCTTATTGTATTCTAAGTATACAAAACCAAAGATGAAAGATGTTTTTAAAATAATCAAAAACTAAACGTTCAATACATATTTAAGATAGGATTGAATTTTTCAATTTTCTGTTGTTATCCAACGGGGTAAAGGAGCTGTGAAATGGACAGCTTACACATATGTTGGGAAAAAACCAAGGGTTATTATGCCTAAGTTTGATGATCTAAAATAATTTTGAAAAAATGCTTTATAAACAGAAAAGGATTACCTGTTTCTGTGTTGGTCCTTGTTGTGAGAAATACCCGAAGGAGAAAAACCATGGAAACTAAAGAAAAAAACACCTGGAGTGAATTTCAATGGAACAAGTAGACAAAGGCTTCATTTAAAACTCAAAACACTAACAGCCATACTTACTTTTACCAGAAGTTGTCTTCCAATGCTAAACTTCACAAAGAGTAAAAAGAAAAGTCCCGCAAACATCAGCTTAATAACAGAAGTGAGGCCTCCAACAGTCACGTAAGCAGCGTATTGCACCTAAAGAAAGAGCCCCAAGCTGTGAAGTGACGTTCTATGTCTTGGCTACACTAATTAATACAAAGATAAGGTACTTATAACTCACAGTTCTTACATATGGACTGGGAGATGAGGGGGAGAATTCAGTAGAAATAATGTTATAAATGCTGTTTAAGTTCCTAGGGTAGCCCAGGAAAACTCATTTTAACTCATGATATTACAGAACAGTATGGAGCACCGCCTTGAATAACACTGTTTCTATGTGAATTTGTTCCTAGTTACAACTGGGGGCACCAGAAACATAACCCCTAGAGGCAGCCCTGGCATGGGACAGGTGTCAAGCAGCAGGTTACAGCGAGAGTAAGAAGGGAAGAAGCTGTCCAGGTGTACCACATATGGGAAAGGCTATTCCCATGGCCACAGCAATGAACAAGTAGCTGGTCACCGCTGTTGTGATATTATAGACTCAAAAGTCAGGTAGCTAAAATTTAATAAACATAATAAAAACCAAAATATGTTCATTGGGAAGCATCTGGTCCTACCTACTTAAAGAATCTGGTTTACATCCAAATAATGAAATGAGTATTGTTTAGCTCTTCTGTTCTGTTGCTTTAAAAACACAAAATTTCTATTAAGGAAGAATTAGTAAGGGAATATATACTAGAGGGTGCCCATTCATAGATGAACTTTAGTCATATAAACATACTGGTGTTTCCTGCAAGTTTTCATATAAGAACCGCTGTGTCCGTTTCACAACAGAGGCATCAGCTCCCATGAATGGAATAGAATATTCACGCAGTTCACTACAATAAGAAACAGGCCATCTGAAAAAGAAGCACAAAATGAAAAAGAAGCTTCCTCCTTTCTGCTCCTAGCGTAGCAACAGCTTAGAAACAATGTCTTAAAAAAAATCGGGGAAAAATGTGGTGACCTTCTAATGGCAATGATGACATGAAGGCCAAGATCTGCTCTGAAGTCAGCTTGGTTCTCCTCCTTACTTCCTGTCTCCATGATGAGATGTTCTACAGTGGGTACTAAAAATCTATGCCTTAATTTCTTTTTGTCAATAGCCTTTGAAGACGTAAAAATTCTAGATTAAAGAATCCACATTTCAACAGGCAAACCCTAAAGGCACTAGATAGCTTGTACTAAGAGGCTTCAGGATTACATTTTTTCCCCCACAACAAAAAAGCTATCAATGAGACATATCAGAGTAGACAAGAATATTGTATATTAAGACGGTTGAGTTCTGACAGAAATTTTCATTGCCAATGAAACTTAACATTGGATAATAAACGTTATTACAAAATTACTTTTACTCTCAGACTCTAAATATATTATTATACACAGAATATTCCTTGATAGGATGATATAACTTCAAGGTTTTTTTTATCCTTTTAGTTTGATACACTGTTCAAAGATCCGACACATTCTTTTTTTCTTTTAATTTTTAAATTATTTTTATTATTTTTATTGTTAATTTGTTTATTTACTTTTAGTTTACAATATTCAGTTCCACAATCCCTTGAGTTTCAAATTTTCTCCCCCTCCCTCTCCTACTCCCCACCATGACAGCATGCAATCAAATATAGGATCTACAAATACCTTCACATTAAATATTAGTCAGGTTGTAAAGAAGGATTATAACCAACGGAATGAACGATGGGAAAGAGGAAACAAAACAAAACAAGAAAAAAAGAGAGCAAGTAGTTTGCTTCAATCTGTATTAAGACTCTGTGGCTCTTTCTCTGGATGTGAGATCCCACACATTCTATAGCTGCTTTAATTAGTACACTGCAATCCATTCCTTCATAAATTATAATGAATAATATTTAAGTGAGTAATAATATGCTTAGAATAAGAGGTGCCTTATTAACAGATCTTAGAATTACATACCTTCTTTTCAATTTTGAACCAACAACTGGAACAGGTTTCATATTTGATTGTTTTCGTAGGTTTCTTAAACGCTTCTGGTCACCAAAACCATGAACAGCTGACACCCAAGTGCCATCATGAATACACATTCCCTGATGAAATATTTCAAGTGATAAAATACTTCAGAAGTAGCAAATCCTACACACACACACACACGCGCGCGCGCTACCTTTATCTTATTATGCATTATTATAGTATATATTAAACTGCTGAAATTAAGTTGTCTGAGATATTATCAGTTATCTAACAGAGTAGCAAAGACAGACTTTCATAAATGGTTGGCTTCCCCTAGAAGTTACTAGCTTTTTAATACATTACTGTTACATTCCCTCTCTGACACAGGACAACCCATCTGTATCCCTGACAGCAACTATTCATGTTCTTTCCAGCAATCCTTTACCACTCCATCCCTTTAGCACCAAACCATATTTCTTCCTGCAAAGTGGAACCTATTGCCTAAACCTTAACCTAACACCCACTGTAGAAACCTCTCAGACCACAGGCCCCCACCTCTAATTTTTTTATACTACTTCTCAAAGAACAGTTTATTATCTGCTTAAATTATAAGTTAAAAAGCATTACTTGACACTTTCATCATCCTCTAAGGCAGTAGTTCTCAACCTGTGGGTCGCAACCCCTTTGGGGGTCAAATGGAGTTGCCTAAGACCATCAGAAAACACATATTTCCAATGGTCTTAGGAACTGAGACACTGCTCCTCTATCTGTCTCCAGGTGGGTCCGCTCACATGCAGATATGCCCATAAACCAAATAAGGCTGACAACGAAGTTAATACGACATAGAAGATAGTGAATCAACATTAAACTGACACTGTACTAAATCATAATTAGGTATAAATAATGCTGGAGGTCAGAAAACCCAAAGAAAAATTTTACTTACTTCCTAATTTTACCTAGGGCCAGCCTGGTCAACAACTAGCTATTCTGTTCCCATCCCAACTACCATGTCACAGACTTCGTATTCTGCCAAGGGCTACCCAGACTATGGTGTGAATCAGAGATAATTTTTGCCATGGTTTAAGTTAGGCCCTTCTCATCTGAGTAACAGCCTGGAAAACAGAAACCCTGAGCCTATAAGTAACAGTTTGACACTCAGAAAAATAAAAAAAAATAAAAAAGATTTGAGGGCTTGAGGGTGGGTCTCCCAAGAGAAGGCCTATAGAAACTAAGATTACAAAAGAATTTCTAACCAGGGAGGGGGTTTACTGTTGTAAATAAACCCACAAAGCCCACAGTAAAAATCAGGCCACTGTTTACTGCAGTTCCAGAAGGACTAGCCAGGCAGTCTTACTTGCTTACTCCTTTCCCTCTGAAGACCCCTGAAGACCCAGAAGAATCCAGATAGTTATGCTTCCCCAAATTTTCTGGCGGGGGAACTCACAACCCAGGATGCCTGGCCTGACAAGTATTAACACCTTCAAGTTTGGGAAGGAATAAGGATGGGAGAGCTTGGAGCTCTACTTTAAGGGAGGCCAAAATGTTCCCTTTGTGGGAGCAATTTCCCCCTCTTACCGATAAGCCAAAGATTAGGCTGTCAGAGCCTCAAGATCGGGAAGCAGAAGTAGGGAACTGTTTGTTTCTTCTCATCAGGCTTATAGAAAAGCAGGGTAGGTGGTGTGGTTTTGAGGTGGTCAAAAATATCTCCCTTATACTACCCAAAATTCTACCAGTAAAGAGAATGATGTGTTTGGGAAGTAAACTAGAGCTGGGAGAAGGGAGGACAGGGCAGTAGAATGGAAGAGAAGAGTAAGAGTTCCTTTTGGAACTGGACATAAGGGCAGTATGAGCACACAATCTTTCTTTTTGTTTGGAGGGGGGGAAGGCAGGGCACTTGGGGTTGTGACTTGTCAAGGTCACATGGCTAGTGAGTGTGTCAAGTGTCTGAGGCCAGATTTGAACTCAGGTCCTCCTGACTCCAGGGCCAGTGCTCTATTTACTGTACAACCCAGCCGCCCCACACAATCTTTCTCTGGATGTTTTTAATAACTTAAAAATTCTCACAACACTAACCTCAGGTCCTGAATTTAATGTCAGGAAACTTTCAACAGCAGTCAGAGTACCTTAAAAGTAGGAAAAACAGTAAGTCATCAAAAAAATATATAACCATCCATGAGAGATTCAATTTCTCCATTTACTCCTCCTTAGCCTTGACCCAGCTTTTAATATCAAGAGTTAGACACTGGGACTGAGAGCCAGAAGTCCTGGACTCTAGCCTCAGCTTGTAGCCAATTAAATACATGATAATAGAAAACATTCAAGGTCCCTGGAGAGTTCATCCCTGGAGAGAGCCAAGTGACCAAGACAGTAGATCAACAGTCTAAACACAAAGAAGACAAACACAAATCTAAAGGTCTGAGAATTTGAAGGTAGTTGCAGCCTGCCTCTTCTTGGCTGAAAGACATGAAGATCAACACACAAGTGGAAAATTCTCTTTTTTTAACTGCAATATGGAAGTTTAAATTGACTTAAGAATAACAAGTCATATTGTGGGCACGTTGCAATATCTTTAATAACGCATGTAAACCATAACTGGAGCCCACGACTTCACCTATCAAATCACAGTCATTAAGGTGAGACAGCAGATAGTGATGAACTTGAAGCTAAGCAGACCTACCTTCAAATTCCACTTTTAACTGACCACTGCAAATCATTTAGCCTCCCAAAACCTCCGTTTCCTCATGTGTAATAATGACCGACATCTGCAGATATTATTATCACCATTTTGCAAAGTAAGAAACTCAGGCTGAGTAAGGTTTAGCAAATTACCAGGCACAATGGAAAGACAACTGAGTGGTGAATCAAGGTCCCTGGAGAGTGTATGATCAGCTTGATTTATCACACAGTCATTTTCCTATTGTTCCTGGTATAGCTTCTGTCACATCAGGATTATCTTTAAATGTTGCCCAATCAACAGTATAAAAAAACTAAATAAAATAAGCAGCCCCATGTTGTAAAAAAAAAAAAAAGATTCTCATTGGCTTCATTTTTAGAAAAGACGTCTGAAAATTTGGAAGAAGATATTGATCAAACTGTTAAGATCAATAAAATTCTTCTGGAAGATAATAGCAACTTTGGATTTTTTTTGTCCAGATCTGTGATTTCAACGGTGTAGGGATTTCTCAGAGATACAAACACCCTGCACAGGATGCAGATGATTTGTAACTTATAGCTTAATTGTCTGAAGAACAACTGTAAGTGACTGTGACCTTGGTTAAACAATTACTATGGTTCAGAGGCAGAGTGAACCCTTATCTTCCTGACTACAAGGCTAAAATCTCAATCTACCACATTGTGCCTCTTGAATTTAAAATTAGGTATTTTGCATTTTTCCTTAGATATTCCATTATTCTCCCTCATTAAAAAAAGTTCTCCAGTTTCAAAATTTAGCAAATTTTACATTTCAAAATCATAACCAAATTATTTAGTGGATTCTGCCTCATTATTAAAAACAATTTTCAAATCCCACAAAATTTGACAATTCCTCATTATACAAACTAAACAAAGTACATCTTCACATTATTCATCAAACTAATCACACATATCAAACTTCTGTGCTACTTAAATGAATTACTGCTTATTAATAATTACCTTTCAATTTATTTCTGGTATATAATACTCCTAGATCAGCTGGAATGGAATCAAAACCACTGCTTCCAATGACATATACCCCTTTCTCTGCAGCTTTTTCATGATACTTAAAATACATTTCTTCCAGAAACTGAAAAATACAGAAAAAATATAAGAATATAATATTCAATATCAAGGGTTAACCATGTAGAGTGGTTATAGCTGGGGGAACTGTTTTTAAAATGAAACTTTTAAAACCAACAAAGCTTCAGTAGTGGAAACTTTACCTCTACTGCTGCCGTAACAACAATTTTATGATTTAACTTTCTTTTACTTAACAAAGTTATCTGCACTGGTCCTCGACACTTTCAGTTTTAGAAACATCTTTTTTAGAGCCTTATTATGCACACACTACTAGTTTGTCACTTTGTTTTGAAGATATATGGGAGTGTTTCTTTCAGAGATTTCCATGCAGCCATCTAGATTTGTAATACAGAGCTTTAAACTTTTTGTTGTAGCAAAGAACTGGAAACAAAGGGGGCACACCTAGCAAGTGAAGAATGGCTAAAAAAAAAATTATGGTCCAACAATGTAATGAAATAGTATATTATACCTTAAGAAATGACAAAAGGAATGGTTTCAGAAAAGTTTGGGAAGGCTTGTGTGAACTGATGCAAAACAAAGTAAGCCAAATCAAGAAAATATCATATATAGTGACACTATAAAGAAAAAACTTTGAAGGATACAAGAACTTGGATCAAAGCAACGACCAAGCAATACTGAGAACCAATAATAAAGCAAGCTAACTTACCTTCTGGCATAAGAATAATGGACTCAAGATGTAAAATGAGATATATACTTTAGGATATGGCAGATGTATGGCTTTTTCTTGCTTGACTATGCTTATTTCTTACAAGGACTGTGTTTTTTCTTTTTTTTTAACGGGAAGGGAAGATTTAGGAAAGAGGGGGAGATAGTGACAGTGTTGCCCTTAAAAATAAGAAAAGAAAAAGGATCTTTAATAAATTCAACATTCAAAGCTGACCTGGTTGTGTTTCTTTCTCAACTTCTGTTCATTTAACTGTCATTTTCAAATATAACCATATTTGAAATTAACTATATTACTAACCTCTTACAAAAATGCTGCTGAAAAAAAAATGCTGTTGAAGTCATCACTGTTTAAAAGGGGTCTAAATTAGAAACTGACTGGACTCCTGAAATTTCACTATGCTATTTGAAAAAAATGAGTTAAAGCCCCTTGTCACTCCTCTTCCCATCCCTCTGAACTCTCCAGACTTTTCCATTATGTCAAAGCAGCATTCTCAACCTGGAAGACCTATCTATCTCTGCAGCCGCCAACTCCATCATCTTCTTTTCCTCTTGATGAGATCCTGTAGAATCCTCCAAAGGAAAGAAGTACCCAGGCCAGCCTTGCTCATTTCCCTCCCAGCTCTGCTCAGGACTCTCTGGATTTCTTTTTTCTGCTTTTTTTTTGGAGAGCAATTGGGGTTAAGTGACTTGCTCAAAGTCACACGGCTACTAAGTGTGTCAAGTGTCTGAGGCCAAATTTGAACACAGGTCCTTTTGACTCCAGGGCCAGTGCTCTATTCACTGCGCCACCTAGCTGCCCCCAATTCTCTGGATTTCTCTGTCTCTCCTCTACCCACTCACTTTTCGTCTCCCTTTCCTGGGCTGTTTTCCTCCCTTAGAATGTGAACTCCATAAGAACAAGGAATTCTTTTCTTTTTGTTTACATTTGTATTTTCAGTGCTTAGCATAGTGCCTGGTACTTAAGAAGTGTTTAATAATAAATGTTTTTCTATTCAACTCCTTCCCAATTTATAAACAAGATTGAAAATTCACAAATTATGTTTACTTTATCTTATTTTAAATCTTTCACATTTTATATACCTGTGGTTCTCCAGAGATGTCAACATAGCTAGCTCCATTTTCAATACATGCTTTGACCACAGGTTCTCCATAAAATCGATACTAAGGAAATAAAAAGATACATAAATTATCTTTTTAGGCAGTTAAAATGAAGTAAATATTCTCAATCTTGCCTAACAATGGAAATTATTAGAGGAAAAGAAACATTTCTTCTGGTTAATAAGATCATACTACAATCATGATCTAATGCTATATTTTAATAAAGCACTAATGATATACCATGAGTAAAGCTCAGGCTCTTGCACTCTATCGATAGTGTGGATTATATGTTTTCACTGAACTATCCACACTTTCCCCTTATTCCCCTTATGACCAATAATCTTGCTTTTGTGAGAACACTGATGGTCAGGCTTAAAATTTATCTATAGTCCTGAAAAAGAAATTTTCTCTTTATTGCTGCTGCATAGTATGAGAATTAAGCCTGCAATCTCACTCTCAAATGAAGTTAAATAGTACGAACCAATACTATACAGTATAATGAAAAGAATCCCTGGGAGCATATCATTTCCCTTCTCCGCAGGCCTTGCAAATGTCTGATAGAGGGTTAAGGACCTCCATGCTAACTGTCCCATCCCTCTTCTTCCTACCTTATGTTCCTCTAGAATACAAAGTAGCAATTTTGCTAGAAAAGAAGGTTTTGTTTGTCTCAATAAATAGAAGGGCTGATTACTTACTGGTCCTACACAATTGAGAACAACAGATGCTTGTTTAGCCATTTCATCAAGAGAGGCTGGATTAATGATATCACAGATTATTATACCAACTTCAGTTGGGAGTGTTGGTCTTTCTAGAAACGAAAACAAAAATTATAAAAGAGATATGATACAACATTAGATCCTCTGGATCTTTTAAAACAATATTAACTAAAATAAACAATCTAAATCAACAAACATTTATTAGGTACCTATTACTTTAAAGGCAGTATGCTAGGCAATAAGAATATCAAGACAAAATGAAATAAAGTTCAACCTCACCTCAAAGATCTTAACTATCTACTGGAAGGATGCAACAGGTAAATATAAAAAACTTCACACTAATTCTCAGTGAGAGCATCAACTATGTTTGCCCCAGGAGATGGCATCTGAGCAGAGCCTTCAAAGATTTTAAGAGGTGTGGCAGTGAAGAGTGTTCCCAGGTGTGGGTCAAGTTTAGATGGAAAATGGAACGCTAAATGCAGAGACAAGTTTTAATAGGCTACTTTGGCTAGGGGCTCAGGAGTCACGTTCTCTACCTTTTAAAACACATAAAGATTTTGCTTTACCCAAAAAACATGGCTGTTTTATTGATATCTTTCAACTAGTAATAAGGAAGACAAGGTCTCTTGATCTTCACATTTTAGATCACCTAAATATTTAGAGGAAATAATGCTCATATTAACAACTGTTTAAAAAATAAAAGGGGTAAGTATATAATACCACTAATTTTTAAAAACAGCATAACCAAGTATGATCAATAACCCTAAATAATATGACAACTTTGCCAGGGAGTTCAGGTGGCTGAGCAGGTTAGTATATTACCTTTTATAAACAGCAGTCCTCACAGTTGGGGGCAGAAGAGAGTAATGGGTGTTGGCTTGGGCCAAACTTGACATTTTTTGGGTATTCAGAACTCCCCAAGAGGCTATTCCCTCTACCAATAAGCAAAGCAGCACCTGCTCAGCAACTTAGTCTTAGAATGTTGCCTAGGGGCACTGAGAGATTACACAACAAAATTTAAATCTGGTTTTTCAATCCACTCTCCCATCCATAATTAACAAAAACTGAACACAATTCAAGATGAAAATTAACGTGAAAAAAAGATAAAAAGAACGGAGAAGCCAATGAAGGTGAAAGCTAAATTTATTGCAGAGTCACAGCGACACACTGGGGAATTTCTAACTTATTAAAAACTAGGAAAGACAGGGGAGAAATGCACAACTATTATCACGTCTTTAACCTTATGGGATCACTAGGTCGAAGATCATGAGCACTGCATACTGCTCTTCAGAAAGATTGCGTCATTTCACATTGTTTCAGCAATGGAATATTTTTCCTGTTTCCTCACCCCTAGGTAGCGTAGTGGACAGAACACTGGGAAGACGTTAAGTGCAAATGTAACTTCAGACACTGGCTTTGTGAACCTGGCGAAGTCACTTAACCCTGTTTGCTTCAGTTTCCTCATCTGTAAAATGTACTGGAGAGGGAAACGGCAAACCACTGCAATATCTTTGCCAAGAAAACTCCAAAATGGGGTCACAGAGAAACGGACACAACTGAAAAACGACTGAACAAACCATACAAAGGAAAGTTTGCTGTTAGCTTTATTTGTAATAGTGAAAAACTAGAAACTGACATGCTCAGCTTTTGGGAGATGGCTCAAATAAGACTCTGGTTGCACCATAAAAAAAATTGTTTAGAAATAATTAACAATTTTAAGTCATGATGTAAAACAAAGCATTCTGACTCGGGAAAACCAGTGACTACCACCAATTAAAAATAACAAAACCCGAATCCGCAGACGGAAGAGACATCAGAAGGAAGGATGTCGTTTTGTAAAGTTTACTTTTTCCTCCTTTTAGCAAACCGAACGGTTTATATTTAGGATTTTGTGCCGGAACTCGTTTTTCCTATTACTAAGTTTTTAATAAAAACATTTTTTTAAAGTTTGCATTTTCTATCAGGTTTCTTTCCCTGACGCTCCCCGAGGGCCGGGGCTCTCTCCCTTCTCCTGGCCTCCATCCAAGCCTCAGATAAGATCCCTTCTGCAAGAAACCTCTCAGTCCTCCCCAACCTTAGCGCCTTCTCTCTAGTGCTTCCCCTCCACCCCCACCGGATGCTGCCGGTTTGCTTTGCCCCCAGTCCTCTCCTCCTAGCACTCTGCACAGCGCCTGGTATACAGCAGGAGCTTCACAGATCCTTGCTTATTTAGCTGACCTTGGCTTGTTTCCACACCCTTTTTCCTGACAAGGAAAAACTCAAAGAGCCTCTCGGGCTCACCACGCATCTCCAGGAGTGGTGCGATTAATTAATTATCTAGTCCAAGGGTATGACAATAGAGGGAAACTAAGACAATACCCTCAGAGAGATGGGAGAACCTTACATGGAGCCGACAAGAAAACTGAACGCCGAGAGAGCAGGGCTGGGAAAGGGGAATGAGGGGGCGCCACCACCTGCAGGGAGCACGCGCGTGCACGTCGAGGTTGGTAGAAGTGCGAGTCCGGGGGGGAAATGGAAGAAGTGGGAATGACGGGGGCCGAGGAGGGTCTCAATACCCCAGGGGTCCGTCCCTTCCCCAGCAAAGGACCCGCCCCCACGTTACCCAATTTCTGTGCTGCCTTCTCCAACACGCGCAGCAGCTTCTCCCGATTCCGGCCCGCCACAGCCCAGGGCAGCGCGGAGCCCCGTTGCTCCGGGCTCATCTGCTGCCGGGCCACCTCCTGAGCCACGTATTGACCGGTGAAACCGGAGGCGCCGAAGACCACAAAGTGATAAGGCCTCTTCTCGGTCGCCATGACTAGCAAGCAATGGGACCAAGATCGCGACGACTCAGACGGCGTCTACGCCAAAAACAAGGCGTTCAGGAGCCGGTGCGCGCTCTCCGCTCCTGGCGCGCCACGCCCACCACGGCGTGACATCAGCGCCGTCATGGCACCGCCGCCTTCTGTCGGCACCTGCTGCGGTGGTCGTTTACTGGCTCGTGGCCTCGCCCCCCGCTTCTCGTCACGTCACTTCACTGTCAGTGGGAAGGGGCGGCGAGGCTTGGGCCCTCTGTTACACTTCCTGCCTTGGTGGTTTGCCCAAGAGAGAGGAAAAGGAAAAAAAGTCAGGGTCTCGACGGCCTCTTGCCCTAGGCCTGGGAGGCCTCGCCAGCGAGGCCCCGGGAGAGGCCCGACTGGTCACTCCAGATCTCCGAGGGCGCCCCTAGAAGTCTCTTGGTTTTCCCATCTGTGATCCAGCCGTGTCCAAGTTTTAACTGTCCCTTGGGTTAGACAGCATTTCCCGAACTATTACTTCCCAAAGTCACTTACTTTAATTCCGGATCACAAGATTTATATCTAGAATGCAACCGTCACCTTTTTCAGATTATTAACCTGATAGAATGTAGGCCCCTTGCGGTCAGAGAATCTTTAATTTTCCGTCATCGAATTTACAATACTAGGTGTGGAATAGATGCCAAGATGGGACAAGTCATACGATGAAGCTCAGCCAGAATTTAAACTCCTTTCTTTGACTCCAGTTCCAGCATCATTTCCACCTACTGTGATAATGTTATGGATTACTGGATACTTTCAGGGGCAGAAGGGCATAGAAGAGGCACAAAGCTGCTGAAGGAGAAAAATAAATGCATCCTTTGGTGACTATCAGAAGACAGATTTTTATTTTAGGCTGTGCCTTGGGTGGACATAAGCAGGCTCTGTCCTTGCGTCCTGTGTAGAACTTTTTCATCCTAATTAAACGTCCTAGAGTTGGTGCTCTTTCCATTGATATAGCTGCTTTTGAGAACTTAGGGCAGTTGTTAACCTTCTTTTAATATGGGCTTCCTTTGGCAATCTAATGACTTTTATGACGTCTCAGAATAATGTTTTTTAAAGTATTTTTTTAGGAGGCAGTCAGGGTTAAGTGACTTGTGGAGGGTCACACAGCTAGTATTTGAGGCTGGATTTGGACTCAGGTCCTCCCAACTCCATTGCAGGTACTCTGTTCACAGCACCACCTAGCTCTCTACCAGTGTTTAAATAATTATATTGAAATAGTTATAAGAAATTTTTTTGAAAAGTTCACAGACACTGGGTTAAAAATCCGTGTACTATAATCACTCACACTCCACTGTGATAAACTGGAGTGTGTTTTTAGTAGAAGGGGGAATATAATAATAATAATGCATATTGAAGTATGTAATTGGAATAACAACTGACCTGGGAAATAGATCTGGGAGAGATAATTTAAGAATTATTGGACTGCCTAAAAGCCATGATCAACAAAAGAGCCTAGATATCATCTTTTAAGAAATTATGAAGGAAAACTGCCCTGATATCCTAGAACCAAAGGGTAAAATATTCACTGATCACCTTCTGAAAGAGATACTAAAATGAAAACTCCAAGGAATATCATAGCCAAATTGCAGCACTCCTAGGTCAAGGATAAACTATATCAAGCAGCCAGAAAGAAACAATTCAAATATCTTGGACCAATAGAATCCCACAACATTTAGCAGCTTCTACATTAAAGGATCAGTGGGCTTGGAATATGGTATTCTGGATGGCAAAAGAGCTAGGATGACAACCAAAAATTACATACCCAGCAAAACTAAGTATAATTCTTCAGGGGAAAACTGGATATTTAATGAAATAGAGGATTTTCAAGCACTCCCGATGAAAAAGACCAGAGCTGAATAGAAAATTTAACTTTCAAATACGAGATTCAAGGAAAGGATAAAAAGGTAAATAGGAAGAGAAATCATAAGGGATTCAATAAGGTTAACCTGTTTATATTCCTTTATGGGAACATAATACTTGTAACTGCTAAGAACTATAGGTCAGTTAGGAGGAGTGTATATAGATAGAGGGTTTGGGTGTGAGTTAATTATGACGAGGTAGTTTTTTTAAAAATTAAGGGATGAGAAAGAGGTATACACTGGAAGAAGGGAGAGGTAGAATGGGGATAATTTTCTCAAAAGAGGCATGAAAAGATCTTTTACCATAGATGAACAGCAGTAGTAGGCAACTTATTTTTATAGAACTGGCTCATAGAGGGAATAACATACACACTTAGTTGGGTATAGAAATCTGTCTTACCCAGAAGGGAAGTAGGAGAGAAAGGGAATAAGAGTGGGGAATAGGGGTAGTAGAGGGTAGAGAAAATGATTGAAAGGAGGGTAGCTTAAGGGAGGCAGTGGTCAGAAGAAAAACAGGACTTTTGAAAAGGAACATGGTAAAAAGATAGAGGAGGATAAACAGGAAAAAATATAATAGAAGGAAATAGTCATCATAACTGTGAATGTGAATGAGATGAACTTGTTTGGGATAAAGACCCCCAAGGACCCTTACCCGAAATAAATCCAGAGGTTTCTCAAGGTAGAGACAGAAGCTCTTTATTCTAAAGACAAGTCTTGCGAGAGTTGGGCGTCACCTATTCCAGAAAGGCCTGGTATAGGGAGGCTATATATATATAACAAGAGGCAAGCAAGCAGTTATATACACTTGTACAAACAATTCTATGAAAAGCCCCAAAATTTCCAGATAAACACTAAACCCCCTCCCACCAAAAATACCCTAATGCTGGATCATTACCCCATTGGTGGGGTGACATGACCTCACAGTCTACGGAGGACCCTAAAAAGCCCCTCCTACCCAATACAAAGGCATATAGCTATGATTATCCATGTGTAGCAAAAGGGGTCCATTACAAAAAGCCCCTTACAGGAAAAAGGGAGGGGGAGTAAGGGCACACCATCTGATTTCCCCGAAATCAGGTGACTTACAGGAACATGAAACTTAGGCCTAAAGAAATCTAGGACCTAGCTCAAGTTTGATGACTGTCTCTTTCATTTTATGAGAATGCTTTCACTTATCCCACTTAAACTCATAAGACAAGTGGATAGCAGAATGGATTAAAAATCAGAATGCAACAATATGATTGTTTACAAGAGACACACTTGAAACAGAGACACACAGAAGAAAAATAAGGGGCTGGAGCAGAATCTATTATGCTTGAGCTGAAGTGAAAAAAAAAAGGAAGGGTAGAAATCATGACATGAGACAAAACTAAAATAGATTTAATTAAAAGAGATAAACAGGAAAAGTACAAAAGGTAATATAAAAAGTAAAGTAATACCAATATTAAACACATGCACTAAATGGCATAGCACCCTAAATCCTAAAGGAAAAATTAAATGAATTAGAAAAGAAAAACTATACTAGTGGGGGATCTCAACTTTTACACTCGCAGAACTAGATAAAGCTAACCACAAAATAAATAAGAAAAAAATTAAGGAGATGAATAGAATTTAAAAGTTAGATATGCTAGAACTCTGGAAAAAATTGAATGGTTCTAGAAAGTATACTTTTTTTCTTCACAAAAATTGACCATTTGTTAGGGCATAAACACCTTACAACCAGATGCAGAAAAGCATAAATATTAAATGCATCCTTTTCAGACTGTACTACAATAAAAAATTATATTCAATAAAGGGCCTTGAAAACATAGATTAAAAATTAATTGGAAACTAATTAAACCCTTAAAAAGAGTGGATTGAAGACAAATCCCAGAACAAAATAATTCATTAAAGAGATCAAAAACAATGAGACAACATACCAAAATTTATGGAATACAGCCAAAGCAGTATTTAGGGGAAATTTTATTTTTCTAAATGTTTATATCAATAAAATAGAGAAAGCTGATCAATAAATGGGTTATGCAAGTAAAAAAAAATTTAAATCCCCAACTAAACACCAAATTGGAAATCCTGAAAATTAAAGGAGAGATTAATAAAATTGAAAGTAAAAAGACCATTGAACTAAGAAAACTAGATAATAAAATAGATAAACCATTGGTTAATTTGATCAAAAAACAAAAGAAAAAAGAAAACCAAGTTACTAGTATCAAAAATGAAAAGGGTTAATTCACCACCAATGAAGAGGAATTTAAAACAGTTATTAGGAACTATTTTGCTTTATTATGTGTCAATAAATCTAACAATCTAAGTGAAATTGATGAACATTTACAAAAATGTAAATTGCCCAGAAGAAATAAGAATACTTACATGACCTTATATTAGAAAAAGAAATTAACAAGCCATCAATGAGTTCCCTAAGAAAAATCCCAGGGCAGCTAGGTAGCCCAGTGAAAAGTGCCCCAGCTCTGGAGTCAGGAGGACTTGAGTTCAAATCCGACCTCAGACACTTAACACTAACTAGCCATGTAATCTTAGGCAAGTCACTTAACCCCAATTGCCCTGCCCTCCCCCCTCCAAAAAGCAAAAAAAGAAAAAATCTCCAGGACCAAATACATTCACGAATTAAAGAACAATTCCAATACTATATAACCTATTTGGAAAAAATAGGCAAAGAAGGAGTCCTACCAAATTCCTTTCCTGACACAAATATGGTACTTATACCTAAACCAGGAAGAGCAAAAACAGAGAAAGAAAACTATAGACCAATTTCCCTAATGAATATTGATGCAAAAGTTTTGAATAAAACACTAGCAAGGAGATTACAGCAAAATATCACAAAGATCACCTTGACTAGGTGAAATTTATATCAGGTATCCAGGACTGGTTAAATATTAGGAAAACTATCAGCACAATTGACCATATAAATAACAAAAGTAACAAAGGTCATATGAATATCTCAGTAGATATTTAAAAAAAAGCTTCTGACAACATATAACACCCATTCCTATTAAAAACACTAGAAAACATCGGAATAAACAGAAGTTTCCTTTAAATGGTAAGTAGTATCCACGTACAACCATTAGCAGGTATTATCTGTAATGAGGATAAACTAGAAGCCTTTCCAATATGATGAAGGGCGAGGCAAGGATGTCCATTATCACTACTGTTATTCAATACTATACTAGAAATGCTAATTATAGCAATAAGAGAAGAAAAAGGAATTGAAGGAATTAGAACAGGCAATGAGGAAACAAAACTATCACCTTTGCATGATATGATGAAATACTTAGATAATCTTAAAGAATCAATTTAAAAAACTAGTTGAAATAATTAACAAGTTTAGTGGAGTTGCAGAATATAAAATAAAGCCACGTAAATCATCAGCATTTCCTAAACATTACCAACAAAGTTCATCAGGAAGAGATAAAGTCAATTTAATATAACTACAGACAATATAAAATACTTGAGAATCTACCTGCCAAGATAAACCCAAGAATCACATGAACACCATTGCAAAACACTTTTCACACAAAGTCAGATCTAAACGATTGGAGAAATATTAACTGCTTGTGGATATGCAAAGCCAATATAATAAAAATGACAATTCTACTTAAATTAATTTACTTATTCAGTGCCATCCCAATCAGATTACCAAAAAATTATTTTACAGAGCTAGAAAAAATAACAAATTCATCTGGAAGAACAAAAAGGTTATGAATATTAAGAGAATCAATGAAAAAAATTTGAAAGAAGGTGGCCTAGCAGTACCAGATCTCAAACTGTAGTTTAAAATGGTAATTATGAAAACAATCTGGTACTAGCTAAGAAATAGAGTAGTAGGAGAGGATTCTGGGAAAATGGTGGAGTAGGTCAGAAAATACCAAGCTCTCCAGATTTCCCCCACAAACAAGTCAAAATAGTGCCTCAGGTCATCAGGTAAAAAGAAACAAGAGTTACGGCAGAACAATGGTCTTCCTGGGACAACTGGAGAATGTCTGAAGAAAAATCCCTAGACTTGGTCCCAGTGAAGTATAAACACTTACAGGATAGTTTCACTGGAACAACAAGCAATGAGCTGGGGCTAGGTGTGTTGGAGGTAACCTCAGCCTCAGCCACAGAAATTTTCAGCTACTAGTCAATGTGGGGAGTCAGGCATTTAAGCAGAGGAGGATTGAGGGAACCTCTGCTGATAAGGGACTCTAGTCCCAGATGTGCTGCCAGGACATGGGCCTGGGCAAGAAAGAACCAGCAAACACCCAATGAGTGCAGAAGCAGGGAGGTGGGAACACCATTAGCTGTGGGCACCTATAGGAGGATGGAGTTATTGGTTTTGGTGACAGGCCAGAGCAGAGAACTGGAGGATCTGAGACCACAGGCACCATTCCCCATACCCCAGGAGGTGATTACAGTAATAAGCTGCTACCAAAAAATAAAAAATGAGCAGGCACAGGAGAAAGAACCCAACTATAGAAATTTATTATGGAAATAGAGAAAATGGGTTCATCTTCAAAGGAGGATACTGAAGCAAAAAAGCCTTTTCTTTTGCCCCAAAGAGTAATGTCAAATGGCCACCTGCCCAAAAATACTTCGTAGAAGAACTTTTAAAAGACTTTTAAAAATCAAATGACAGAGACAAGGGACTCAGTAAGGAAGACTGTTTACTTTTTATATGAGGAAATGTAAAACATATCTAATATTGTTATTAATAGGTAGTTTGAAAGAAAGATTGGGGTAGACATGAGTATGGTGTGCTTACAAAAAGTGACACTTTAGGAAAAGGGGGAAAGAGTAATCTTATACAAGTGAAGTGCAGGAGGAAGAACTGACACAGGAACTAGATGGGGGAGGAGGGCTGGTATTTCTGGAGCCCTACTCTTATTGGGAATGGGTTAAAGAGGGAGCAATGCATATATTTCTAGAAGGGTATAAAAGTCTTCTAAATTCAGAAAGAAATAAAAGGCTAAAAGCATATGAAGGGGAGGAAGATAAGGGAGGGATTTTTAGAGGGAACTCTACTCACATTAGGTCTGGGTTAAAGAGAGGACATTTAGAAGGGAATAAAAATATTATAAATTTACAAAGATGGAGGCAGAGCCAAGATGGTGGAGTAAGAGCAGGGACTTGCCTGAGATGTCCCCCAAAGCCCTCCAAATACCTGTAAAAAATTACTTTAAGCAAATTCTAGAGCTATAGAACTCAGAAAATGACAGATTGAAGTAAATCTCCAGCCCAAGACAGCTTGGAAGGCCAATAGAAAGGGTCTATCACACCAGACTGAGAGCAGAGCACAGTCTGGTATGGGCTGCACCAGCACAGACAGAGCCAGAGCAGGCTTCAGGGGACTGAATCACTGCAGCTGTGGTGGATTTCAGGCTTCTCAACTGAAAAATGCCAGACAGCCTAGAAGGTCAGTGAGAAAACTCTGTGGGACCTGGGTGAAAGAGGAGGGTGGTCTAGCTAGGGTCGAGTCCCCACCCCAGGGCACTGGAGGTAACTATGGTAGCAGCAGCAGCAACTGCTTCTGGAGCTCTGGGTCCACAGATGGTGGGGGATCGAGAAACTGATACAAAATCCCTGAAACCTGGGATAGTATCCCCACCCCTACCCGCACCCACACTCCAACTAGAAGCAGAATCCTGCCCTGATAAAGAGTTAGAAAGTCAAGTATTTGGCTAGGAAGATGAGCAAATGGTGTAAAAAAAAGTCAGACTATAGAATGTTACTTTGGTGACAAAGAAGATCAAAACATACAACCAGAAGAAGACAACAAAGTCAAAACTCCTACATCCTGCTAGGAGAGCCTTGGAGACCTGCAGAAATATACCACCGTTGAAGACAAATTAAATACAGTGAAGACAAGATGTGGTACTTAGCAAAATTGCTAAGAGAAATATCGATTGACCAGGCCCTGACCCAAATGGAATTCAGTGATAAGAAGGGTACAAAAATAATCAAAGAGGTTTTCTTAGAAGGACAAGATGTGGCAATGAGAGACCACAATGTAGAGTACAGATCCAATTTGTAGATAGTACCTCTTTCCTAAAGGAGCTGCTTATTTTGGGTGAAATGAAATCTGATTCCTGCTAACCTGGAACTGATAGAACTGAATTTACCTCTGGACAAGGCTAATGCTTGAAATGCATCTGCTACCATGGCTGAGGTTTCCATGGCATTATGGAGATGGTTAATTCCATTATTTTGTGAAACTGGTAGAAGGACCCCCTCCTCCTCCTGCTTTTAAACCAAAGACAAGCTATGTCCATGCCAAGGAATATGTTCAGGAGCTTTGGAACTGGACCATCATTCATTGTGATGAATTCAAACCCCACTGTGTGTATTTTCCTCCTTTTTCTCAAAAACATAAATTTAAAAAAAAAAACAGACCAAAAAAATAGACTAACGCAAATGGCAAAAGAGATCCAAAAAGACAATGAGGAGAAGAATGCTTTAAAAAGCAAAATTGGCCAAATGGAAAAGGAGATCCAAAAGCTCACTAAAGAAAATAATTCCTTAAACATTAGAATGGAGCAAATGGAAGCTAATGACTTTATGAGGAATCAAGAAATTATAAAACAAAACCAAAAGAATGAAAAAAATAGAAGACAATGTGAAATATTACACCGGAGAAACCACTGACCTAGAAAATAGGTCCAGGAGAGATCATTTAAAAATTATTGGACTATCTGAAAGCCATGACCAAAAAAAGAGCCTCAACATCATTTTTCAAAAAATTATCAAGGAAAACTGCCATGATATTCTAGAACCAGAGGGTAAAATAGAAATTGAAAGAATTCACCAATAGCCTCTTGAAAGAGATCCCAAAAGAAAAACTCCTAGTAATATTGTAGCCAAATTCCAGAGTTCCCAGGTCAAAGAGAAAATATTGCAAGCAGCCAGAAAGAAACAATTCAAGTATTGTGGAAATACAGTAATAACACAAGATCTAGCAGCTTGTACATTAAGGGATTGAAGGGCTTGGAATATGATATTCCAGAGGTCAGAGGAGCTTACATTAAAAGCAAAAATCACCTACCCAGCAAAACTGAGTATAATACTTCAGGGGGAAAAATGGACATCCAGTGAAATAGAGGACTTTCAAGCATTCTTGCCAAAAAGACCAGAGCTGAATAGAAAAATTTGACTTTCAATTATAGGAATCAAGAGAAGCATGAAAAGGTAAACAGGAAAGAGAAATCATAAGGAACTTATTAAAGTTGAACTATTTACATTCCTACATGGAAAGATGATATTTGTAATTCATGAGACCCTTCTCAATATTAGGGTAGTTGGAGGAAATATAGATAGATAGATAGATAGATAGATAGATAGATAGATAGATAGATAGATGGCACAGGGTAAATTGAATATGAAAGGATGATATCTAAAAAATAAAACTAAGAGATGAGAGGAATATATTGGGAGGAGAAAGGGAGAGAGAGAATGGGTTAAATTATCTCATATAAAAGAGACAAGTAAAAGGTTTCACAATGGAGAGGAAAAGGGGATCGGTGAGAAGGAATGAGTGAGCCTTACTCTCGTCAGATTTGGCTTAAGGAGGGAATAACGTACACACTCAATTGGGAATCTTACTGTATAGGAAAGTAGGGGGGAAGGGAATAAGAGAAGTGAATGGTAGAAGGCAGATTGGGGAAGGGGGTAGTCAGAAGCAAACACTTTTGAAAAGGGACAAGGTCAAAAGAGAAAATAGAATAAATGAGGGGGCAGGATAGGATGGAGGGAAATATAGTTAGTCTTTCACGACATGACTATTATGGAAGTGTTTTGCATAACTATACATGTATAACTTATATTGAATTGCTTACCTTCTCAAGGAGGGTGAGTGGGGAAGAATGAAAGGAGAGAATTTGCAACTCAAAGTTTTAAAAACAAATGTTAAAAATTATTTTTACATGCAACTGGGAAATAAGATATGCCGGCAATTGGGGTATAGAAATCTTTCTTGCCTTAAAAGAAAATAAAGGGGAAGGGGATAAGAATGGGTGTGTGATAGAAGGGAGGACAGACTGGGGGAAGGGGTAATCAGAATGCACCCCATCTTAGAGTGGGGGAGGGGAGAGATGGGGAGAAAATTTGGAACTCAAAATCTTGTGAAATGAATGTTGAAAATTACAAATTAATAAATTTTTAAAAATTTATAAAGAAATAAGTTGAGGGAATAGGGTAAAGAAGGGTATAGAAGGGTGTCTAGATTAATAGGAATGGAATAAGAAGGAATAACATATATTTGGAAGGCTATAAACATCTTCTAAATTCAGATAGAAACCAGAGGGTAAGGGGAAAGGGTGGAGGGAGACAAGAAGAGAAGGATCTTTGGAGAGGGTTTAGGTTAGGTAATAGGAGGGCAAGATAGCAGGTAGAAATAAAGTAGAGGAGGCAGGAGGGATACTAAATAAGAGATACAAACATAAAACAAAGATCAAGAGTGGAATTTATTAGGGAAAAAAAGCAAGGGTAGTAATCATGATCTCAGACAAAGTTAAAGCTAAAATAGATTTAATCAAAAGAGAAAAACGGGGCGGCTAGGTGGCACGATGAATAGAGCACCAGCCCTGGAGTCAGGAGGAGTTCAAATCCGACCTCAGACACTTAACACAAAAACTACCCATGTGACCTTGGGCAAGTCACTTAACCCCAACTGTCCTCCAAAAAAGTAAAAAGCAAAAAAACAAAGAGAGAGAGAGAGAAACAGGGAATCACTACCTGTCAGCCGTATTAATCAGTATTGTTTTAAACTATTTAAAATATCTAGATAGTATAAAGTTGGAATATTGCTGTAGTGTAGGAAATTATGAGTTGATGGACTTAGAAAAATATGGGAAGACTTGGACTTAAGAAGGAAGATGTTATCTACCCTCAGAAAAACAGGACAAACAGGTATAGTATGGTCTTTTATAGATGCATATGAATATACATGTCTATATATGAGTATGATTATAGATATCTAAGTGTATGTGTATATGTGTGTATATGTATGTATGGAAATATACATATATTTTATGAGCTTAATTGTAGCCTTCTTGGGGGACAGAGAGGGGGGAAGAAAGAGGGGAAAAGAACAGAATAAAAAGTGCACATCAGAGAACAAAAGTTAAAAGGAAGCAAAGAGGGACAGCTCTGAACATAATGTGTGGTATTTATTATATAGGCTTTCTTGAAATGGAAATTTATTGCTGTATATTTTCAATTCTCTCACATTCTGCTGTGCACATGACAATGCTTTTTTTTCTTTTCTTATTTTGTATTTAAATTTATAATATTTTAAAATTTTCTTATTATGTATTTAAGTTTTAGTATTTAAGTTCAAAATAAATTTCTTCTTAAAAAAAGAAATAGAATGGTGGATCAGTGGAAGAGACTAGGTACACAATATCAGTAGTAAATGACTATAGTAATCTAGTGTCTGATAAACCCAAAGATGCAAGCTTTTGGGACAAGAGCTCATTATTTGACAAATATTACTGTTATTCAATACTGTACTAGAAATGCTAGCTATAATTATAAGAGAAGAAAAAGAAATGGAAGGAATTGGAAAGCGGTTGAGCAAAAAGTAGGTATAGACATATATCTCATACCATGTTTCAAGATAAAGTTAAAATGGGTATATGATTTAAATTCAAAGGGTGATATCATAGACAAATTAGGGGAACATGGAAAATTTTACCTGTCAGATCTATTGATAAGGGAAAAATTTATGACCAAAGGAGATAGAGAACATTACAGGATGTAAAATGGATAATTTTGATGACATCAAACTCAAAAGATTTTGCACTAACAAAACCAGTGCTGCCAAGATTAGAAAGAAAGCAGGAAAATGGGGAGAAAACTATATCAAGTGTCTAGTAAGGCTCTCATTCTCAAATATATAGAGAACTGGATCAAATTTATAAGAATAGGAGTCAAAGGATATGGTCAAAGGATAAATGGTCAAAGGATGTGAACAGGCAGTTTTCAGAATAAGAAATTAAAAGTGTCTATAGGTATATGAAAAAAAATGCTCTAAATCACTTTTTTGGTGAGGCAGTTAGGGTTAAGTGACTTGACCAGGGTGACATAGCTAGTAAGTGTCAAGTGTCTGAAGTTGCATTTGAACTCAGGTCCTCCTGACTCCAGGGCTGGGGCTCCATCCACTGTCCCATCTAACTATCTGCCCCCTAAATCACTATTGATTAGAGAAATGCAAATTAAAGCAACTCTGAGGTACCACCTCACACCTAATTTAGCTAATATGACATAAAATAAAAATGACATGTTGGAGCGGTTTGTGAAGAAATATGGACACTAATGTACTGTTGGTGAAGTTGTGAACTGATCTAGCCATTCTGGAAAGCAATTTGGAACTGTGCCCAAAGGGCTATAAAACTGTGCAGAACTTTGACCCAGTAATACCACTACTAGGTCCGTATGTCAAAGAGATGAAAGGAAAAGTACTTATATCTACAAAACTATTTATAGCAGCTCTTTTTGTGGTGGCAAAGAATTGGAAATTGAAGGATGTCCATCAGTTGGGGAATGACTGAACAAGTTGTAGTGTATGGTTGTGATGGAATACTATTGTCCTCTAAGAATGATGAGCATGATCCTTTCAGAAAAAAAAACTGGTATGAACTGATACAAATGAAGTAAGCAGAACCAGAAGAACATTGTATACAGTAACAGCAATATTATATAATGATCAGCTATGAATGACCTAGCTATTAGCAGCAATACAGTGGTCTAGACCAGTGGTTCTTAACCTTCCTAATGCCACAACCCTTTAATACTCGTATGTGGGCATATCTGCATATGGGCGGACCCACATGGAGATGGATGGAGGAGCAGTGTCTCAAGACGATTGGAAATACGTGTTTTCCAATGGTCTTAGGCGACCCCTGTGAACAGGTCATTTGACCCTCAAAGGGGTCGCGACCCACAGGTTGAGAACCACTGGTCTAGGCAGTTCTGAAGGACTTATGATGAAAAATGTCAGAGAGAAAACTAATGACTTCTGAGTATAAATGGAAGCATACTTTTAAAAACTTTTTCTTTTATTGGGGGGGGTGCCTGTGTTTTCTTTTGTAGCGTGGTTAATGTGGAAATGTTTTGCATGACTGCACATGTATGATCTTTATCAAATTGCTTGGTGTCTCAGGGAGAGGGAAGGACAATAATGAAGGGAGAGAATTTGGAACTCAAAATTTAAAAAGAAATGTTAAATTTTTTTACATGTAATTGAGAAAAAAAATAATAATGCATATTCATATAGTCCTTTAAGATTTACAGATTTTCTTGCCCATAACAACCATATGAAATAAATAAGTAAAGTGGTATTTCCCATATTTTACAGTGTCCAGGAGAGGACATTGAGTCTCAGTGGTACTGACTTATCCAGGACATCCATACTCAACTATTGAAATAGCCTAAGTCTCCCTTATCTTCAGTTTGTGAGGGATAATTTATAGTGAAGTTTCCCCATTCTGAAAAATCAAATCTAGAGTGGCTTCAGTATTCACTAGGCCTAAGTTTAGAGGTCACCTGACCTTACAGGAATCTGGGACTTAGAGCAATGGAGACCCTCCCCAGTGCCACCTCAGCACAAGATATGCCAAATAAGGATAAGACTGCTTTCCTGGCCTTGCATTGGACACCCACATATTTCCTGGTCCTTTGTCTCAGAGACAGATTCACCCACTTAGATTGTGGGCCAGCCTCCCTACCAATGAGAGTGAAGGCCACTGAGGGGGAGGGAAGGGAGTTTGGGTTTCTGCAATAGAAGGTTATATAACCATGGGCTGGTTTCTACCTGTTGCTTTCTCCCTGGCAGCCGCCATTTGAGCTACAGGGGCAGAGTACTTTCTCATGAAAAAGAATAAAGACCTTTTCTGACTTCAGATTCAGACTCCGAACTCTTTCATCTCACATAAGTTTCTCTCTTTTCCAATCCCTCTTCCATATAGCTGCCAAAGTTGACTTTCAGGTATATGAGGCAATTAAGCTTTGTCAAAAAAAAGTAGGAGTCATGGGTGGAAGTTATAGAGTGACAGATTTCTTCCAACAAGTATTTATTAAAAGTGCGTTATGTGCCAGGCAGGCACTTCTAAGTACTTTACAAATATTATTTTATCCTCACAACAATCCTGTGAGGTAGATGCTATACCTATTTTACTATATATACTATACAGTGCAGAAACTGAGGCATTCAGAAGTTAAGTAACTAGTCCATGGTTATATAACAAGTAAGTGTCTGAAGCAAAATTTAAACTTAGGTCTTCCTGACTCCAAATCCAAGACTATCCACTGTGCAGCTGTGCAGCTATCTAGCTGCCTCTAAACTTAGATCTATGTAAGGAAAAACTTCCCAACACTTAAACACAAACACTTGTTTGTCCTTTGTTCTCAAAGAGAACCATGACATCAGGAAAGTGATGCCATGAATTGCAAGGGAATTGTATTTAAGTGAGAGACGGCTGTGCAAATCACCAGCTGCACTTTCTCCTCCAGAGCCACTTGAGTCCAATGGCAAGATACAGATCAGAGCAACTGGAGGTGTTCCGCAAAGATTAGAGCTATCCTAAGGTTGAATGGACCACCTTAAAGGTGGTCTAGCAGTCATCAAAGCAGAGGCTAGGTAGTCTCTCCAAGATCTTCTACATGACTATCAAATTGATATTCCTAAAACACAGATTTGATGATGCCATTACTCTTCTAAAAAATCTTCAAGGGCTCCCTTTTGCCTATAAGACTGAGAAAACTAAAAACAAATGTGTATCATTTTCTAATTGATTCTATTTATAATTAATTGATTTTTGCCACTGCAACTGCCTAAGCCAATGGTTCTCTGTCTCTGAACCTAGTTCAGACCTCAGATGGCTTGTAATGGGTTAAGTTTAAAAATCCAACTCTCCTACTAATAACTGTTTTGTTCTTAAATTAAGGACTTTTGTTGTCTTTGGGGGATGCAGTTTGCTGTAAAGGGGTTGGGTCTAATATCTTTACACCCCCAGGCTATCTTTCAAGCATATTTAGTTTACTTTCCAAAAAGTTGGGGCTACCATCTTACAGGTAGACTCAAACAACGAGCACTTCTTGGGCTCAGGAGGGAAGGGGTGTGTGGCTATTGCTAGCCCCTCATTACCAAACTTCCAACCAATCATGTCCTCAATCATGGTGTCCCCAAGAGGAGCTGTCCTTTTGTTCAGGCTCTTTGGCATAAACCGAAGCAAACCATTGACCCCATTCACTGATAGCTGTACCCATTATTGTTAATAAATGTTATCTTGCATGGAGAGAACATGTCTCAGTTTACCTTTTTTAAAAAAATTGTGATTGTGACAAGGACAAAATAAACTCTTTAGGCTGGCATTTAAAGCCTTCTATAATATGGGCTCCACCTACTTTTCTTGTCTTATTTCATATTACTTCCACGAACCACGTGCCCTAGTCATTATGGCTTGTTGGCTTTTGCCAGAAAACTTACCATCTGCCACTTTCATACTTTTGAACCTAAGATTTATCCCCATGCCTGGAATGTGTTTCCACCTTCCACCTGCCTTTTAAAATCCCTACCTCCTTTCAAAGGATAGCTCAGCTGGAACATCCTATGCAAAGCTTTTACTTTGGCAGTGCCTAGTACATAGCAGGACTTTAATAAATGTTTAATGAGCACATTATTCTAATTATAGGTGGTCTGACCAGGGCAAAGTATAAAATCTCTTCCCTAATCCTAGGAAGGACATTCTGTCCTTCAAAGCAGTCTAGGATTAGTTTAGGTTGTATTTTTATTTTTGTCTGCCAAGTAGTACTGTTGGCTTGTTGAACTTACAATCTACTAACATGCCCATTTTTTTCAAATGAATTATTTTCTAACCACACTTCAACCATATTGTATTTGTGAAGCTGGTTATTTGAACCTAAAGGTAGAACTTTACATATATCTCTGTTGTAATTCAAACTCGTAAGTTTAGGCTGTTGTTCTAACCCAAGGATACAGAACCTGTGACCTCAAAGTCACATGTGGCCCTCTAGGTCCTGAAAATTTCAGTCAAAGGGCCATACTAGAGGACCTAGAGGGCCACATTTGGCCTTGAGGTCACAGGTTCCCCATCCCTGTTCTAACCTGTTGAGATATATTTGAACCCTGCACTCTGTCATCCGCCATTTAGCTATTCTTTTAACTTTGTCGTCCATAAATTTGATAATCATGCCATCTATTCATTTAAGTCATTGATAAAAATGTAAGTCAGGGGCAAGCATAGAAGCATGGGATACTGTGAGCCAAGTTAACTACAAGCCATAATGACAAGTCTTTGGTTATAGTCATTCAACAAGTTAAGAATCTATGTAACATGCACAGAGGAAAATAACAAAACTGAATACTTAGTAATCATAATAACCAAACTTGGCCCCAGAAAAGGAAGAACATTCAATTCCCTCTTTTCTTTGTAAAGGTAAACTAGGGTCTATTTGGACATTGCAGCGTCTGTTGATATATTGGTTACTTTGGCTGAACTGCTTTATTTTTCTTTTTAAAATCTTTGTTTGAAGGAATGACTCACAAAGTATAAGGGAGGGATATACTTGTGCAATGAAAGTAAAGTAAAAACAAGGTATTAGTAGAGAAATGATGGACTAATAGTGCAGAATAAGACATTTTTAGACATGGCAAATGCATTGGATTGTTTTTGCTTAACTATTACAAAGAACTTTGTAACACTTCACAGGTTCATATGCATTTTTTCTTTGTATACTGATATCTTCATGTTAATTTTTGAGTTCATAATAAAATAAAATTCATAATAAAAGAAAATTTAAATTTAAAAGGACAATTATGATAAATATATTTTTAAAAATCTTTCTAGCTACATTTGTTTTTCTGTCTTGTCCAAAAAGATACCATGATGGAGCAGCTGGGTGGTGCAGTAAATAGAGCACTGGCACTGGAGTCAGGAGGACCTAAGTTCAAATCTGACCTTAGACACTTAATACTTACTAGCCATGTGACCTTGGACAAGTCACTTAACCCCAATTAGCCTGCATTCCACCTCCAAAAAGCAAGAAAAAGAAAAAAAAGATACCATGAGATATTTTATCAGCAGTTTTGCTGAAGCTTAGTAATAATGGATCATAGGCCCTTCTAACACTGTAAGCTCCATTAGCAAGTATCTTATCAAGATTCTGTTTCTCACAGTTCCAAACCTGATGACTTCACTCAGTAGAAACTTAAAATATTTGCTGAATTGAATTTATAGATCAAACATGTAGGCAATAGCCTCAACTTTTTATTTTGTTGGTAAGATAGGACATTAACTCATTAAAAAGTTAAAGGCATTATAAAATTAAAAGTTCTAAAATGAGTGTCATGGGAATAAAGTGAAAATTGAACAAATATTTATTAAATTCTTAAAGACATTGTTCTGGGCATTGTAAATATAAAACCAAATAAACAGTCTCTGCCTTCAAGAATTTTTTTTATTCTATTAGAGTTTACAACATGATAAATAATCTAATATAATTTGAGGAGGGAAAGAAAACTAACAACTAGGATAGTCTTCTGATAGGCCATGTAGTGGAACATGAGTAAAACACTAAAAGAAGCTAAGGTTTTTATGAGAAAAATAGGAAGAGGAAGTATATTCCAGCCCTAGTAGGGGAAAGATTAATGATTACAGGTAGCCAAAAGATTTGGCTCAGATTGTATATCTGCTTAGTATGCTGTAGAAATGATTTCCATACAGAAAAGGATTGCACTATGTGGTCTCTGGGGCCATCGATTGAGTGGGTTGCATTAGGCCTAGAAGATTTCCTGGGACCACTTGAGCTGAAGGACAGGTAGGATCTGAGTAGATGGAAAGAAAGAGGTAGGGCAATGGGATAGAAATAATATAAGCCAAGGCTTAAAAGTAAGAATCTCTTTTTGTTTTAGCTCTTGTTGAAGAAATTCTCTGAAAAGGCTATTCCCGTATCTTTATAACAATGACAGTTTTTCAGCACCTCTGGGTCATAAGGCTGAATACCAGAGTTCAAATACAAAAATTAATGTGGAAAGCATAGAAGATAGAGTTTAATCTGTACTAACCCTAGGAAAGTGTTTTGTAAAAATATGTACTTATTAATGTCTCCATAGAATTTAATAAAGATAAAATGAGGCACAGAATTCTAAGCTTTATCAGTTTATTAGCACAGTATAAACCTATTAATTAAATGGGTCAAATGGCTACCGTGGTTAGGCCAATGACCCAGAGAAGGAGGTGCAGCTCCTTCTAATAAGCATAAAACAAAGAACAGAATCAACTAGGTGAAGAAAATAATATAATTGGTTATAGGGTTAGAAGCATCATGGGGATGACATGATTGGTAACATTGAGAAGAGCAGACTAGTACCCATGTAGGGCTAGTAACCACCTCCCTCTATCATAGAGGAATTCTTGGTTGATTTATGGGATCCATTTGCATCCTGAGGCCATTGAAAGTGGACCAAAGATAACAGATTCCCTGGCTCCTATGAGAGAGATAAGACCCTCTTTAATTGTACAAGGACAGGCAAGGATGGACAGCATATGTTTTTAATTTAAATTTACTTATTTACTTTTAGTTTACAATATTCAGTTCCACAATCCCTCGAAATTCAA
>CM053586.1:260637640-260656578 GCA_028646515.1 Pseudochirops corinnae
ACTCTGGTCTTTCTAGATCTTTCTCTGAATGTAGGTATCTCCTTCCATCCTGAGACTTGTAGGGTTGTCTTATAGCTGTGTGTTGCTGAGAAGAGTCCAGTTTATCAAGGTTGGTCGTCACACATATGATGTGTCTGTGATCGTATACACATTTCTCTTGGTTCTGCTTTTCTCACTTAGCATCAGTTTGTGTAAGCCTCTCCAGTATACATGAGTTTTTAAAAACACTGAACACATGCCATATAGCCTTAGAGGCTATTCTAAAAAAAAGATAAAATATCTTTGTATTTACAGTGTTTGATCTTGGGATAGGCACCTCTCTGGGACACAGTTTATTCATTTGTAGGACGTGAGGGAACGGACCCGCTTTTTTCAAGTCCATTCTGGTTTGTGTTTCTCCCTTAGACCCAAACACTTAACATGCTGTCTCAATCAGAATACACAAAATAGTACAGCCTTTTAAAATGTCTTCAGGGTTGTCACTGGAAATAGTTTTTGCTTTAATGAGTTTCCTTAGCTAATTATTATGCACACAAAGTATATAAAACTGTTGGTTTAAATGATCGCATATAATTTTAAAATTTAGGGTTTTAAGCCATTTACAGTTTGTCCTCTGTACCCACAGATTTCATTTTCAAACTACAGAAAATTTTTTGATCAGTAACCTATTCAGCATCATTTATAAAACATAAGTACTTAATAAACCAGCATTAATATTAACAAGTTAATCAAAGTGAATCTTAAATGTTTTATGGGAAGCTGGAGCCTTGATATTTGGTGTGCACTAAACTCTCTCTCTTCTTCTTAACTATAAGAGCAACATCATTTTTCAGTTTCCACAGGCTGGCTTCAAGTAGTTCACCAATGTCCTTTAAGAGATGTGATTGTCTTTGTGTAAAAGGACGTAACATTTGATTGTCTTCCTGAAAAATAAATGAACCAAAATGAGTAAGAGTAGATGTGGTTTGTTTTTTGTTTTGTTTTGGAATAATGTAATAGCTAAGGAGGCCCTGGCTTTGTCACATAGAGCTCAGCCAAGGACCACATGCTATACCTCACTTCTGCTGTTACCCACAGAAGTTAACTCTTCACAAAAGAAGTTGAATGACTAATACCTTCCAGGATACTATTAAATATATTGGGGAAAAAAATCCATTTACCCATAGAAAATGGAAGTAGCTCTTTACTTACAGGAGGCCTATTATGTCTTAGCTTGAGAAATTGTCCTCTCACTATGTTCATACTTTGGTAGAAGCCCTTAAGAGCTTTGGCAAAGTCAGCATCATAGCTGGTCCGAGGAGTGTACACCTGGGGAGCATCTCTGTGTGATGCTGCTTGTGCAGTTATCCTGGATGCACTGGATAGTTTATGATCTGGAAGAGAGTGGTTTTTTTTTTTCTTTAGGGTTACTCAGTCCAATCCAGTATGTAGGCATAGGCTGTTTAAAGTAATTGGTAGTGGAAAAGGGAAAACTGTTTGCAAAACTTACATCATCCTGTTAAGTGAAAAAATTCAGTAATACTGAAGAATTACTCTGCAGAGTAGCAATCTGAGAAACATCCTAATTGGAAGCCTATCATTGATAACATAATCCGGGTTTAAGTGCATCACTGACCTTGTCCAGGACCACATCCCTTTAGTGAATCCTTGAGAAGCATGTTTTCTTCTCTTAGGGCTCTGTTAATGTTTCTGAGCAGTTCTATTTCCTGTTCTAACTTCAGCAGCTTCAAATAAAGTTCTGCCATTTGGTTTGATGTATCCTGTAAAGTAATTCTGGCATGTAATAACTTAGTCTAGCCTCATCTTTTCATAGATTGCCTAGCTATCTTTTCTGGAGATTATTACTTTTAGCATAATGTGAAAAGTCCTTTTGAGGAGGCAGGGACAAATGAGTCACACTGATGAAGGTGGAAAAAAAAATCCACCAACCGAAATAGGTGTAATCATTTGAACACACCTGGTTGGCCTCTTGAGCTATTAATGTTTTCATATTGTCTACCAAAATGTTGCCTTCCCATGTGATAAGGTCTTGCTGAGTACAGTTCAGTTCAGTACAGCCTTCTGTGGTAGGATACAGATTATTAAAAAACAAAACAAAACACAAGTTCAAGTTTCTCTTCTTAGTTCACTAGATCAGATAATATTACTAACTGTATATTAGTCACGTTCTGGATTAAGGAGCTAGGAAGCCCTGTGAATATGAACAAAAACTGGAAAAGTTACTCTTTTTACTAAACGTGGATATACACACTTGTCTAGAATGATGATTCCCCCCAAAAGAAAATTTAAAAGATACCTTGAAGACCCCATAAATCAACAATTAGAGCATTTTTCTGTAAGTAATTCAAGAACTCATGAGATGTATTTAAGGCCACAAAATGGACTGTCTCTTCAATTTTGGCATTCACATTTTTCCATACAGGCTTTGTGTACAAAGTGATTGGAAGCTCATAGACTTTGTAGCTGAAAAAAAGAATGCAGCATAAGCATTAAGACTATGGAGTAATTTTCATGAACAAGAACAGTACTACTTCAAGATTTATAGCCTAAAATGTGGCCTTACCATTGCCCATTCTAGCACTTAAGAAGCTCCTAGAAGGGGCAGCTAGGTGGTGCAGTGAATAGAGCACCGGCCCTCCAGTCAGGATGACCTAAGTTCAAATGTGGCCTCAGACACTTAACACAAAAAATGACCTTGGGCAAGTCGCTTAACCCCAATTGCCCTACCTTCCCCTCTCCAAAAAAAAAAAAAAAAAGCAACTAGAAGTTGCTACTGTAATCTCATTAAGGATGCCTTGAAATTATGTATCTCTTTAAGAAATCAGTGCTTTACATGCTTACCACCTACATGGAACTCAAATGTTATTTTTCCAGTAGGATGTTTTGAAGTCTTGACATTTTATAATGTATAATGAATAGCTCCAGGCATATGTAAAAATATAAATACATGTCCCATGTGTTAGATGGTAATTATCTCTTACTGCTTATATTAGATGATGTTGGAAAACAAATAAATAGGCTTTTAAACATCATGTTTCTTCAACATAATATTAGGATACCACTACCAACCAGTTTTCTATTTTAGACTTGGCACATGCCACAACAATCCTCAGTGATATTTAGGAGAGATGCTCAATGAATCTAAAATGGTGGTAGATTGTTTAGGAGAAAGCTCATGATTATTAAATCACATATAGTATGTGGTTGTATATGTACATGTATGGATATTCATGTAGATGTCTTATGTAGTTGAAGAAAAAGAAGTTAGAGAAAATAACAACTAAAAATTGGATGGCCTCATATTTAGACTACCAGGTTAACAAAGAACATTGTTAGGAACCAATGGAACATAATACCCAATTTGTATGCCCCTCCTTGCATCTTCCTTGAGCCATTTAATGCCAAGGCACTGTATAATCTGAATCTGGAAATCAATCCTCTTGCCAAGCAGCTCTAAAGGGTCAATAACCACGTCATCCTCGCCATAAGCCCTGTAAAACAGGAGAAGGAAATGCATTGTATGCTGAGATACTGACTGTTGCCCTGAGGTATCATTAATGGATGAGGGAAGGGCTGTGAGGGGAAGAGGACATACCACCAGGTCTATGGTAACACTTGAAAGTCACCAATGACCTTAAAGTTGGTCATCATAATTCACCACCAGTAGTCTCCAGACTTTTCTGATCATTCCCCCCCACCTCCCACTTAGCACAGTGCCTAGTACATAGTATATACCTACTAAATACATTTTTAGTCATTCAAATACATGTATACTTAGTTATGTTATATGTATGTTCATAGTTATGTACATTTTAAAACATAGAAATTTTAAAAGGATGAGATGGAGATGAAATAATATTTGATCCTTGAGGAAATAGGAAACCACTAGCACTTACTGATCTGAACTAGGTGTGTGAGTGAAGAGAAGGGGAATAATTGGAAGAGCATCTACCATACTTGACAATTGATTGGCAATGGGACATAAAGGAATGTGAGAAATTGAGGATAACACCCATGTAGGACTGGAAGGTATTAACCTTCTAAATAGGAAACAGGTGGGTTTGGGAGAAGAAAGATCATTTTTTATTTTTAAATAATATTTTTTCTCTCCAATTACACGTAAAAATAATTTTTAACACTTGTTGATTTAAGTTTAGAATTCTAAATTCTGTCCCTGTGCCCAGGAGTTTATAACCTTCTGAGGGGTGTCTGCTGAGTCCACAAGGTGATCTAGGGAGCAGGGAATGTTAAGGGTATGGTAAGGAGCAGGGTGTGAATTTTGCAATTACACCTGCTGGTAGTTGCACAGATAATTCTTCGGGTATAATTGCTCTGAGAAGTTCCCTCTCAGAGCAGAAGGGGCCATGTTGAAAGCTTGCATAACCATGGGGCACAACACGAGAAGCACTCATGACTGGCTCTCAGAGAGATGGTGGGATGCTATACATAGGATGAGAAAAAATAAAGGGTAGCACCAAATGGGCAACCTGAGAAGTACACTAATATGCCAGAGGCACAAAAACGAAAGAAAGGCTTCTGGGTAATATAGGTAAATCCTCTTTGAAAGTCTGTGATAAAACATGGACCAGCTTCCCAGGATGAGGTAAGGGTGGGGAGACAGGGTCTCTGGGTCTTATGAAGGCAGCACCTACCCTGATTGGTAGGATTGGTAGCAAAAGTGCTAACAGATGAAATCAAGGGTCCATATCAAAGTATAAAGAATTATGCTTGTTCTTTTTTAAATGCCTGTACTGATCTAGCACTGGGACACGAGGCACTTGTATATGACTGTTCCCTCATGCCATGGATGTGCTTGGTGGTCATGAAGGAGAGTTCAATCATCAGTTTCCTGGGATACTGCTAATTGTTAGATTGCTACAGCTCTGGATACATAGAGCTAGCGTCACTGGTGGGACTTTAAAAGCATGTGGCTACTGTTTTAACTTAAAGGACTCATAGCTTTTTGTTGCACAGAAATAAAGGAAAATCAATAACAATAATATTTTGGATTTATGTAAGCATTTTGCACTGCTACTGCTACAACATCTCAGTCCTCACTAACCTTTCTTCCTATTCATCAGACACGTCAAGTTGATAAGGAAATATAATTCTGGTGTTCCCTTGACAAGGAAATAGAGTCATAGGTATTATTTGATAGACCTAAAGTCATTCAATAAGTTACTTATAACAAGTAATTTTACTTCTTTCGGGCAGCGAGGTGTCATAGTAAAGTACTGGGGCTGGAGTCAGAAAGACCTGAGTTCAAATCTGAACTCAAACACTTAGTAGCTGTATGACCCTGAGGAAATCACTTAACCTTAATGTTTGCCTCAGTTTACTCATCTGTAAAATAAGCTGGAGAAGGAAATGGCAAACCAGTATCTTTGCCAAGAAAATCCCAAATTGGGCCATGAGGAGTTGGACACAACTAAAAAAAACCGACTGAACATCCCCCAAAGTTTCTAGCCCAGCACTATCTGTAGAGCCGGTCAGGTTTCAGTGAATACATGATTAAACATGGCTCTAAGTCTAGTACCTTTTACCAACAGACCATACTGCCTCCTGTGAATTTTCCAGATATTGTTAGAAAAGTTTCAAAAGGAGGAAAGAAGAGAAGGGAGGAAGAAACCTACTCTCCAGTTCTGGAACATGGGATTATGTTGACGAGTAGGATGGCCTCTTCCAGCCCTTCAGAGTTCAAAAGTTCTTCCTGCTCTTCAAGTTTCATGCAATAAGCAAGAGGCTGGAGCCATATGTGAGCAGATCCTAAACGAATGGCCTCGACAGGATCCCAGAATGGGTCATCTTCTTGAGCTACATGGACGTCTTCTCCATTTAGAAAGTGCTGGTAAATTTCCTCCATTAGGTATTTCCTGTTGATGAACTTGGCTTTAGACCACATCCACACCTGGAAATGCAAAGTAAGATCGGTAACGTTTTAATGATTTTTTTTTTTAGCTCTTTTTATTCTAACTGGATGAATGCTGTGACCTCAGGTAATCAGACCTGGGAGAGTTGTTGTTACGTCATTCAGTTACTTCTAGCTCTTCGTCACCCCATGGATCATATTGTCCATGGAGTTTTCTTGGCAAGGATACCGGAGTGGTTTGCCATTTCCTTTTCCAGCTCATTTTATAGATAAGGCAACGGAGTCAAACAAAGGTTAAGTGACCTGCCCAGAATCACACAGCTAGGAAGTGTCTGAAGCTGGATTTGAACTCGGGTCTTCTTGACTCCTAGTCCGGAGCTCTTAACAACTGTGCCTAGCTGGTGCTGAGTAGGCACTGCTGAATTGTTGAATTTAATTGAATGAATCAGATCGGACAATGGAATGGGTGATCAGTTTACCAAGATCAGGCTACTTCTGCAAGGTCATAAACAGGGAGTGTGCTGTGTTGTTAGTCAACAATCTCTTTCCTTCCTGATACAGTGACTGGCCAGGCTTAGTGGTGCAGTCAGTGATCACTAAGGGAAGACCACAGGGCTCAGAACCTTAATCTTGCATCGTTCCCATGATGTCCAAACAACTGAACTCACACCCACACTTGGAAAACATTCAGTCTGAGGGAAACACATCAAAACCCATCTCTAAATGAAAAAGCTCAAGGGTTGACCATCTCAGTCTCAGACCATTTCTCCTAGTCCTTCCAACAGGCCTGGGCTTGGGCAAAACCTCCCATAGGTGTGGTACATGAATGCAGCAGAAAATTTATAGAAGCCACCAGTCATTTAGAAAGCTGCAATGTTCTATCTGCAACTTAAAAAAATGTTTAGAACTCCAGGAGCTCAGCAAGTTAGGAACTGTATAACTTTGTGTCTTGTGAACAATTATTCATGCCCATTTTAGAAATTACAAATCACAACCTTCACTTCTTATTTTATTACTTATCACTGAAATTTGTGGTTTTATCAGTATAGGTGCTACCTTCACAAGACCCAGAGGTCCTCTCTCCCCACACTTACCTCATCCTGGAAAATTGGTCCATGTTTTATCATAAATTTCCCATAGAGGAAAGCCAGAAGCCTTTCTCTCATTCTTTCAGTGCCTCTAGTATGTTAGTGTACTTCTCAGGTTGCCCATCTGTTACCTTTCATTCTCAGTACATGATTGGCTCTCATTCCCTTTCTAGTCATTACTTTCATGATAATTTTCCTTTTTTTTTTTTATGTGTATAAGTTTCTAGAATATTGTGTCCAGTTTGGGATTCCACGACCAAAGAAAAAGATTTTGAAAAGGGCCCAAAGAGTAGACCTGGAGGTGAAGGGGAGACTAGAGGGCTATTCAACTGGAGAGAGAAGACAGAGCAAGGAGCTTCGTAGGACATCAGATGTATTAAGGCTGTTATTGGATGGTGACTAGCTCTTTTTTTCACTGAGGGAGCAGGATCATAGTTCTTGAGCTGGAAGACACCTTAGAAGCCATTGAGGCTAAGCCTCTCATTTTTCAAATGAGAAAACTAATGCATGGTGAATTTAAGTGACTTGCACAGGGTCAGAATCGCAGAATTTGAGAACTGGAAGGGATCTTATCGGTCATTTAGGCTAATCTGTATTTGAAAGGAACCGCCACTCTAACATACTTGACAAGTGATATAAATGTCTAAAGATGGGATTTGAACCCAGATTTAGGTTACATATAAAAGACAATTTCTGAATTTTTAAATTTGGAGTGAGCTAACCCAGGAAATTGAACAATTCTCCATCCTCACCGTTTTTTCCTCCATTCAATGTCAATGGTTTATAATCAGTATTTACATTTGAAACAGTGGCACAGTGGATAGAATGCCAGGTCTGGAGCAGGAGGATTCATCTTCCTGAGTTAAAATCTGGCCTCAAACACATAATTTGCTGTGTGACCCTGGACAAGTCACCTAACCCTGTTTGCCTCGATTTCCTCATCTATAAAATGGGCTGGAGAAAAGAATGGCAAACTGCTCCAGTACCTTTGCCAAGAAAACCCCAAAAGGGGTCACAAACAGTTGAATACAACTGAAAAACAACCCACCTTTCAAACAGACAAAAGAACAGGAAATAGGGTCAAAAGTATTTTTTCTTTTCTTTTTTCTGTTTTGTTTTGTTTATGGGGGTGGTAGAGGGTGGACAGCTTCCTTTCTTTACTGGTTTCTTCTGAGATATGGATTAAACTCAACATTTGTACTCCTAGTTTGGTCTTCCAAATCAGTCCCATTGTTCTGAATGTCTACTACATGGGCCATGGTTCCTTTACTTTTTGAGAAGATTCTTCAGTTTGTCTTTTGTTACCTTTTGTTCACCTACATTTGTTGGTATTCTCTGCTTCCATGGATGAGGTAAACATTTTCAAATGAAGCACAGTCACCCTCAAATGAATGTTTGTGCCTTCCCCATGTAGCCTCACCTCCTGAGTCTCTCTGTTGGTCACCTTCACTATGACTTCCTTTTGCAGATCGTAACCTTTAGAATCGGATGATGCCAAATTCTTCACTCTTAGCTCCAATTTAAGCCCCTGGAAAAGGAAACACTTTTCAGAAGGCTATTCTAACTTCGTCAGGCTTCAGGATATATTCTCTATCCTCTTATCTTTCCACAACTAAGAAACAAACTTCTTGAAGTGTGCTGGCCTAAATATTTTATTCCAGCTCAAGGGAATGAAGGGGGTGCATATAAACAGGTCAAACTCAAACTGCAGCAAATCCTTCATGTCAGCCCAATTCATAAGGATAGATCAGTCAGGTTCTGCTTCCTGCTCTGACATTGATCAGCTTCATGACCTTGAACAATTTCTGGGGTCATGTTTCCTCTTTAAAATGAGAGATTCTACTAAATGACCACCAAGGTCTCTTCCTGCTATAAATATCTTACCTTATTAAACCAAGGATGTTATTTTAATACTAACTCTAGTTTTATTGTATTTTTTGAGGCTGGGTTTCCCTATCTTACCCAGGCTGGAATTGCAGCATCTGGACTCACTACTGATTATAATGGAAGTTTGGACCCACTCTCTCTACCTCTTAGAGTCTCTAAGCCCCACTGGGGCTCAGACCACCTGAATTCAAGCTATCTGCCAGCCTCAGCCTCCCTAGCTCTAGTTTAAGAATCTTAGAAGAGGGATCACATTCATGGACAATCCTACTGAATCTCTCTGGAGGTTCTATGCTTCTACCAGGGCAGGAGTCATGACAGAGTCTTCTTGGAAATCAAGAGATTCTGAATCTCTGAGGTGTCTGTTTAAATTTAAAATATTGCTCCATGCTCAGTTCATTCTAATCCATGTGTTTTTGGATTGTCTTCTTTTTGGAGAGAGGAGTCTATACAGACCTCATAGAATTACAGATTTAGAGGCAGAAAGGAGTGTTGGAAGCAATCAAACTCAAACTCTCCCATTTTGTACATGAAGAGACTAAAGCTGATCAAGATTAAGAGACTAGTCCAGGGTCACCCATTTGAGGCAAGATTTGAACTCAGGTCTTTCTGACTCAAAACCCAGTGCTACTTTACCCTCTGTGGCACCTAACTGCCTACACCTAAGGGGCATATGTATGTGTGTGTGTGTGTGTGTGTGTGTGTGTGTGTGTATGTAAACAAATGACTAACCAAATTAAAAGTACAGTGTATTTGAGGAGAAGTGAAGGGATGCTGGTTGGGCTACACCAACATTGCTAAATTACCTTCATCAGTTCTTCACTCATTTGATTTGCTTCTGCAACCAAAGGTATCAATTTAATATAATCCTGGAATACAGCCAGAACGCTGGGATCAACTTTTCCATCTTTATTATTTGCAGCACCTTTTAGGAAACAGAAATTAAATGAAAATTAAATGAACTTTTATTATTTTTAAATTTTTTTTGTTTTTTTTCTTTTTTGAGGGGCAAGGTAGGGCAATTGAGGGTAAGTGACTTGCCCAAGGTCACATGACTAGTTTTGTGTTAAGTGTCTGAGGCCGGATTTGAACTCAGGTTCTCCTGACTCCAGGGCCAGTGCTCTATTCACTGTGCCACCTAGCCACCCCAATTTTTAAATTTTTTAATAGAATTTTTTTGCAATTACATGTCAAGACAATTTTTAGCATTCATTTTTACAAGATTTTTAATTTCAGATTTTTCTCTCTCCTTCTTTCCCCTCCCCTCCCCTCCCCTCTTCCAAAAATGGTAGGCAATTTGATTTAGATTATACATGTGCTTTCATATAAAACATATTTCCCTATTGGTCACATTGTGAGAGAAGAAACAGATCAAAAGGTAAAAACCATGAAAAAGAATAAAGTAAGTGAAAAAATGCTTCAATCTACATTCAGAGTCCATCAGTTTTTTATCTGGATGTAGATAGTGAGTCCTTTGTGAGTCCTTTACTTTTTGTTGGTTCTGCTGTTCCAGGATTTGTTTTGGGGTGCTATTTTATGGTTGTTTGGAGGTAAATATGGGAGAGTTACAGTGATTTACTGCTTAGTCCACCATCTTAGCTCCCAGAAGTCAGTGAACTTTCATTTAGCAAGTATCAGAGTTCAAAAGACTTATTCACTCATTCATTCATTCATTCATGCATGCATGCATGCATGCCAAGAGTACCTGCCAAGTGAAAGACTCTGCTAGGTACTCCCTGAGAGACAAAGATGCCTAAGATACTGGTCCTGTGCTCAAAGAGTCTACTGTTTAATAGTAATTTTCTGATCAAATACCATATACTTCCTTGGTTTTAATGAAACTACTTTCATACCTACCTATATACCTTATTAATACACAAAACCAAAAAAACCATCCCTACTCTCAAAAGTTTATATTCTGATGAGGGCATTATATATAAACAGACAAGTAAATATAAGTCTAAGACAGAGAGAGAGCAGAGGGGGATCAGCAAAGGCATCCTGTAGTGGAGATGCTACCAGAGCTGAGCCCCAAAGGAGAAAAGGAAGGTAAGAGGCTTAGAAGTCAGAAGGGAGGCCATGGCAGGAATGGCATGACTTGTGGAAGATGGAATGTTGAGTTAATGGAACAACAAGTAGCATAATTGGTGTGAAATATAAAGCATGTGTTCACTTTGTTATTCATTACCCCAGGAGAAGGACCAGAGAGAGAGAAGCAAAGATAAATCAGGGTATTTTGCCAAAGAAAAACATCTGGAGGTAGGAGGGAGAAATTACTTTGGATGATTTATGAATATTCTTTTTCTGATAAACATCTTATCTCTATTATTCATGACCATGGGCACCACCATTTTACTAGGCAAACTAATGGTGTTTGTCTTCTTTTATAAAGGAGAGGCAGCCTTCAATGTAATATAAAAAGTATTGGATTTGAATTGAGGACACATGTTCAAATTCTGGTGGCCTTGGACAACTCACTTAACTTTTCAGAGCCTTAGTTTCCTCATCTATAAAAGGAGAGGACTACATCAGGGCTATGGACCATTTCTCAGAATTGCGTTTTTAAATGCATAAAATATAATACATAGGATTACAAAGAAACTAAAAGTGAAAATAAAGATGTAATTTTCCCCCCATCCAAATTTATGAACACCATGAAATCTAAAGAGCCTATGTATGGTGTGCAAATCTACCTCCATTCTAGGGCAGACACATGATGGAGGTGACAATTTTTGGAGAACTGATGTAACATAAACAATTAAGTCAAGTCAGCACACTGAAGACATCAAATATAAGAAATGTGAATTATGCTTACCAAGTTTATCTATACTAACTCCCTCTGCTGCTGCAAGCTCAGACTGAAAAAAGTCATAATCAAACCTTGCCCAATCGTCCTTGCTACGCTCAGAAGGAAATCCAGTGTGTTGGATCCCAAAATAACTCGGTCCTAGCGAAAAGGCAGTGGATTAAAGGATCCCAACATCCTTCCTGCTATTAAATATCACTGTTTTCAGAAGGAATTATAATTCTACCACAGGCCCAGAGAGGGATATGAGTCCAAGGCATAGGAATAGGGATGGAAATCCTGATTTTATTGATATAGGGAACTACCAGATGGGGAAACACCCTCTACCAATGGAAGTTGGCACTTTGCCTGTGATTTACAGTCTTAGAGAATTAACCAAAGCACTGAAACATTAATTGATTTATCCACAGTCACACAGTATGTGTGGAAGAGAGGCAGGGTGGTATAATGGATGAGAGAACTGGCTTTAGAACCATGAAGACCAGGAAGTCCTGTCTTGTATATACCTGAATGTCAGTGTTATATAGATGTAGATTTGCACCTCCTTTGCTACTTAGCCTCTCAGACGACTGAGAGGTTCAGTGACTTGCCCAGGGCCATACACACCAAACTCTACCTGGCTTTTAGGCTAGTTCTTTCTGGGCCACACTGCCTCTCCTTGTTTCGATATTTCTATTCTAAATAAAATTTAGTCCATCTCAGTGTTAGTATCCAAAGTCTAATTTAGCTGGGTGGGAACTATAAATAACTACTCTATTGGCATAACCATTGAGAATCTAAGTTATTTCCACAATGAGATCTCTAAGGACTTTGATGGAGAATATGTGTGTTTGTGTGTGTGCATGTATATTATAGGTATATGAAATTCTACAATACAGAGGATGGTGACTAGCTTTTACCGTCTTCACTAAAGACAGATAAATTATCTCAGGGTAGATTTCTGTTGGAGAAAAGGAAGAACTTTTTGACTTTTTGGTAGTTTGCATTGGTAACTATTGGCATGGGTTAGTAGGAAAAGGTATACAATCTCCTTCTTTGCAACTGTCCAGAAATTGAGTGGGACCTTGCTGGAGGGCAGGCAGATTAACAAGATAGCTTCTTGGAGCCCCCATCTAGGCTGAGGAATTAAGAACTCTGAATCTGAATAAAGGCACAGATTCATAGAATCTTACCCCAATCCTTGAAGGATGATTTTATTTGAAGTTGCTTGACCAACATCAGATGAACCTGAAAAATGTGAAAACATGCCATTTAAAAATAATAGGGAACAAAGCAGAACCAAAATAACAACATGTACAATTAGCACAAGTCTGTGAAAAGAAATGCTTTGAAATGGCAACAATACTAAAATAATAGTGATAGTACTTAAAAAGAACAAGAAGCTTGGTTTGTTGTCATAAAACAAACACCTGTCCTTCATTTTGACCACAACAGAATTGCTAAGGCATACCCTTTTATGGTGGTGTTTTTGGGGTGTAAATTGTGGGGGAGTCAAAAGGGATTATGCACGTTGTAGAATATGTTGAAACAAAGTTTATCAATAATGTTTTTCAAAAATCAAAAGAAAACCCAAGTGGCTTATGGTATAACTTTGCTTTCCTATCTACTTTTTTTGTTTTTTAGACTTTTTTTTTAAGGTTTGCTGTCGCTGTTAATTGTTTTTAGATTAGGTCGATCCATCTCACACAGGCAAGGAGTATAGCAGCCACTCACAGCCAGGTCCCGGTAATGATTAATATGGGAGCTTTAACCTGGGCCCCCTCCATGGGCAACCTGGTGGTCCTCATCATATTGGTGCCAAACAGTGTGGACACCTGATCAAATTTAGTACACCATGGCTTATGACTCTTGAACTCAAGTGATCCAACAGCCTCAACCTCCCCATCATCTGGGACTCCTTAACACGTGCTCTTATGCCTGGCTGTTTTTTATCTTTTAAAAAGTTTTATTGATGATTTTTTTTTTTTATCACAGTCATCTGGAGCTTATCTCAGAATATGGTGTGAGTTGTTGTTCTATACCTAGTTTCTGCCAGATTGCTTTCTAGTTTTTCTAGAATTTATTGTTGAACAATAAGTTCATATCCTAGCTTCTAGAATCATAGGGTTTATCAAAAACTATTATATTTGTTTGCTTCTGTATGTTGGATACTCAGTTTTTTCAACTGATTGACTTTAGTCAGACAATAAACATTTATTTAGCACAAACTATGTTTCAGGCACCTAGTACAGGTAGCTTTCTCAAGCTTACCTGAGGACAGGAGAGATATGGGATGACAGCTAGTGATAATGGTAAGAGCAAGTGACTTTATTTTTATTTTTATTTTATTTCTATTTTATTTTTTTAAAATTGATTTGTTTATTTACTTTTAGTGTACAAGATTCAGTTCCAGAGTCCCTTGAGTTTCAAGTTTTCTCCCCTCCCTTCCCCCCCGCCCCCACCGGCGGCATGCAGTCAAGTGCAGGATCTGCAAATACTTTCACACTGGACATTAATTTGGTTGCATAGAAAGGTTGTGTGCAATGCAGTCGACAATGGGAAAAAGGAAACAAAACCAAACATGGAAAAGAGTGATAGCATATAGATTGCTTCAGTATCCATTTAGACTCTGTTCTTTCTAGATCTTTCTCTGAATGTAGGTATCTCCTTCCATCCTGAGACTTGTAGAGTTGTCTTATAGCTGTGTGTTGCTGAGAAGAGTCCAGTTTATCGAGGTTGGTCGTCACACATACGATGTGTCTGTGATTGTGTACATGTTTTTCCTGGTTCTGCTCTTCTCACTTAGCATCAGCTTATATAAGCCTCTCCAGTATACATGGGTTTTTAAAAACACTGAACATGTGCCATATAGCCTTAGAGGCTGTTCTAAAAAAATGATAAAACATCTTTGTACTAAACACTGATGAAGAATGAAATGAACAAAATCAGGAAAGCAATTTATACCATAACACTGTAAAGGTGTGACCTCTATGGTCAATTGTGGGGAGCCAAGGAGGCTTGATCTGGGACTAAGATAAAAATCTTGACAGTATGCCCTAATACCCCTCAGGTGACGCAGCTTATAAAGGCTGGCTCCCTGGAAGACCCCCAGGGATACACTTAAAAGGACTTTTGTTTGATATCTTGACATCAAAGCCTTTGCCCCCAGACTTCAGGCACCTAAAAGAACATGTTTCTTATACTATTATAAGTCAAAATACTTGATTCTTGGGGGTCAGTTTCTATGCAGATGTCTTTGAGATTGAAGCCTTGGCTTCCAGCTCTGAAGCCTGCTCTCCCCAGGCATCCTTTGTCTTGTAGATACACTTTGATAAGAGACAACAGACTTTCCCCATGACTTCCTGGGTCCTTGATAACAAAGCCTTATCTTATCCAAGCTACTTCCAGGGTATGATAGATTATTATATTGATAATAAAATTCCAGGATGTGATTAGGATAAGAATACTTGAATCTTTGTCTTTTGGAAAAAAAACCTTGTTCAAAGAATCAGTAAATAGAGTTCATGGTTCTTCCTTGAACTACTCATATTGTCTGGTCATTTCTTATTCACATCTCTGATCATGCTTAGTGCTGGACACTGAGCAGCCCACGACAGTCAAAACATTTGTGATTCCTGAGGACCAATGATGAGACATACTATCCATGACAGAGAGGTAATAGATACAAGGTATAGAATGAGACATATGTGTACATATATACATATACTCGTGTGTATATGTATACACACATATGTATGTATGTGTTTGATAGAACCATTGAGGTTGAGGGAATTTATCTCACTTGACTGCATATTTGTTACAAGAAAAAATTTTTCTTCAATAGGATGGTGAAGGACAGACTGTTCTGTTAATTAAAAAAGTAGAAAGGAGGAGGTATGCTACAGAAGGGGAATGTTGCATGCACTTGGAGATTAGACCACTGTGTTGCTAGTTTTACTTAATTGTTTTACTTTGCTGCAAGAGATTACTGATGAAGTGGGGGTAATCTGTAAATGAATGTAATATTAAAACAAGGCACATCAATAAAACTTTAAAAAAAAAAAAAGGAAGGAAGGATGACCTCAAGTTCTGCAGATGCCAACAACAAGGATTTGGATAAGGTGATATAGAGAGGTGAAGTAAAATTTAGCTAACAACTAGATGAAAGAATGGAGTTATTATTTATAGCTGTAGGAATAAAAACATTGGGCACCACTAGAAAAATACAAAGTAAGTTAAATACCAGCTTGAATGAAATGCTGGAGAACTCCTGTGAGTTGTGGGTCCTCATTGACATTAAAGAGGTAAGGGAAAGCCTTGGTCATCTGCCGTTCCTAGAATGGAAACCAGAGTTAGTGGTACCATCAAGAACACGTCTGAGTCAGGCTTCCTTTTCCATCTACTTCCCTTGAAAATGATATTACTTATATACCTTAGAGAATATAGGACAACACTATAATTTAACCAAATCCAGAAGACAAACAGAGGGAGAAAAGGTTTTAAAAAATAGTGGTTCCTCTGGATAAGGAAACTTAGCATTATGCTAAATAATTATATTTTTTTCCTTAAGACCATGATAAAAATTCATACCCCATCAAAGTGAAGCTTTCATCACTGAGAATCACTTGGTTAGGGTTAGTTTCAAGACATTATCTGTTCCAGACAATCAGGAGTGGACATTATTTGGTCACCTGAGGCCACAGGCTGGCATATTGAAATTCATCAAATTGGATGGTAATAAGTGATAATCTAGAATTCTTCATATAATCTTTTTATGACAAGATAAGGAGCTTTTATTGTCTCAAGGATAAAACACAAACTCCTCAGCCTGGTATGTAAGGTCCTCCATAATCTACCTTTCTAGCTTCTCACATCACTCCAAATCTCTTTTCTCCTTCAGCTTCCTACAACACTGTAACAGCAAGCACCCTAGCACACCCAGGATTGCCTGCTAGCCCAGGTTCTTTGATCTATTTTGCTAATGGAAATACAACTTTTAAATGAGTCAGCAATCTTACTTTAATTACATTCACTAGTTTAGAGGAAAGGTCAGCACGCTGAATGTGGAGAAAATACAAGCAGAGAAATTAGCACAAAAATTCAACAGTCAGGGCTCCTACTGTTGGAACAAAGTAATACAACCACCTACGTATACCACCAGCTCAGAAGAGCACAAACCCCTGAGTAGTCAAGGGGCTGTTAATAAACGGCTACTCAGAGTTTCCTCCAGGGAATCAAAAGGTCCTTCTCATAAGCAAACGCCCAAAGCAAAGTGCCAGCCTCTCAGAATATATAACAAAGACTCAACCCCTAATTGGCTTAGAGCCACAAGGCACAAAACCTAAGTGACTCCGCACAGCTGTGAATTATCAGTGTTCAAAGGCAATTAATCCTTCAGACCTTTACAATTTAACCTGAGCCTAGGAAACTGAACTCCAAAAAGAAAACAAAAATCCTACCTTGTTTGCGCTTACAAACACACTCTTCAATCTCTGTATCACCTTGAAAATAGAATCCTTCTGCCAGCAGCTCTCCCTTCTCTCTTGTTTTATATCTTGGTACTTCTTGACATTGTCCCTGATTCTGTCCTTCTTCGTTCCAGTTTCTGATCCTTCTCCTTGTACCTTTGATCAAATCTGCTCCCCTCTTCTCTTTCTTCAGGCAGACTGTTCCCATAATAATGCCCTTTTTATCTGAACTTCACCCTTTCCCTCTCTACTTCTTCCTTTATAGCTGCTTTCAGACACGCCCAGAGGGATGTCTTTTGGGAAGGAGGGTTGAAGACAAGCTTACCATGGGTTTACTCTGGCTCACTGTTTACCCAGGATTTCTCTCCCTTTTCTCCAGTTGTCCCCTTATCCTGGATTTTGCTTATGCCTAGGACCAAACAGGGCTTGGGAAATAGGCTAGCTTTTTGTTCCTCATTTGTTTCAGAGGTATTAGATGACCATCAGGCTTCACGTAACCTTGGAAGCACCTATCATCCTTTCTCCTTCCAGTTGTCTCCAATTTGGCATTTCCTACAGCCTTGACAATTTGTCTTTCAAGATGAAAAAGTTATAGAAATTAGAGCTTTTTTTAAAAGCTTTATTAGTTATCTATTGCCTTTTTCTTTTCTTTTTTTTGAAAGGCAATCAGGGTTAAGGGACTTGCCCAGGGTCACATAGCTTAGAGATTAGTCAAACCTACTACCTTGACAGAGGTGGAAACTGGGTCCAGGAAAGGGGAACTGATTTGGGATCATGGATATAGAGAGGGAAGGAGATTAGAAGTTATCTAATCCAAGCTCTGTGGAAATTTGCCTCCACATTTCCATGTCTAGAGCAGTTAAGTCACCTGCCTGGAGTTGCACAATAGCAGAAGCAGTATTTGAATTCAGGTCCTCTGGATCCAAATCTAGTACTCTTAAAAACTGCACTAGGCTTCCCCGCTCCTGCAACCAAAAGGTCACCCAATAACTTTGTGGCAAATCTAGTCTAAGGACCTCAGTCTACTGATTCTCAACTTCCGTATTCTTTCTATGCCTTGTTCAATCATTTAGTCATGTCTGACTCTTCATGATTCCACTGGGGTTTTCTCGGCAAAGATATTAGAATGATTTCCCATTTCCTTCTCCAGCTCATTTTATAGATAAGGAAACTGAGTTAAACAAGGTTAAGTGATTTGTACAGGGTCACACAGCTAGTAAGTGTCTGAGACCAGATTTGAATTCAGGTCCTCCTGACTCCACCAGGCCTGGCATTCCAGCCACTGTGCCACCCAGCTGCCCCATTCTTTCCACTACCCTGTGTTTTTTCAGTGTATACTGAGCAAACACTTTAGGCTTTACTTTGTCCATCCATCAATTAACATGGGTTTCTTAGGCACATTTCATGCTCATTTCTACCCCATGAGAAAAATTTTAATTAGCCACTAAAAAAGCAAGCATCCATACCATGATTGCTCCAGTCTGGAAGTGAGAAAATCTCAATATAACACGAGACTCTTTAGCTTCCTGAAAGGTAGTGAGAGATAAAGCCAATTAATTTCCAAGCCCTTAGGAGTCAGAAGAAAGTTAACCTGCATAATTGCACTATATTGTTCTTCCCATTCCTTTCCAGCCTCTTCCAACTGGTGTTCCCATGTAATCTGTACAGTCTGAAGGTGCAGTTGGTTTTTTGCCAGTAAATACTCCAGTTCCTCTGGAAGGAAGGTGATGTTTTAAAGATCAGATGTACAGCATCAAAGACTATGGACAAAATAGCCCCTCGATAGCTTGATCCAATCTTCAAGGCATATTGAGTATTATACACCTATGTGTAATGTGTATATA
>CM053586.1:260657078-260673165 GCA_028646515.1 Pseudochirops corinnae
CTGACTTTTCCTCCTGAACTAGGTAAATGATATGTTTGATTAAAGTAAGCTTGTTAACCCATTTTGAGTTGCTTTCCTTTAGAAAAGCAGATCTAAGAACCTGTGCTAGTAGCCGCCCTAGGTATACTAGTGTGCTTGCTGTTACAAGGGGTCACCTAAGACCATTGGAAAACACGTATTTCATATAAGCACTTTCAAGGTATTTCATGGTCTTAGGAACCGAGACACCGCTCCTCTATCCGTCTCCAGGCAGGTCCACTCCCATGCAGATACACCCACATATGAGTATTAAAGGGTCATGGCATTAGGAAGGTTGAAAACCACTGCTCTAATAGTAATATATTTTCTGATGTCAAGGAAATTGTGTTGGACTACACTGATTAAGAGAATTATAATAAAGATATCATGAAGAATAAAGAATACATATTATATAAAATAATAAATATGTATATGGTACCAAAAAAAAAAAGCTTATATGGTCTGATTGCCCCAACCAGTAGTAAAAAGGATGAAGAAAAGAAAGCTCAGGATAGAGCATTGAGAAATAACACAGGTTTGCAAATCCCCAAATAAAGACCCATATTTTTAGCAACAATATTCTTCTGGTATTGCTATATGGCTGTGAGTCACGGAATATTAGAAATAAAGAATTAAATTATTATAATATTATTATATATTATTAATTAAAGAATTAAACTTGAGAGACACTGATATGACAATGGGGAGGTGCATGATGAACAAAAGCAGGCTTCGATACATAAGAATGGCACAAGAAACATGATGTAAAGTATGAGATGTATACAAACAAAAAAGAAGTTAAGCTGGCTATGTGGTAAGAATTAGGGATGACCAATTGTCAGGCCACATGTACAATGTAATATAAAGGGGACTACAGAAAGGTCCTTTAAACATTAGGTATAACTAAACATTACAAGACTTAGACAAGATAAGAAGGATGGATGGGTTGTGATCTACATCAATGAAAGGGGTATCCAAATGACTGATACCCCAAATCCACTGAAATTTCCAAAAAGAGAAAAAGAAAACAATAGAGTAACATAGGATGCTAGAATTAGAAGCTCAGAGATTATTTATTCCCAACTCTTAAAATTTACAGATGGGAAAACTGAGGTCCAGAGGAATTTGTCATTACCAGATCATACATGACTTATGAAAGGGAAAAAAAGGAAAAGAAAATGGGATTAATGCTGTAGCTAACATAAAGGAAAAATACTGATCATTGAGTCAGTCAGAAAGTATTTATTGATCAATTGCTATGTGCAAGCAAAATACTATTCTAGATAAAAATGATTAAGATCTGATTTCTGCTATGAAGGAAGTTACAGTCTGGAAAGTGGTAATCAGAAAGTATTGGAGAATGCACTTATTTTTACCTGTTCATTATAAATTTCCAGCATACTGAATGTTACCTGTCAAGACAAAAGTGTAAAGAAAGTAAACATTGTTCTGAATGATTCTTTCTAAAGTAAAGAAAGTTAACATTGTTTTGAATGATTCTGTTTGAAATATAGTTAATCATTTCAGAATAAATGTGAAATAGAGACAATGAACACCATCCTCAAATTAAAGCAAGTCATCTTGCTTTAGGTCTTTGAACAAGCTGGCTAGTCATTTCTCTCACACAGGATTAAAGGGCTTATACCTAGAAAATAATTCAACGATCATCTTGTTTCACCTTATAGACCATGAAGAAAATGAGACACAGAGAGATCAAGTGTCTTGCTCAAAAAAATAAAAGTAAGAGAGCTGGGATATTAATCCAGCTCTTTTGACTTGAATTTCTGCTTACCACACAGCTTCTTCTGTGGCTTACTTTCTTTCCATTGGTTAGTTGATTTCTATTTTCAAAATATCATGAAGCATCCATTTACAGCAGGTCTGAAATACAGATGTTACTTTAAAATCATGCATACTAGTTAGGGTGAGAAATTGGATTGCTGTACTTTAATTTAGGTAAGAAAGAAAAATAATCCTTACTTTGTCACTGTCAGAGTAACCTTGGTGAAATCACTTGACTTTTCTGGTCCTCACTTTTATCACCTGTTGTAATGATAATGGGAATTTGAAGATCTTCTTTGCTCCTTGTATTTGCAATCAAACAGGTACTTAGCACCTTGTTTTAAGTTCATGATTGTGTCTGGATTAAGATCCAGAATTTGTGAATCCCACAGTGGGAGGAAGTTGCTGATATAACAGGAAGGGGTGGAACAGGAAGGAGCTAATACTATATATAAAGAAAAGTTCAAACTAGAGAGTCCGAACTTCTTCTGAGAGCTGCTGAGAACTTCTGAGAGCCAGCCAGAACTGCTGGGAATGAGAACTGAGAAATGAGAAGAGAGGAGAACCGGGAGGAAGCATGACTGTGATGCTGGTTCTTTGTCTGTCTGTTTTGATGTTACTTTGTCAGATTTGTCTGTTGATAGAGGACACTGTTGTTGTTAACAGAAGCCTTGGGACCTTACTACTGGTTCAAAAGCCCTGAAAGAGGATTTTCTTGTTGTATGTTCACAGAAATCCTGGAGGAGGATCTTACTGATGTTTTCAGAGGTCCTGGAACTATACTGATGATTTGTGTTGAGTTCTCAGACCTTGTTGGTGGGTCTGAGTTGATTTCCTAGTCTTTCCAGGAACAGAAATTGTGAAGGACTTGAGATGGCCTAGACACTGTGAGCTTCAATATGGAACAGGAATTGTACAAGGAGCTGGACAAGAAACTGAGAACTATCTACCTTTGAATGCAGGTGGTGGTTGGAGAGATTCGGGCAGGAGCTGGGACCATGGAAGATGAACCATGGAAGCTGAGAGCCTTCCTCCGGTCAAGATGAAAAGACCTCTCCTTGGGTATTTAATGCAGACTGAGAAGATCATGATGTACTGTGTGTGGCTTAGGGGTAGAGAACCTTGACCTTTATATTTAGATGATTGAGTTAAGGACTTCTCCAATTAAGAAGAAGGAAGACCTTTTGATTGAAGAAATTAAGACAATGTGACCTAGGGGTAGAGAACTTTGACCTTTGTACTTTGTGACTGAATTAAGGACTTAATGAATGTTATCTTTTGCTTAAAACTATGTGACCACTTTGGTGAAAACTATGTGTCCACTTTAGTGATAAGTTATTAAGTTATAACATTGTGAATGCTGTACTTTGATTTCTGTGAATGTTTTGTCTTAGTTTGTTACTGAATAAATAGAGAGTTCACTATACTGTGTAATCAGAACCTTGAAGCTGTTCACAGCAGCAGTCCTCTGGAAAGCTGCTCGTGCTTGGCTTTACACCTGTAAAATAAGGGCCTGAGTATGGTGGATAGAGCACTGAATTTGTAATCAGAAAGAACTGGTTCTGAACCCTACCTCAGACACTTATTAGCTGTGATCCTGGACAAGTTACTTAGCTCCTTTGTAATCTATAAAATGAAGGGTTAGATTCCATGACCTCAAAGGACCCTTCCAGCAGTGATTCTATGAACACTTATAACAATGAATTGGATGAACTTCACCCAAGGTCGGAGGGGGAAAGAATAGATTAGAAAAGAGAATCCAAAAAATACATCATTTACAAGAAGCACACTTGAAACCAAGATTTACAGAGTTAAAATGAATAGCTGTATAAAACTGTATTTTTGGTTATTTTAAAAGACAAGGGTAGCAATCATGATGACAATGCAAAAGTGAAAAAGGGAAACTACATTATACTTAAAGACAGATAAAATAATATCAATATTTTTATAGATATGCACTAAATGGCAAGTATTTGCAGGAAAAGTCAACTGAATGACAAGGAGAAATAAGAGAGCAAAACTATAATAATTGGGAAGCCCAATGTGTGCCTTTTTAGACTTAAACAAATCTAACAAAAATAATGAAGTTAAGGAACTGAAAAAAACTTAGAAAAGTGGGATGTAATAGATCTTCTGGTGATTACTGAAAATGGTTGGTTTTGTGCAAAATCACTTTTTATAACTTCTAATGGTTTGCAGGCAGAGACAGAAAAATAAACTTTGTACTTAATAATTTAATTTACTATGATATTCAAACAGTTGGTCTAGTTGTAAAATTGTTTTTACCTGAAACACAAAAATGGTCATTATTTATCATTTGGGAGATAAAATAAAATTCCAATGAACGGGGAACCTAGAAATACTGATACTGGTAGAATAAATCTTACCTGATACTGCTGGTTTTTCTCTTTGTTTTCAGTGGCTTTAAAAAGTTCTTCACACACATTTGGGATTATGCCCTTGTCTGTACCATAACCAATCATAGAGTAACTTTTCCCAGAGCCAGTCTGGCCATAGGCCAAGAGGGTGGCATTATAACCCTGCCAGGCACTGTCCAGAACTCCTTTGCCAAGGTCACGAAAAACATCTCTCTACAAAGATCACAGGCAGGAAAAATTAGGAAATGGAGAACAAGAAGAAGCATTAATAAGTACCTACCAAGTATTGGGCACCATGCTAGGTGCTGGGAATAAGAAGAAAAAATCCAAATGGTCCCTGCCCCTGCCCTTTCGGCAAAACAACAATATCTAAATAATTTTTACATATGAAAATAATAATAGCTTTTATGTAGTACTTGAAGGTTTACAAAGTGCTTTGCATATGTTGTCTCATTTGATCCTTTGAATATACTTTGTAAATTATTTTTGTAAATACAAAGTATATGTGAAAACATTTCAGGGGGTATTTGAAACTGGCGGGGAGGGGGATGTGGATCGAGAAATATACCATGTAAGGAGAAAGCACAAGCTGAGCTTTGAAGGAATCTAGGCATTCCAAGCTGCAGAAGTGAGGACGGAGTGTAAATGCACAGAGGCAGATAGAATATCATGAGTGAGAAGCAGCATGTAGGGCATTTTGGCTGAAACAAAGAGTGTATGAAGGGGATAATATACAAAAGTGGAAAAACACACTGGAGCCAGACTGTGAAGGGCTTTACATGCTAAACAAAGGAGATAGTATTTTCTCTCTCTCTTTCGCTTTTTGGAGGAGGGCGGCAGGGCATTTGGGGTTAAGTGACTTGCCCAAGGTCACATAACTAGTAAGTGTTAAGTGTCTGAGGCTAGATTTGAAGTCAGGTCCTCCTGACTTCAGGGTCCATGCTCTATTCACTGCACCACCTAGCTGCCCCAGATAGTATTTTCTTTTATAGGGAACTAGAAAGAGTGCTGAATTTGGAATCAAGAATACCTGAATTTAAATTCTGCTTCAGAGATCTACTAGATGTGTGGTATTATTGCTGCTGTTGTGTCAATTAGTCAAGTCTGACTCTTCATGACCCCATTTTGAGGTTTTCTTGGCAAAGATACTAAAGTGGTTTGCCATTTCAATCTCAAGCTCATTTGACAGATGAAGAAACTGAGGTAAATGGTTAAATGCCCAGGGTCACACAGCTAGTAAGTATAGGAGGTCACATTTGAACTCAGGTCCTCCTGACTCTAGGGCCAGTATTCTATCCACTGTGCCACCTAGGTGCCCCAGTTTTAAATGCCAAACTGAGGTTTTGAGCTCTATTTTGTTATTTAGCTATTTTCAGTTATGCCTGACTCTTTGGAGACCCCTTTCGGGGTTTCTTGGCAAAGATACTGAAATGGTTAGCCTCTTCCTTCTCCAGCTCATTTTACAGATGATGAAACTGAGGCAAACAAGGTTTGCCCAGGGTCACACGCCCAGTATCTTAGGCCAAATTTGAACTCAGGTCTTCCTGACTCTAGGGCTGGTAAAGTTACTACAGCTTTTTTAGACAAATTGTCATCTAGCCTGTATTTGCAAAGATGATTTTTTCAACCTAAGTGTAAGACTTTACATTTACCCCCGATAAACTTCATCTTCACAATCTTTTCAAATTGTGTTATTTAATGAGTTAGATTGCTTCCCAAATTTCTGTCATTAAAAAATTTGATACATGTTATCTACATCTTCTTCCACGTCACCGATAAAAATCTTAACCATCACTGGACTGTCACAGATCTGTGAGCCATTCAACTGAACTCCTGCCAGGCTAAAATGAAACCATTATTTAATCAATTACTTTCAGTTTAACCATTTGACCAGCTCTGAATCTATCTGCTTATGATGTTACCTTGGCTCTTTGTATCATAGCATACTTTGAAAAAAGGGATCCATTCTAGAATTTTCACAGGAATCAAAGTTAAACTCACTGGTCTAGAGTTTTCAGGGTCTATTCTATTGCCTCTCCTAAAAAATTCTGGAAATTTTTTTGTCCTTCTCTAGTCTCTCCTGGTCTCCACAATCTTTCCAATATTGACAGTGGAGTAGCAATTCTACCTGCCAATTCTTTCAATACTCAAAGATATGCCTTATCTTGTCTGGTGCATTGAATTCATCAAAGGAAACTGGGTGCTTCTCTCACCATTCTCCTTACTTTGCATATTAAATCTCTGTTAGTTATTTTTGTTCTCTCTTTTCTAATGCAAAGCAATTCTCCTTGGCAGAGAAAACAGAAGGTAAGAATTGAATGATATTGCCTTCTTTCAGTTTTAACTTATGAATATCATTCTTTCTGAAAAATGGTACCTTCCCCTCTTTGATCCTTTTCTTTCCTCCAACATAGGGGAAAAAAAAGGACTATCTTTTCATCGTCAGCTTTCATCAATTTCAGCTGATCATGTGACATTTCTGATATTTTCATAAGACTGTGCCACACACATTCATTCTCTTACCTATTATTTGCTCCTATTTTTTTTCTACACATCTTTAAAGAATCTAACTTTTTGGGTGAATTTTGTGTATTCCTTGCCTTCAATTAAAGGCAGTGAGGAAAACACCACCTGTGCCCCTGTGGGCTTCAGTTTATTGCCTAAACTTTGTAGCTTTTCTAGGTTCCTTCTGGAAATATCATTGGTGCCCATGTGAATCACCAGAAGCTGATAGTAGTCATCTGTTTTGATAAGCCTTGGCACAGCATGCAATGTTACAGAGATCTCTATTGTTATTAGGTTGCCAAAGAGCTGCCTCAGTACTTCCGTATAGGGAATCATCACCACTTACTCCTTTTCCTCCTCTTTTTCACTCCTTCTAGATGAGAGGAGGATACACAACTGTTTCCTCCTCAGTGAATCTAGCTCTCTCTTCTTCATGGAAAGTTTCAATTTTTTTTTTAAGTTCTAAGGACCACTGTCCTTTCCCTCCTCATTCTCTGCTGTGAGACATTCTACTCTCCAACCTCCTGACAAGGGTCAAGGTTCTGCCACTTCAAATCTCCCCTCCCCCCAAGTCGTTTTTTAAAGAATACTTCATTGTCCCTTTTAACCTGGAGTGTGGAAAAATGTCATTTCACCTTCTCTTTTGGGAGGTAGATCAGTTTATAAACATAATATAGGTAGCAGTTACTTGGGTATAGCAAAAATACAAACAATATTTGATATAAGGCACTGCAAAATTTTTTCTTTCTCTATACTGAATAGGAATCTTGGCCGTGCTTTTAAAATGACGTTAGAGTGCTTATACTTCACCTTCCAAACACCTCATTAAGCCCTTTAACAAGCTTTTATCACCTCTTAGAAAATTGAACTCTCCTTGTTTCCATAACAACTTTACAGCTATACTCTATTTCTTTTCCCTTTTCTTACTAATCTTATACTTCTTTCACTATTCAACTTTCTAATTTGCTTTCCTTATTTTGCCAACTATCTTCTTGAATTCTTCTCTTCAGGTTCTTTGCTTTAATATTTTTCTTTCTTCAGGGGGAGAACTCTTCAGATTGAACCCTTCTCTTTGATTTAGGTTATTCTCCTTACTTATCCTCAAATTCTCCCAAATTTGAATGTCCTTCTTCACAAGTCCAGATCCCTCCAAGTCACTCTTCTTATTCAGTTTTAGTCCTAGTTTCTTTTCTCTTACCCCTTTTCCTACAACTTTCTTTTAAAGAATCAAGAAGTAGAATATGGACCTAGCCATTACTTTTTAAAACTACGCTTGACAAGGTTCCCAAGAATCTCTTAAAACTGAAGGACTGTTTTAACTTCTCTAATTTGTGATACTATAGACTTTCTAGACTCTTTTTCCTCCCTTTAATTTTTACAACTCTGCTCTCTTGGTTTTCCTGAGCAGCGAGTTTCTGCCTGGAACCACCATTTCATGAAATGCCTAGAGCCAGGGGTGGAGGAACCTGTGGCCTTCTAAATCCTTAGATGCAGCCTTCTGACTGAATCAAAATTTTACAGAACAAAAAGAACAGGCACATAAGAACTTAATAAATGCTTTATCTGTTTGCCCTTCCTTATTTCCTTTGCTCTAAGTGTCTATAGACTTTACCAAGTCGCTAAGTCTCTAGACTGATGAGTGTCCCACAAGGGATATGAACATAAGAAACAAGGATGAAGTAGACGAGGAGTAAGATGGAAAACATGAGAATTATGAAGATGAGAATAATTCAGAGCAGGAAGATAAGGATAGACAGAAGGTCATGGAAAAGTAGAAGACCTAGAGAGAGAAGCCAAAGGCCAAAGCAGGCTCTAAAATACAAACAATACCTGGCATAGGAGGAAGAGAAGGAGGCAAACTGGCTAGCCACTGTGATGAAAAGAGAAAAAGGATTCTTGCCAGGAGCTAATATACAGCTAAAAGCTATGAGGCAAAAAACTAGCAGTGAAAAAAAAGCCTGCAAAAAGACATTGACGTCAGAAAAAGATAAAGTCCAAAAACAGACAAAGCATTCCTAGAAGCTGAGAATGCCGTACCTATATATTCTCATTTAGGGGATGTGTAAGATTTCCTTGCTAAGCTGCAGTCATGAAACACAGATTTCTTCCCCTATTCTTTCCCCTTTCCACCACTCAAGCTTAAGACTTTTGGCCAAGCAATTTCCTAAGGAAGGACCCCTGTGGCCAAGGTCTAGGTTTTCTGCCTCAGCTGTTTCCCAATTAGAATACTAGAGCTCAGATATGAGTATCCTGTCCAGTAGCCTCCAAAAGACTATAGTAGCACCTAGCATAGCTGAAAGAAGTAAAGGCCAGAATGGCCAAGGTAGAAATGGACTGGGGGCATGTGATCCTAGGTGTTGTTCATACAAAATTTAAAAATTTCTATTGGTGAAGGTGGGGGAAGGGATAAGAAGTGATAGGGAAGTAATGAGTCTCACTTAATTCAACATACTCTTTGGAAATGGTTTTTGCGTCAATTTAGGAGCTATACAAGGAAATGAGTTTCATTACTTTCTAGTCATTCCCCTTTGCCCCCTTTCTTTTTAAACCACAAATGGTTTTTATCCTGTTTGACCATCCACCTTTTTAACCACACTGAACTTGGAGCAAATTTCGTGTTCTGAAAAATCAAATCAACCCTCAAATGATGATGACTTGCTACCACTGAAGAAATTTTAAAATAAAGATTGCTAAAAGGTCCTTGAGAGAGGGGCAACATCTTTGTCATTTTCATCTTCTCCAGTGCCTGGAACAGTGCTTTCCATAAGTAGATTTTTGATGTAATTACAAAAGTTCCAAAAACATGCAGAGCCATAGCAATATCCCTGGGATAAAGATTTATACTCTCAAGACAACTATTTTGAAAGGTACTATTTACTTGAATGCAGGACATATATAGTCTTATCATATCTATTATTACCAATATGTATTGGTAAAATTGTAGACATTAAAGAAAAACACAAATGAAATTTCATTTTAAGACAATTTACCTGGCCTGCAAATCCACTGTTAGAACCAGTTGAAATAAGTACACCATCTTTGTCTCTTTGAAAACCACTGTGAGACCAATATGCCAAATCAAAAGTAAAGGTTTTTATATGTTCTGGGTTCTTGGGATCATGAACAGTGGTGGTGGTCCCAGATTGCATTGAAATCACACATCTGCTTCCTGCATTCTTCTCTCTCTAAAAAGAAACCAGAGTTTTAGAATAATTAGATGGCTTTTTATTATCTAAATTTATTTTAATTTGTATTTATTTTATTTGTAGCTATCAATGCAATATACCTGAAATAAAGTCATAAGTGTCAGTTACTCAACAACAAGCTTGTTTTTCTGAAGATGCATTCTTCTTTGTTGTTAGATTGGTACTCTTGTGCTGTCTTGGAGTCTTAGAAAGGTTTTGTCTTGCTTTGTGAATTCTTAGACAAGTGATTCACTAGGTAGCATCTGCTCCTACCACCCACCCAAATGAGAGATATGGACATTGGAGCCTCTTTAGTTTTCTATTGCAATTTATAGATAAAATAATGAAATTTCAGAATTGAAAGGGATCTCAAGAAAATCTACTTCAAATGAATTTATAGAGAATTCTCTCTGTAAAATGCCTGGAAAGTATTGATCCAGATTTTGTTTGAAGGCCCCTAGTAAATGGGAAACAAAATATTGTGTTTGGATAGCTCCATTTATCTGGACTTTTTTTTTTTAACCTTAAAATGTGCCTTTTTGTTCTTTCCGCTCATGTTTAGTTTGACACTCTGGGTCCAAAAAGAATGTACATTAGTTTTCTTCTGTATGACTGCTCTTCATACTTGAAAATAGCTATCATGTTGCTCTCTCCCAAGGTCACATGATTTCTCTTTGGACTATCCTCACATAGCATGACACAGTCGGCTCTTTAGCCTGGTCGTTCTTCTCTGAATACTTGTTTACCAAAGTCCTTCCTTTACGTAGCATCCAGAAATGAAACATACTCCAATTGGGGTCTGACCAAAGTATAGAGGCATTATCAGTTTTGTAATCTTGTAGCCCATGTCTATCAGCCCAAGATCGCATTAGGTTTGTTGGCTGCCATATCAAACTACTGACTTGTTGAGCTTTCAGTCCACTAAAACCAGTAGATCATTTTCAGAAAAATGATAATCTAGTGTTGAGGAGCTAGGCCAAGTGTAAGTAAATCCAGTCCAGGATTTGTATCCCACCAGGCTGTGTACTCGATTATACTTGGAGAAAGGCTGGTGCGAGGCTTCTCCATGAATCCACAAACTTATTGCAGGTGCAAGATAAGGTAACAAGTAAAAAATGTTTTTCTAAGCTAATCATGGGAACCATGGAGTCTAAGGGAATGAGAACCTGTGTTATCTTCACTGTTATATTTCTTTGTCATAAGGGTATAAAAGGATACAGCAAACACGTAATAGATGGACTGCTTGTTTGCATCCCACCTGACCCGTGTCTTTATCATTGTCACCAAGAACCAAAGTGTTGGGATCGCTGGATGAGTCTCTGACAATCTAGTCGTGCACAGACATTCTTTTATCTCTATTACGTTTTATTTAATCAGAATTTATTTTAGTTTTCAACATTCATTTCCATAAGATTTTGAGTTCCAAATTTTCTCCCTACCTCAAGATGGCATGTATTCTGATTACTCCTTCCCCCAGTCTGCCCCCCCTTCTATCATCTCTTTCCCTCTTATTCCCTGCCCCCTGACTTTCTTGTAGGGCAAGATAGATTTCTAGACCCCATTGCCTAGCTATCTTATTACCTAGTTACATGTAAAAACAATTTTTTAACATGTTTTTAAAAACTTTTGAGTTCCATATTCTCTCCCTTCTTCTCTCCCCACCCATCCCCATTAAGAAAAGCAATTCAATGTTATACATGTGGTTATGCAAATATTTCCCTAATAGTCATTGTAAAAAAACTCCTACCCAACCTCTCACTTATTCTATTTTCTCCTTTGACCCTGTCCCTTTTCAAAAGTTTGCTTCTGATTATCCCCTCCCCCAATCTGCCCTCCCTTCTATTATCTCCCACCTATCCCCTTCTCTACTTTCCTGTAGGGTAATATATCCAATTGAGTATGTATGTTATTTCCTTCTAAAGCCAAATCCAAGGAGAATAAAGTTGACTCATTCCCTTTCACCTCCCTCCCTTCCTCTTCATCCTAGTTTTTTCTTGCCCTTTTATGTGAGATAATTCACTCTATTCTACCCCTCCCTTTCTCCTCTCAATATATTCCTCTCACCCCTTAATTTTATTTTTTAGAAATCATCCCTTCATATTCAACTCTATTGAATATGTGCCCTCTGTCTATCTATATTCCCTTCAATTTATGAGAACTCATGAGAAAAGTCTCATGAGTTAACAAATATCATCTTTCCATGTAGGAATGTCAATAGTTCAACTTCAATAAGTCCATTATGATTTCTCTTTCCTATTTACCTTTTCAAACTTCTCTTGATTATTATATTTGAAAGTCAAATTTTCTGTTCAGGAGGTCTGGTTTTTTCATCAAGAAAGTGTGAAAGTGCTCTATTTTACTGAATGTCCATTCCCCCCTCACCCCCTTAAAGTATTAGACTCAGTTTTGTTGGGTAAGTGATCCTTGGGTTTTACTCCTAGCTCCTTTGACCTCTGGAATACCATATTCCAAGTCCTCCGATTCCTTAATGTAGAGAAGCTGGTAGATCTTGAGTTATCCTGACTGTGTTTCCACAATACTTGAATTGTTTCTTTCCGATTGCTTGCAGTATTTTTTTTGACGTGGAAACTCAGGAGTTTGGCTACAATATTCCTAGGAGTTTTCTTTTTGGGATCTTTTTCAAGAGGCAAACGGTGGATTCTTTTAATTTCTATTTTACCCTCTGATTCTAGAATATCAGGGCAGTTTTCCTAGATAATTTCTTGAAACAATGTCTAGGTTCTTTTTTTGATCATGGCTTTCAGGTAGTTCAATAATTTTTAGATTATCTTTCCTGGATCTGTTTTCCAGGTCAGTGATTTTTCCATTGAGCTATTTCACAATGTCTTGTATTTTCTCTCTCTCTCTTTTTTGCTTTTTGGAAGGGGAAAGGCAGGGCAACTGGGGTTGTGACTTGCCCAAGGTCACACGGCTAGTATTAAGCCTCTGAGGCTGGATTTGAACTCAGGTCCTCCTGACTCCAGGGTTGGTGCTCTATTCACTGCACCACCTAGCTGCCCCAGTCTTCTATTTTTTATTCTTTTAGTTCTATTTTATAATTTCTTGATTTCTCACAAAGTCATTAGCTCCCATTTGGTCCATTCTAATTATTAAGGAATTATTTCCTTCAGTGAGCTTTTAGACCTCCTTTTCCATTTGGTCAATTCTGCTTTTTAAAGCATTCTCCTTCTCATTGGCTTTTTGGACCTCTTTTGCCATTTGGGTTAGTCTATTTTGTAAGGTGTTATTTTCTTCAGTATTTTTTGGGGTCTCCTTTAACAAGCTGTTGACTTGCTTTTCATGATTTTCTTGCATCACTCTTATTTCTCTTCCTAATTTTTCTTCTACTCCTCTTACTTGATTTTCAAAATCCTTTTTGAAGTCCTCTATGGCCTGTGACCAATTCATACTTTTCTTGGAAGCTTTGGATGCAGAAGTTTTGACTCTGTTGTCGTCTTCTGGTACCGATTTGATTTTGTCTCCAAAGTAAGATTTTATAGTCTTGATTTTTTTTTTCATGGCTTGCTTATATTCCCAGCCAATTACTTGACTTTTGAGCTCTGTCAAGATAGGATTCTGCTTTCAAAGTGGACAGTGCTCTGTCCATTTTCAGGGGTTTTGCGCAGCTGCTGTCAAAACTAATTCTAGGCACGTGTAAATTTTCAATTCTAAAGTGGTATGATCAAAAGAGAGATGTTTACTCCTCTCTTGGCCTGTGCTCTGGTTTGTAACTACAAGCACTTTCTGACTTGGAACTATGAGGACTCCCTCTCCACACCCACCATAAGCTCTGCCTTGTCAGTCAGTGCTCCTTCTCACCCTAGGACTACAACCCAGATCTGCTCAGGGCAAAGAAAGAGAATCCTGCCTTGGTGCCAGCAAAGAAATCCCTGCAATCACCCTCTAATCAGCCACTTGATTGCCTCACCATCTGTGGGCCTGGAGCTCTGGGGCAGGACTGTACTGTTCTCTCACCCAGGGCTGACAGACTTTCCTCAATGACCTACTTTGTAAATTGAGAAGTCTGGGAACTGCCAGAGCTGCCAGTGATTCAGTCCCGAGGCCTGCTCCTGCCCATCTGTGCCAGTATGGGCCATACTGGACTGTGCTCTGCTCCCAGCTCAGCGTGAGAAGACTCTTTCTGTTGGCCTTCTAGGCTGTCTTGGGCTGGAGATGGGTTTCAATGTCATTTTGTGGGTTCTGTATAGAATTTGTTCAGTCATTTTTAACAAATTTGGAGGGGTTAGGGAGAGAGCTCAAGCAAGTCCCTGCTTGGCTCTGCCCTCCCCCCCTTTATATTTTGCATGATTAGATTTTATGCCTACCCTCTTCAAGATCTTTTTGGATCATGGCTCTATCATCCAATGTACTAGCTATTCCACTTAGCTTTTTGTAATCTGCAATCATTATAAGCATACTTTCTATGCCTTTTTCAAGCTAGAAAATAAAAACTTAAAATTGGAAGGACCCCCTTCTTTCCATTCTAATACCCAAAAGGAATTCCCACTACAACTTATCCTAAGTGGTCTTTCTGCTTTAGCATAAAAATCTCCTAAGAGCTTTCCTAAGATTCTAAGAATCCATCACCTCTTGTTCTATTTTTGAACACCTTTAAGAAGTTTTTCCTGATATCAAGCTTAAATTTGTTCCTCTTTAACTTCCATCAATTTGTTTTAGTTTTCCTCTCTGAGATTAGAAAGGACACATTATCAGCCCTCTTCCACATAACATCAGACAGCTGTAATGTCCCCCCTGAAGCCTATTAACACCCTGAAACCCCAGGTGGTCTCCCATTTAAGTACTAACCATGCCAGTGTAGCTTCTTGGATCAGTCACATTCTGGGGAGTGTAACTACTGTAAACCAGACATTTGATGAAAATGTTAAATATCACAACAGGGTCAAACATAGATAATAATTACTGAGTTATATATATATACACTACATACTTTTAGTGTTGAAAAAGTGCTTTAAGACACTGCACAGCAGATTATACATGTATAAAATTGTCCCCATCTTATAGAAGTGAAAACTGAACTTCAAAGATATTGTGACTTTCTCATGATTCAATGCCTACTCCCTCCTCCCCCTTCTCTATTTTTTGATAGGTACAAGAAGTTATTTAAGAGAAAAATGGGTTGCAGTTACATTGTTTAAGGCAGACTACACAAAGTTTTGCCTTACTGTACATAGTCTATTCCTTTTTACATAATTCTCAATCAGTTTTATCCACAATTTTCTTAACATAATAATCCTTTTTTAAGTATAGCAACTATTCTTATCTGACATAGTAACACAGATGCCACTGGGCTCTGACTGGTGAACTTTTGCTTTTTCTCAGTCAGTTTTAAGCCAACCACTTTCTGGGTCATCAAAGTCATGCCACCTGTTTGAGCTTTCTTCTCTGTATGGAATGAAAAGGCTGACCCCTGTGCCCTTGGGCTCTAATTGGTAAGTTTTCATGCCTTGTTTCATCTTAGGCCCACACTACTAGTTCCCATTCCTGCCATTCTGATTATCAGAATCAATATGTTCAAGAGAATAAGAGTATACATGGTAGGGCAAAGGTTTGTGCATTTTGACTGCCCTGACCAATGTAACTTCAACCTACCTTTCTCCTAAACAACTTACTTCTTGTACCTATCAAAAAACAGAGAAGGGGGAGGGAGAAGCCATTGAGTAGGCAGAGTATTAACATCTTTTGCTGTTGGATCCATCTACTCTATTTACCCAAGATTACCTTCAATTACAAGAGCTTTTTTTTCAATGTCACTTTTCTGAGCAGGTGGAAGGGCTGAATTATTCTTCAATTAGCAAAAGCAAAAAAGATAATCATCAATCTGTGATTTGATACTGTACTTAGCCAGATTCTTAAAATAACAATCACCGAAGGTGGGGACTACCTTTTGCCTCTTTTTGTATCCTCAGTGCTGATGGAACATAGTAGGTGCTTAATAAATGTTTACTGATTAAAACATTTTAAGGTTTGTAAAGGAGATGGAATGGTATAGAGCTGGCCTCAGTAAAGACAAACTAGTTTCAAATCCTGTCTCTGACATACTGGCTGTGTGACCCTGGCTAAATCACCTCTTAATTCTGCAGGCAACTCTATCACATTTCCCAATATATATTTTTCCATATCTCAGAGGGAATCTCTCTCAGGTGAAAGGAGGGAAGCACAGTGCAAAATACACACACACCAAGACACATTCTCCCCCGC
>CM053586.1:260673265-260734799 GCA_028646515.1 Pseudochirops corinnae
ATTAATAAAACCAATAAAACAAAATTTAATTTTATGAAAAAAGTTCTAACAACTGTTACTATCAAAAAACTTATTAATATATTTTACTCAAATAGGGGTTCTAGCTCCAAGTTTGAAATTTGGCAAATTCTCAAATCAGATCAACATTTTCTAAGGATAATCAAAAATCTTTTGCAAAGCATGTTAAGTTTTTATGGTTTATTAAAAAGAGCATAAAGTTTAAAGTTGGTTAATCTGATGGTGTATGATCTGTTTCTGGATTGAAAAAAAGTGTGGAAAGAAAAATTTTCATTCTACAATTTTGCTTCATAAATTCTACTTTACCATATGGGAAAGGGTTTCTTGAAATATTTCCTTTACATCCAAAAAATTAACTGACAGACTGACATTACTTTTTACTGTTACTTTTTGTAGTAAATATACTTGTGTTTAAATAAATTACACAATCACAAAATTGGAGAGGTAGAAGGGACCTCAATGGTTATCTTTCAACCCAAACCTTAAAGCAAATCCCCATCATGATAGCTGATATAAATGGTCATTCAGCTTCAATTTGAAGAGGTTAAGGTTAAGGAGCCCACCTTCCCTGAAGGTGACCCATCTTATTTTTCTACGACTCTTAATTGTTACCAAGTTTTTTACCTGACCTTAAGGCTAAATGATACTTCTGGAATATGCTACTCAGACTCTGTGTTTACACAAGTCTAGACCATCCAAACAGCCAGCTTAAAGAGAAGGTTGATTCCTGCTACCATTAAGCCAAAATCAGTTTGAAATTTTTGATTGGCACAGAGTACTTACCTGACTGAAAGGCCGAACTCGAACTGCAACTTTTACACTGTCCAGCCTTGGCATTTCCATGATCTTTTACTTCTTTTTAATGGTATTATGGAGAAAAATACAGTTAAGCACTTCTAATTTATACTAATCCAACCTAGTACTAAGATGTCTGCCAACTTTCTAAATGATTAATTTTTAATGGAATCATTATAAACTATCAATTACATGCTATAAATTATTTTTAGGTAATCTTCTATAACCCTAATTTATTTATGAATTCTGGGTCACCACCAATTAAACTTCGCTCAGATATGTTCCAGAGACAAAGGGATTTTGTTTTTTTAAGTATTTCATTACCTATACTCTCTGTGAAATGAATCAACATTTTTTAGCCTCTTCTATGATGTCCATCACTACCATTCTACTCCTCCTGAACAAAGGGCTAAAAAATACTATGCCTTGACAGTTCTGCAAGAATATAGATGATATAAACTCCCTGAGTGCAAGTACAGTGAAATAAATATTTGCATTTCTCAAAACACTTAGCAGAATACTAGGTATAAAGGATAGTATTTAATAAATTGTAATTGTAAAGTGGGGAAAAACTATTTCAAGCATCCTCTCCCACCCTTTCCCATGTGTTCTTTGGAAATGCAACTGATTGATGAATTAGCCAATTCAACAAGGATAACCAGGCTCTAAACAATTAAGTATTTGAAAATGCAAAGTCTAAGTGTGCTAAACTGGACATGCCACTGTATATGATAATGACTGTATTACTTAGGGATTTATTTGAGTATGTAAGATAATAAAAGGCACTCCTCCTTCAACACTATTCACACCTCAAAATTAAAAGTTATAAATAACTTACTAATGACCTTTTAATTGCCTAATAGAATGGTCTCTCAGTCTCATCCTTACTGAGACAATCAACTACTAAATTAAACCAATAGTTCAATCATCCTCATTTAAGAGAAATTTAAAATCACAACTTAATGAGCTGTTAAAAAAAAAAACCAAAGTCCATAAAACTGTACCAGTAATGCATTCAACTTCTCTCAAAAACTTGACAACATATTGTGAAGTATACAGTTTATTTAACATTCCAATAATAAGCTGTATTTACATATTATATAAATGTATGAAGTCTTAATATAAAATAGAAAAAACTGCATGTGACTGAAGGAATCACACTCCATATGGAGTTATTTTACTTATTGAAGACCATTTATTTATGAAAATTTACAATAATTTATATAAATTATTCTTTTCCAAATTAGATGATTTTTAATAATCCACACAATTCTGATGACTTTACAAACTAGAGTGTACATTAAAAACTTGAAAAAAAATTATAGCATCTTTCTGCGTAAAACTTGCTTTGGAAAGGAAGACAGTTTCCTTCTGCTCCTTCCAAGAGTCTTTTCTGTTGTTTCTGTAGTCCTTCTTGGTTTTTTCTTGTGTGCATCAACTGGTGTTGCCAAGGGAGAAATCAGCTTGATTTCCACAGGAGGAGGTGACCAAGAACCTTCTTTTTCTGAAGTTCTGGAAAGAGGAGAAAAATATATTAAGGTGAAATATCTTATCAAATAGAATTGTCATGTGGGCAAACTAAAAAAAAAGAAAAAAAAAACCCTGGAACTTTAGCAAGCTGATCATTACTGAAATTACCTTTTGTTTCCTTAATTTTTATTATTGCTATCATACATGCAAAGACTCATGTCAATACCTTTCTGACTTTTTAATCAGTAAGCAATTAACAGTACTGGTCTTGAATCCAGAGCCAGAGTTTTCTTAGAACATGTCTAACAAATGTCCAACAAGAGCAAAATTTCTGTTGAATTATTTTGCATGTTCTATTTTATTTGCAAATATGTACATACTGTCTGAATATTTTCCATATGTATAAATCTATGTATTAGAAATATGGAGATAACAAAGTAAACATCTTAGAAATGCACTAAGAAAGAAGGGAAAATCTGTTTAAAACTCCAGAGGCATCAATATGGAGATTTGATATGGCCAGATGGCACGTGGTACATGTTCTTAGAGCATGGTATGATGAAATAAAAAGAAGGCAGGTAAGGTGGCATAGGGGTACTAGACCAGGAGTCAAAAAAACCTAAGTTTAATTCCTGTCTCATATATTTACTAGCTGTGTGATCCTGAGTTAGTCCTATTCTCTGCCTTTTTCCTAATCTATAATTGGGGATCATAATAGTACCTACCCTCAGGACTACTAGGAAGATCAAATAAGATGGAATATAAAGTGCTTTACAAACCTTTAAGTACTAATATAAATGCTAGGTATTTATTATTAGAGAGCCTAATGAAATGCTTTAAAAACTGAGCCATTACATACAAAGAAACAGAAGACACTGATCAAACAAACCTAAAAAAAAAACAACTTTGGGATGTATTCTTACAGCTTTTTCCATCTGAAGGCTGTGTTGTTTTTTTTTTGGAAAAAAAGAAATATGAAAATCCAACACTCTACTTTGTCGAAGTCATAGAAGATTTAAAACTAGATGTTTGTAACCATAATTTTAAAGATTAATGATGGCTTCCCATGTAGGGATCAAAAACAGCTTAAAAACTGGGAAGAGATGCGCCATTTGTCTAGAATCATGATAAGAGTGATTAAGAAGGCTTAACAAATAATGGAAGAAATAAGAAAAATACTCAGACAAAACTTTAATAACGTGGTACTATGAAGTAGAGTTTAAATAGCTCACAGATGAATATGGAAACAGGGTCAGGGAGAACACTTTTATGGCCGCCTGTATTTACATAAGAGTGTGTAGTTTTTAAAAGTGAATTTGGGATTTCAACACAATGGTAACACCAACTTGCCATTCATCTTTGAATATCTAGCCTAGGGATGAAACCATCATAGCAGTATTCCAACTCAGCAGCATTCTTAATTCTAATTCTCTCTTCCTACAACTTAAAGAATAACCTATAATCCTCAATTACTGCATGAAGTGCCAACCCTTCCTTCTTCTACCTCCCACTGGGACTTCATCCTTTATTAATAAAGATTCAATCTATTTCTGTCCACATAACTATTAGCCCTCTTTAATTTGTATGGAAAGCCAATCTATGATACATACATTTTCCTTCCACCTCAATCTTTTACTTGCTTTCCTTCTATGTCTTGCAACACAAACATGTGCTCCCCCTAAGGAAATTAAATTGTTAGCAAACTATCGCTATTTCTGTCAGCTTCACTGGTGACTCTAATCTCTCATGTTTGTAATTTTGGTGTTATCTTTTCCTCTTCCTTGTCATATGTAAATAATTATTGTGACCTATGGACTCCTGTTGAGGCATTTCATTTAAAAAATATTTGTTTTTAAAACTGGTCAGTATCTTTGTCTATCAAATCATAAACTTTCTCTCAAAATAATGGAAAGTAAGGAAGCAAAACTTACTCATGTAGTAGTGGTTGTATCTGCATGACCAACTACATTCCAAATACGATCTTAGAATTCTTATTTTGAGTTCAGTTGCCTTTATGTGTTGTTTTAATATCTCATAGCCATAGTATATACTGTGCTCCTGGTTCTGCTTACTTTGCTCTGGATCAATTCATACCATATCCTTCCCACCTTCTCTATCCACATTTCTCTATCCACATTTGCCATGTCTCATGGTAAATTTCAAATTCATAAGTTTTTTCCCCAACAATTTCTCAACTGATGTGCACTCAGTATTGTTTCTAATTTTTTTTGCTAACACAGAAAGTGCTGCAATGCATTTCTCGGTGCACATATAAGACTCTGCTTTTTGTTTCTGACTTCTTTAGGGGTATGTATCCAGTAGTACAATTGCTGGGTCAAAAAGTACAATAGACTAACTGAATGAATTCACAAATCCATTAATTATCTGCTAATAATTTGGTAATAAGCGAACCTAATATCCTACAGCCCATCAGCATTGACAAAGTTCAGCTTTAGTCATATTTGCCAATTTGATGGGTGTGAAATGAAATGTTGAGAATTGTTTAATTTGCATTTCTATTATTAGTGACTTGGAGTATTTCATTATCAGTCTTTTGGAGTCATGATTGGTCACTGCAGTGATCAGAGTTGAAGCTTTTTGTTTGAAGCTCAAAGTTTTCATTTATAATGTTGCAGTTACAGAAGTTGTTCTTCTCATTCTGCTAACTCTATCCTGCATTGGTTTATACAAGTTCTCCCAGGTTTCTCTGAATATATCCCTTTCAGTATTTCTTAGAATATTCCTGTGCTACACTATATATACCATGATTATATACTCCCAAATTCATGGGCTCCTACTTTTTTCCAAATCTTTCCAACAGGGCAGCCAGGTGGCACAGTGAATAGAGCACCAGCCCTGGAATCAGGAGGACCTGAGTTCAAATCTGGCTTCAGACACTTGACACTTAATAGCTGTGAGACCTTGGTCTCTGTTTCCCTTCCTCAAAAAAAAAAAAGGCCTCTAAAACCAAATCCTTTCAGTAACAAAAAAATTCCATTGAAGGGCAGCTACAGTAATGGCACAGTGCTGAGTCTGGAGTCAGCAAGACCTTGAGCTCAAATGTAACCTCAGATACTTACTAACTGTGTGACTGTGGGTAAGTCACTGAGCCCTATTTGCCTCAACTGTAAAGTGAGCTAGAGAAGAAAATAGCAAACCACTCCAGTATCTTTGCCAAGAAAACTCTACATAGGCTCCCAAAGAGTCAGACATGCCTAAAAAATGACTGAACTCCCAAAGTGATGTGCTCCTACTTTTTTCCAAATCCTTTCAGTCACAAAGAATATACTACTTAGTATATATTTTTGGGCATTTGGTTTTTACAGATACATACATGTATATATTAAGCATTGATATTATTTCATTACCTATGATATTTTCACCGCTTTTTCTCTTCTCAAGGGCAGTAAATTTTGTCTTGTCTGAGATCATATTTGCTACAATGTCCTTTTCTATATTTATCTGAAGCACAAATTCTGTTCCAGGACGCTAATTTTAACTCTGTGTGAATCTGTTTCAAATGGATTTCTTACTAACTGCTGGATTCTGCTCTCTAATTCATTCTGCTGCTCTCCTGTTTTATGGATTAATCAATTTTATTTACATTCACAGTTATGATATTAACTGTGTATTCCCCTCCATTATGTTCTTATACTCTTCCCACCTTCTCTATGCAAAGTAGATAAATAGAAGGAAGTTGATTTATATCAGCTATTTATAACTGAAATGGTCTGTTCCTATTGCCCTCCCCAACCTCTCATCACCAGCTCCAAACACTGATCTCCACTTCTTCAACTACTTCTTTTTGAGTTCTCCCTTTTTGATCCACTAAACAAAGTTGATTTTTGCTTTGCTCATGACTATTTCTTCCCTGGATCTACCCTTACAATTAAATCCTCTCTTCCTGTACCTCCCCATTTTCTTGATGAGTTTAATATATTTCTATACCACACAGAGTGTGTATGTTTTCAACTGTCCTTTGTAAGACTCAGAAAAGTTAAGTTTTTTGAGAGCCCTACTGCCCCCCCCACTCCCATCCATTACTCCATTTTTGGAAATTCTTATTAATTCTAATTATGTGAATTATAAGTTAATCCCTCTCCTTCCTCATTTTTCCTTTTTTTGCTTTGAATTCTCCTCTCTTTTCTTCCTCTGTGACATTTGAAGACAGCTGAAACTTTGAAGAGACATGTTTCTTTTTAATCCCATTTAGAATGCAACTACTTAACCAGCATTTGAGAAGCTTCCAAACGCTCAAAAACTGTTTTTTGTTTTGCATTTACAGGGTTTATCTTATAAAGTTCTTATGAAAAGATTAATGAAATCAGCTGTATAAATACAGGATAAAAAAGATACAGCTCAATAATGGTTCATGCTAAATAAAAGAAAAATCAGACAGTTCAATGTGAGTTAGTGACAAGCTTATCAATAAATAAGCTAATGTCCTGAATCTATATGCACTACGTGCACAGTGCTCACAACAAGCGCTGCTCTGCTTTTCTTGGGTTATATAATTTCTGAAGTGTTTTGCTCTGCTGAGCTAAAATTTTAAGAGACATTGAAAATTACAAAAAAAAACCAGAATGGGGAAAAATCTCTACCTATACTATATGAAGATCAGATGGGGATTTTTTGGTTTGGAAATATCTAAAATCTGTGGCCATGAGATGGATTATGAAACCTAAATTTCTTGCCCCTGTACTATTAAGCAATATTCTAATAATATAACATGCTATAATAATCACATGCTCTGTTAAATTAATTAAGCCTTGAGATCAACAAGTATTTAAAAGCACTTTAAACCAGGCACTGCTAAGTTCTGGGGATTCAAAAAGAAAAACAAAGAGCTGCTTGTTTACCTAAAACAGAAGAATTAGCATCAAACTTTAGACTATACAATTAAGACATAATAAAAGATGGCTTTCAGGAATCCATGTAACTAAAATTAATCAATGACAAAAAATTCTCAGAGTTCCCAAAAATTAATTACAAAGTTTCAGTTCTTATTCCAGTCTACTTTTGAATGAAAATAGAGGTTATATTGTTGAAAAGTTTTCCATACTTGCTTGCTTTTGTTTTTGTTGTCCTGATTCGTTTTGCTTTTTGCTTTTCTGTGGTTTCTACTGATTTGGGATCATTTTCAACTGGTAATTCCTTTGGATTAAAAAATTAAAAACAATGAGTTTAAACCATTTTAAGTACATTTAACACAATGTGGAAACTGACAAAGAAACTAATAGAGAATTACTTCTAATATCATTACATTCATGGCTGTTAGTAATTGCCAGGTTATTGGCACAAAGGGGCACAATTTTCAAATAAAAACTGAGGGAGCTTTACGTTTTTAACATACATGTGACAGACATTTAAAATGACATTGGAGACATGCCTCAAGAAAAAAAAAAGGTTATTTTGAGGGATGAAAACCAGCAACATCATAGTTCTTACCAGTTCTTTTACAATCCGTGAAAGTTCAGATGCCTGTTTTCTTGTGGTCCTCAAAGTAGGAGGTGAGAAGACAAATTGAGAGGACAAATCTGAAACTAGGCCCTTCAACTGTACAGTGGTTTCTATTTTTTGAGCTTAAAAAAAAATTACAAATACATAATTAAATTTAAGTGCAAAAATCTATGTATAGAAAAATATAGTTCAGAGCAAATGGGATATGTTTTAAGGCTATAAGCACCTCCATCTATACCTGATGCAAGTATTTATCCAAAAGTATGTTACACTTTTAATCACTACAATAAGCTGTGTTGGCCAGACTGGAGCAGCATTAGGAATAATTCTAAGAGGCAGTGTGATATAGTTGAGAGAGCACTGGATATGGAGTCAGAGAACCTGGGTTTAAAAATCCCAGTTATAATACTATTATCTGTATGACCTCAGACAAGTCTCCCGAGCTTTCTGGGTCTCAGTCACTTTATCTGTAAAAAGAAGGGTTGGACTAAAGGATTTCCAAGGACCTTTTTTCTAAATCTATAAGAGCCTTTCCCAAAGTCAATTCACTTTGATTCAATCCAGATGACTGGGAATTTATAATCTTTCAAAGAGAAAAATGTCATTCTGTGAAGATTTCAAGAGTAGGTAGAAAGTTGTTTAAATTTTCCATTCTGTCATTTTACTCTTCTCTATTCAGTGTTTAGGATCAATAGCAATGACAATATCCTACTCGTCCATGTGTATTATCTGATTCATGCCTTCTTAGGGATAAGACTAGATCAGTGTTTTGATACGAAGTTAAAAACTTTGAAACCTTTGTAGCTAATTCTGGACTTTATACAGACTTTGTACTTTATTCAGTTAAAAGATAAGCAGAAATGAGGATGATGTCAACAAAGGGGCTAAGTAAGCAAAAGGTATGAACGTGTCTCAAAAGAAGCTAAAATCAAGGTTTATCACGGAGAAATCAAAATGGAATAACTGAGAACCAGATCTCTTTTGTAACTATACACAGACATTGTTATTGCAGAATCTGATCTGTAGCCTTTTCCTTTCTATTCAGGAAAGGGATCTCTGACATTAATACAAGTATTTCAGAAGGCTGTTCATTTCTAAACCTGTGAAAGAAAATCTTTAAATATACACAGTGATCATTCTGCATACCCTGGAGAGGTGATTTTTATATATTTAAGTTTTGATCTCCCCCTCTCACCACAATTTGATTCTAAAATACTAAGATCCTTAAAAAACCACTAGTAAAATGACAGAGCCAGACTTAGAAGGCCAAATTTTCTTACTTTTACTAATTTAGTACCCATGACAATAAAAATGGGTATTTATTAAAATTAACAATCAAAACTAATAATAAGCTACAATGGAGGTTTTTATACAAGAAAATTAATGTTTTAAGAATGTAAACAAATAGAAATCTTGATTTTACACAAAGCTCTAGATTTACTTCTTTTTTTTTTCCCCTAAGGCTTTCTGTATAACAACTCCCCTCCCTATTATTTCAAGTTAACTCAAAAGACGCATTTAACTTTTAATAATCACAAAAAGATGAGATTGCTCTTGAATAAATGCCAGTATTTTTTTTCTTTTCCCAACAGAAATTAGCTTCATATCTGTGATGAGTTTGATTAAATACCATTAACATTTGTTATCTCTTGAATCTGACTTTGCATTAACTAAAAACTCATTAACCGCTGGATAACTTAATCTGAATTCAATTTTCTGACTAAGAATGAGAAAATAAAGCAAATTTTATAATAAACACTACCTTGGTCATTCAGAATGCACATTAAACCACCGAACAGTTGATATAATTTTTATTCATTAAACATCTTCTAAATAGAAGCAACTATACTTTCCATCATACTTTAGGAAATCTAGCGAATTACCTAAAAGCTCTCCTCTGTATCCAGCATGGGACATTCTGACATTTAGAAGAGAACTTAGACTGTATATACATGGGGCCACAGAATCAAATAATCTGCTTGAAATTTTTCTTTTGAGCCTCACATTTGATATACAAGGTAATAAGTCCAAAAATTTTAAAGGGCAATTTAATGGGAGATTTAAAAAATAAAACATAATAACACATTTTACACACATACACACACACTATGTGCATGACAAAGCTTAAGATACTATCTTCATATTTCAGGAGTTAGACTAGACCTGAGTAATATCCCTTAACTCACTGATACTGTATGTGCTTTTACACTACTATAAATTAAATTTACTACTAGCTAAGGTATTACAGTTATATAACCATAACTTGAATTAGGATATTAAGTTTATGCCAGGTAAATAATTACATACATAAGGTTAATTTGCTTTAAAATAAGTATTCTTAATAGAACTAGTGATGTTACAACAATCAATAACTTTCAGATACTAGTTGATCAGAATTGCAAAGAGACTATATTTTTGAAAGAAAAAAAGTAGTATAAAAGATTTCATTTTTAGACGGTAAAACTACCTTTCAAATTTTCAGTTAGTGGATAGGAAGGATAGAGTGAAATTTTTTTAAGCCTAAATAAGAACATTTTTGGGTACTGTCATTATAGAGGCTGAAAGCAGTGGTTCCCAGGAGTTTTAAGACTGGTGTTTTTGAGGAAAAAGCTAATTATACAACTTAATTAGGAAAGTGCAAGAAATGAACAAATCTCATACATAACCTACTTTGAGACAAGGGAGAAGGGAAAAAAAGAATAGTTAGATGAGGGCTATTGAGATTATTTTCAAGATAAAAATATGCTTTGAAGCAGGCAGTTCACAAAATAATAGAATTAGCAATTAAAAATTAATAACACATTTGTTATACCCAAAATTATTTGTTGGAAAAAAAATTCAAACTCCTTAGTGAAGAAATTTGTAGAAATGCCACTTAGCATATATTATTTCGGAATATTATATAGAAAAACCCATCAATTTGAAAAAAACACGAACAAAACAACTCTCAAACCATAAGAACTAAAAGTAAATGAAACCAATTTAAAGAACACAGAAGTATATTCATTCTCAAATAATAAATTTTAGTTTTCAGATAGTTAGGTTTTAAAACAATCCCATGAAAGCCTATTTTAAGCTTTAGACTCAATAGAATTTATTTTGGTCTGAAATTTTAAAAAGTGTACCTCTTGTCTTCCTTGTAACTTTTGAAACAGGTGAAGAAAATAAAAAAGACTCAGTTTGGGGATCAGAAAAGGCAGGAAAAATAAGAGTCTTGCTGGATCTAGTCCTTGTATTACGAGAAGAGTTGGTCAAACCATTATCAGCATGCAGTATTTCTTTGCTTTTGGAGTCTTTGACAAGAATTTCTTCATCTGTGCTTCCTTCTGATACTGAAGGAAGTTTATTTTTTCTCCTTTGATTTCCAGTCACTTTTCGCAACTTCCTCTTGGAGCTTAATGTTGTAGTCAGTCCTTCATCTGGTGATAAAGGGGTATTTTCTAAAGTTAGCTTCCCAAGATTATTACTATCAGTTTTACCTGGTGTGATTCTTGTAGATCTTCTTGGGATAAGAGGAGTTTGTTTCTTCTTAGTACTATGTTTTTTAATTTCTTTATCCTCCAATGGATTTACTCTTCCTGGTCTGCCACGTTTCTTAGGTGTAGATGGTGTCTTAAATTCTGTTTCAAAAGTCAATTCAGATAAATTAAGTTTAGAATGTTCTGGAGATACTGAGGTGTTATTTACTCTCCTTCTGCTTCTTCCACTCTGTTGGATAGGGTGCTTCTCTTCACTGGACGCATCATCTTGATTAGGACCAACATTTTCAGAGAGTTCCATATTAACACTTCTCAATTTCCTCCTACTTCTGGCGGGACTGGCTGGTAATTTAATGTTCTGGTCATTTAATAATTCACTACTTTCTGGCTCCTCTACAGATTTTTTTGTTCTTCTCAAAGTTCTTCTTGTAGCAGAAAGAAGCTTAACTTCTTTACTATGGGAAATTTCTTCATTTGATGATTCAGAAAGTTGAGTCGATTTCATCCTCAATTCTCTCCGTGAAGTTGTAGAGTCTTGTAATTCCTGTTCAATAGCAACTTTTAATGTATCCAGATTAACATTTTTTTTCCTTCCTCTTCTAGGAGTAACAGAATCCTGGGATACTTTCTGAGAGGTTGCTTCAATTTCAGTAAAGGAACTTTCAGATATCTCAGATTTTTCTTTTGTTTTCCTAGTACTTCTCTTTATAGCAGAAAGTTCTAGTACTTCAGGTGTTGGGATGTCTGAGGACTTCTCAATTGTTGACCTGGCCTTTAGATTTCTGATGCTTTGTCCTCTTGTTCGTGTTCTGGAAGGTATCATGTCACTGCCCTGACTATCATTTAAATCAACTAGACTTGTTTCCTTCTCTGACTTGGTGGAACGCATTACTTTCTCAGTTATTAAAGGCATGGTTTCAAGGATAGTTTGTCCTACTGTGTCTGAAGCAAATTCTTTATTCCTTGTGTCTTTAATGACATCTAATAAATTTTCAGCAATAGCTACCTTAATTGGTTCTGGCACATATGGTAATGTCTCCACAACATTTTGGGACTCCTGATCATTTATTCTAACAGGTGCCAAACCTTTAGCATGCTCATGTTTACCACTGTCATCATTATAATCTTTCTCCTTCTCAGCTACTGTATTAGTTGTTTTAGCTGACACATCAGATGTGACACAATCTCCTGTTTCAAGTTCTCCTTCTTCACCTTCCAATATCAAGGTAAAGTTGCTTTGAGCCACAAAAAGCTCTCCATCCACTTCAGCCATGTCACGTTCAGCAGAGTCTTTGCTATCAGGTAACCCGCAAGTGAACTGTTGCTCAATAGTATCAAAATTATACTGAAGCTTTAAAGTTCTTGAAGGATACAACTCATTCAATGAAAGTGTCCCAGTCTCTTCTCCTGATGCCAAGGCTTCAACTCTTTCATGTTCAATCACCTAAAATATATTAAAATATAAAATCTATTAAGAAACATTTTCATAAATGAATTTATTTCAAAGAATTAACAAGAATCAGTTTTACCCTAACTTTTCAATCATAAACTAAATAATGAGAATATATGTAACACATAAATATACTTATAAAACACATAATCATGGTTTTAAAATATGAGATTTTTGCATTTTCCAGTCAAAATAGTTAAATAGGAAATGTTTTGTTTTAGCAATCAGACATATCCGGATTTGAAGGACAAAGGCCAGATTGTCTCCTTAAGAAAAACAGCTCTGCATTCTAAAGTTTTGTAATAATAATGGTTCTGAGGAGAATAAAGAGCATTTAAAGGTATTATTCTATTTGAGGGGGCAGGAAATAAAGGATGAAGGAAGAGAACCTGGGGGGGTGGGGAAAGAGAAACAAAGTACTTCCTTTCATTCATTTATACAACAATTAATTAAGCCCCTACAAAGTACTATTGCTACATACTGGGGAAAAATACAAACAGTAAATAAGAGAGGGTCCCTGCCCTCATGGAGCTCACAGTCTAGTAGAGATATACAAATACAAGGGACTATAAAATACAATATGTTACGAAGTACTATGTGAGGTCTCAGTGGGGGAAAGAGAAAATATTATTTCTAAATAACCCCCATATGACTTAACAACTATCCATACTTTCTAAATAGAATAATCCCCATAAGGTTGAAGAAGAGTTCACCTACATAAGCTCCCTTGGGCTAGCCTCAATCCTCTTCCCTTTGGCTGGGACTGCATAAACCATGAAATTCCTAAGGCTTTCAAGTTGAATACCTCTCTTGTAAGGGATTGGTGGAAGAAGGAATGGTCCTTGCATTTACCTTTTAGTAAGGGAAGGGGAGAAAAAGGAGGAAGTAGAAACAACAGAGATCTCCTGACCAAGTAGGTAGAACATTATTACCCACCACTGATAACATAACCAGTTTCCCATTTCCCAAACATTCAGTTAGATTAAGAGAATGGCAATTCCCGGAAATAAAAGTTCTCTCCCATTCACCTCATCATCACAATTTCATTAGCATTCCAACTTGAAGGAACGGGGATATACAGGTATTTATCTTTTTGCTAAGGAGTAAAATGTGGCTAGTGACATGAATGTGGCTAGTCAGGGTACAATGAAAGTGAGTTGACAAGTCATTAAAAAAAAAATCTTCAAAACATTATAAATGCATTACGCATTTGTTTTTATCAGAACAAAAACCAAAAGGTTTTCATTTGAAATGCTTTATACTGGCAGGTCATCAATGTCACTACTGTCCACTGACAAAAGAATGGCTTAGTAGAGTCCCGAAACCAAAAAAAAAAGTTTCTAAGGTAAAAATCAAAACAAATTTAAAAACCCTGAAAAATTTGTGAGTCTAAATAAGTTCAATTATGTCTGGTTGAATGCTACTTAACTCTAGTAGAACAAAAATCCAGTTTAAAAAAACAGTTTCATTAGCCTAATTACTTCTAAATTTATCTCAATTAAATGACTGGCCAACAACTCATTCTGAATTTCTTACCATTCTCTTCTGAATAGTCATTTTCTGTTTCAGATTATGTCTAAAAAATCTTCAAATATTAATTGGGTTCCAAGAAACTAACTCCTTGATGCTGATTTTGTGATTAGATAGCCTCTTAATTTACATAAAATCAGAGGCATAAGGAATGGTGATAATTTTTTTCTGATGAATATATATTGCTTAAAAGGCTTACAGACAAAATTTAAAAAACAGAAAATAGCCTACACTCCATCATTATGGTATATAAATAATTACCGAAACTAAGATGGAAAATATGGACAGATCCACCTGATCTCACAGGGATAGTTCAAAATGTGGGAAACATTTTCTTACATGAATTTCTTGAGATTCAGAACTGTCAGAAACTGAAGGTTTTTCTTCTGGCAAATTAGCATTTTCTTCTGGTGCATCAACCTCTATTTCACAATCTTCCTTTAAATCTAAGGCTATTTCTTGTTTAAGTCTATTTTCAGAGGTATCAGTTGTAGGAGTTTCAGAAGTAACAGGCACAGAACTTTCACTGACATGCAGGATACTCATCACAGCTGAAAGATAGTGATAACCATTAATTATCTAATCTGTTGAATTTGAAACTGGGGAAAGTAAATAGAAGAAAAATTTTACTCCACTTAAACCCTGTCCTGATTTATTGGTTTTCAACTTATTTTAAAAACTATTACATAATATTCAAGAGCAAGCTTGAATTCCATAATGATAAAATACTTATCAATCTATTTTCTATCACTAACAAGACTGGAATATCTTACACATACTTTAATTGCCCACATTTTATTTCTACCTAAAGAAAACACATAAGTGGAAATATAAGCTGCATTTCCCCCCTCCCCCCTCCAACTATCACTTTTGATTAAAATACGATACATTTCCTTCTTAATTCAAATAATGCTATGACTTGTAGACTAAGGAACTCAAATGCCTCTCTTAATCAGTCTGAAAGTTTATTCAACAGGTCACTTTTGGCAAGTGGGTATCTTGATTTAAGTAGTATAACATCACACAAGGTTCACCCTAGACCAGGGGCTCAAGCTCACATGTGCCCCTCTAAGTTCTCACGTGTGGCCCTTTTGAATGAATCTAAACTTCACAGAACCAAGCCCCTTAGTAATAAGGATTTGTTCTATAAAACCTGGACTCTGTCAAAAGGTCACATCCAAGGACCTAGAAGGACACATATGCCCTCAAGTCCACAGGTTCCTCACCCCTGCCAAAAAGAAAAAGGCAGTTTTCTTATGGAAGACCCCATCTAAGTGGGTATATTAGGAAAAAAAAATAGTCTTTTGTCCCATGTTTATAGAACCATTAACAGTACATTATCACTCATATTCATTACCTTTTTCTTATTAATTTCTTCCTTCACCAAAACTACTGCTACAGACAAGCACTGCAGATCTTAGTCCTGCTACTGGCACTCAGTGCTAAACAGCTTGCTAAATGCCTGTCCTAAAGTTACATTTCAACACTCTCATAACTCACAGGGATAAAGTCAGTTTCCTGTATATTTTTTTCACCCGTAGAGCCATAAATCACTAGGTGAACAAAGAATGGAATAACTGTCATTTGGGATCAGAAGGGCAGGTAGCTTTTCCAGCTGTGAATTAATGAGTTGGTAAGCTCCTTTCTGTACCTAATGTGGCATCAATGCCTCTTAAGTTCCATGCCAAAACACTGTCCACCAAATGTTATGGCTAATACAGTGAAAGCAGAAAGAAATGACCCTTCACACCTTTAGCAATAATGCTACATTCTTCTCACTCTGCCATCCTGCAACTAAAGAGAGAATTGATGGAAAGGGAGAAAATAGAATAATACAGCACATTGTTTCCCACTCTCCCTCTGCTCTCGCTTCCCATTCCAAAGAAAATAAAATTTGTTTCCAGACAATACTAGAACGCATCTGACTCTAAACTTTTAGAGTATACATACATTCATTAGTTTCTCCTGTTATTCCAACTGTGGTGGTGCACATTTCATCAGATAATTCCTTTTCATCCAAAAGTGGCAATTTGGGCTCCTGGGTGAAGATTTCCCTTTTGAAACAGAATCATAGTTCTACTGTGTTAAAATGTTCGACATATCACATGTGTTTATGGATTTACTCTGCTTTTGTTGATAATATATTATGTTTACAATAAAAAAAAATAGAATCATGGCATGTTAAAGGAGTTGAAAGAAAGATTAAAAGATCGAGACTTTCATTTTACAAAGAAATTGGGAATGCAAAAGATAAAAATGACTAAATTTCAATTAATGTTATATAAATTGCAGGGGGAATATATACCTCTTTACAACATTTTCACTTGCTTTTGTTTTCTTTCACTTCACTATATGCTTGCCAATTATAATTACATCAGGAGTTGTTCCTATATTTTCAAATAAAATAACATATCCAATAGGTCCAGAGTAATAAAAAGGTAGTAATATTTTCAAATACCATTACTGAACATCCTAAAAAGTTGATATACATTAAGGTTCTAATTTAAATTATATGTTTATATATACATTCAATCCCAGAAATCCATGACCAATTTCCACACAGATTCATCAAGTGTTTACTAAATACCTTGCAGAAGGCACTGTGGGAGTGGAGAAGAGGGTTAATACAAAGTTCCTGTTGATAAATAACAGTGGACAAAGTTTTGGATTGGTAGGCATGAGGGCCTAGATGAAGAATTCAGCTCTATCAATACCTATGTGACTTTTAAAAATGAAAGCTTGATAACTTCGTCCTACATCTATGATCCTATCAACACAGAGAGGTAAACATAGCATAGCAGAAAGATCAATAGTGGTCTTAAGAGCACCAAGAGCTGAATTTGAGTTCCAGTTCCATCTGTTAACAACCCTGGACAAATCACTGAACCTCAGTATCTTCACGACTTCAGTAAAACAGAGATAATACTAGCAGTATACCTGCCCTGCAGAGTTGCTTTAAGGTTCAAGTGAGAAAATATATTTAAAGTATCTTATAAATGTAAAGTTCTGTATAACCTGGCATATTATGAAGAATGTTGTTCTGATCAATATAATTTTACCTCATTATAATAACCACAAATATCCATTTTTATATCTTTACATCTAGAATATTGTTCCTATTCCTAACTGTTCCCCACTGCTTTGCCTCATGAATCTTTTTTAGGATGCAATTAATAAAATAAGGAAAGGTATTGATGGCTACTAAGGCAATGTAATATACAGAAACGAACAATGAGATACATTATTAGAAGTAAAAAAAAAAATTACATACAGTAAGTACTACAGAAGTATCTAGATAGGATGGATTAGAACAGGAGGCTATATTTCTGGGGCAAATAGGAGTGAAGTGTGAATAGATTTAGAGGACATTCTAAGTAGAGAGAATACCATTACCAAGGACTAAAAGACATGGGAACAAGAACAATGGTACACAAGATAAAGATGTTTCCTGACCAGATCATAGTGGAAGGTTTTTCCATGGGGAATGGTGGGAGATAAGGACGTATAGTATTTGAGGAGCTGAGAGCTGTGAATATTAATCTGAGAAGTCTAAAGAGGAGAGACTTTAAACACAGTATTTTAAGAAGAGTAATATGGTCTTACTATACTGGATGGATCTGAATTACATGGAAGGAGGTTACTGTAATAACCAAGATGACTATAGGTTGGGAGCAGAGATTCTTTGATGATCAAAGACTCAGAGCTGAAAAAGGACATCAAAAGGCAACTAGTCTAAAAAAAAAAAAACCCAAAAGAGGCAACTAGTCTAAGCCTCTTAAAGATGAGGAAATTTAGGCCCAGGGAGGTGGACTTTGCCCATGGCCTGACTTGCCCATGGTCAAACTAGTAAAAGGCAGAAGTAGGATTTGTATAATTCATTTCTCTTTCCACTAGAAATATCTGTCTGGCCTTTTCTTTCTTTTTTGGAGGGGGAAAGGCAAGGTAATTGGGGTAAAGTAACTTGCCTAAGGTCACACAGCTAGTCAGTGTGCCAAGTGTCTGAGGAGTCTGGCCTTTTCTGCTCTTTATCTACGGTGAGCTCAGGCAATGCAAGCTAATTTTAGAATTAGTCTCAGTAAGTCTGGATATGGCGCAGCTAAGTGGCATAGCGGATAGAGTGCTGGGCCTGAAGTCAGGAAGACTCATCCTTTCTGAGTTCAAATCTGCCTCAGACACTTATTAGTTATACGACCTTGGGCAAGTCACTTAACTCTGTTTGCCTTAGTTTTCTCATCTCGAAAATGAGCAGGAGAAGGAAATGGCAAACCACTCCAATATCTGTGTCACAATAAACCCAAATGGGGTTATGAAGAGTCATACACGACTAAAACTATCGAACAACAAAGCTTGAGATAGAGTAATAATGCTAGAATCAGTAATACTTGGGGGCTGAAATCATGTCTCTGGCTTACTCAGTGTGTTATCCTGAACAAATCAGTTAGCTGTGTCTCAAGGAAATATGGAGCAAATATTTACTTAGTCATAAACTAATTGCTGATCTGCCTAGGAAGAGTAAGTTCCCATATCCTTCATCATCTGGCACCATAGAGCCTTCACTATTTATTTATGTGAATCTACTGGTTGACAAAGGGAATTCCCACAGATATTTCCATTATTAGTGTATAAGCAAAGAAAATGAGGAAATCATAAAATGGATTTTAAAGTGATATATGAATGATTTGGATATGGGCCTTTTAGACTATCGGTGTATCAGTTCCTCCTTGTTCTTGGCATCAATATTGAATCATATTTCTTTACAATAATAAAGTTTCATAAAATATAAAAATCTTTAACAAAAATGGTCTATATTTGTTTACATTGTCAGTTATGAAACAGCTTTTTATTAGCTAATTAAAGCTTCATGAATAGTTGCTATGTCACAATTTTTTTTTAAATCCCAAAGACCTTAAACTTATTTAAATTAATGAGCCACACAATTCAATACACAATGAAAACAAATTCCAGTACTGAACAATAAGACAATTTTGATAATCTTGTGCTGTTAACTATAATGTATATTTCTGATCTTGAAGTAACAGCTTAGGTCCCACCTCTTCCACAAAGCCTTCCCCAGCTACTCTCTAATTCATACTGACTTTCTTCGGTGAACTCTGGAAGCACACAACTGAACATATTATTTTAGATAAGATGTGACTATTTAGTAAATACAATGATTGTCACAGATGCCTTAGGGAATCAAGTCTCACTACTTAAGTGTTCCAGGGAGTACTGTTTTACCTTGCTGATTTTATATAGCATCTTGTATTCCACGCCCCCCACCACCCATGCTAAAAGAATGTAAATTCTATTTTTCGTTCCCTGACGGATTTATAGGGAGTCGGAGAGGGTCAAGTCAGTTCCAGGAAGAGGCAAACAATATGTAAACTCTAACAAATCAGCCCAAATCAAAAATAAGAAAACAAAAAACTTTCCCATATAACCTAACAATTAGAGAAATGGGGCTAAGAGGTTCAATCTCTAGAGATAGATAAACCTGTATTTCCCCAACCTTAGGTCATTCACTTTAATCAGAGGATCTGTTCAACGTTTGGTTGAGACAGAGAAAGAATTTTAATTTGGAAAGAAGATGGTGGTAATTTTGGAGCCTTGGACCACTGAAGGGTCCCCAGGAACTGAAGATATAGGAGTGCATGAAATAAAGAGGAGGAAATAGGTATATAGGAAGAGTAGACAGATCTAGATACCACTATCTTTTTTCCAAAGGAAAATAAAGTCACATTTTATCCTTTGGCCATCCCTGTCTTCTCTTTCCATCTATACTGTGTAAACCTCTAGAAACTGAACTACAAAGGTTTCCTGTATAACAAAATTCTGGTATGATACAGGACACATTAAAAATGTCCATTTTACATCCCAATCCTGTTGGATCAGGTCAGGCATCTTTGTAATGTACTACTGTATACTATACACCACGCTATAACGGGAACCATATGAATTTTCTGAACAAAATTGAATGACAGCAGTGTCCAGTCTGGAGAAGAATACTGGCAGCAATAGCGGAACTAGATCTTGAACATGTGGTACAAATCCAATCACAGCTCCTATACTGGTATACTGTTTGGTCCTACTGGGTCACTATTTGGACCTACATTCTATCCTAAACTGTACATGAGCAGTACTGAATCGGAGTCCCTCTCAGTGTCAGAGGAGACATAAGAAATGAAGAGAATAAAAATTATAGACTGCTTCTGGGAAGAAAGCTTTTTTCCTCTAAGTAATTATATCATAATTCTAGTCATTAAGAGAAAATTTGCTATTATCAAAATGAAAATAAAGTATAATGGAAACAAACATTGCTTTAGAACAGACTTTTATGTTTATCATCTTACTGAAAGATATCTTTTTAAATTTTTTAGTGGCTTGTTTTTTAAGACTTTTATTTTCCTTCAAAAAACTTACCTTTCATGGTCTGATAAGGCACAAGGTGAAGGTTCAGAAACTTGAATGGAACTTGGGTGATTTAATTCTGAAACTTCAGCTACTGAAACCAAGGCCAATTTGCTTTCGTCCTCTTTCAAAACATCTGTAAGTTACAAATGGTTAAGAGTTACCAATCTCCTCCCAATTATTTATGCTAAAAGTTAAATCTTATTTTCTTTTGAGAGACAATATGATATAATCAAAGTGCTATAGATTAAAAATTAGGAAGCTTTGGTTATAGTTCTGCTTCTGTTACTACAAAGCTAAAACTCTGGGCAAATTATTTAATCTTTTTGACTTCAGCTTCCTCATTTGTAAGATGAAACAATTAAGCTACAGGATAAGAAAGATTCTTTTTCAGTCTATGATTCTATTAAATAAAAAGAGGAAATTATTGTATAATTTATTTATAATAATACCTCACATTATCTCATTTTTCTGACATCTTTTAGACAGTGAAAATCACTTTAATTTAAAATGCTAGAGACCAAAAGGATAGTCTTTCTAAAACATTTCCATTCATGACTGATAAGGTTTTCTTTAGAACTTAAGTTTAATAGGCAAGCACTTTGTGATTTTGATATTATACAGAGAAGTTAATACATTAAAATTTCATTCTACAAATTAAGTAACTAATATTATGCAATAATAACAAAAATCATATATTAAATTAGAAAAGCTACTCAAAAACATACCAATTTCCTCTTCTGCCTCTGAAGATACTGCGTTTGCTCCAGTACCTTCTTTGTCACCTTCCTTCTTCTTCTGCACTTCTAAATCATCAGTTAAGTCAGCTGAAATGTTTGCTGGCTTGGAAAAAATGAAAATAATATCATCTTCATCTTCAATGTCATCTGGCAAAGGAGGAGCCTCACACTCCAAGATGGTTTGGGCTGATTTGGTAGAAATATTGCTGTTCTCTTTAGTCACTTCTAATTTCTCTTTGTTTTCCATGGGTGAATTCTGTGTTAATTCAACTGCCTCTTCATGTTCCTCTTTTTGGCCACTAGGGACCAAAGGTGAAGTCTTATTTTTGCTCTTCAGCCACTCATTCTCTGAATGAACTCCACATTTATGCAAAGGTGAGGGTACAAATAATTTTGTTTTACTGTCTTCGGTAACCTTTCAAATTAAAAAAAAAAGTTTTAAAAAGGGTTAAATTTTCAAGTAAAAATGATCAAGCTTAATACCAGATAAAACTGTTTCATGGTTATGGTTACTTGGGTACCTGTAGTGTGGCACTTCTCCCAAAGCAGTCCTTTTCAGTAAAGGGTTATATGCGGTACTATTCCAACCTTTCTGCCCTCTAAAAATCTATCTTCTTTGAATCTACTCTCCCAAGGGACACAGGTGCATTTGAAGTTTAAGGACTTACAAACCCAAAAGAATAATTTTAATATTGGAATCATTTTGGATTGATAGGCTTTATGTATTATACTCTTCAGATCAATGAAAACTACCTATTGAATAGGTTAGAAATGATAGGTCTACAATTTAGAAAGATAAATATTTAAAGAGTTGTGGAGAGAATTACTTATTCTACAGTATCAAGGTAAACTAATAATTTCCTGGGTGTAAAGACAGAAGATACACAGTAGTCTGCAAGGAAATCTATTTCTAGTGGCTGCTGTTGTTTTCTGAGGAGAAAGTGGGGTAGGGAAAAATTTAATAGCATTAATAGGTACTTTTAAAAACTATTCTACAAGAAACAGAATAATTTCTGCACAATCAAAATTGATGCATCAAGGATAAGAACAGAAGTTGCTGCATGAGAATAAGGATTTGGTATCCAAGATAGCATCAATGAGAGAGAAGAAAACCAAAAGCCTTTTTTCCAATTTTTATAGATCAAAAAATAAGTCAAAGGCTATGAATAAACAATTCTCAAAAAAAAGTGCAAGCTATTAATAATCAGAGAACTCTGGGTCACTAATAAGAGACATTAAAATTAAAACAACCTTCAAAACCCTACAAACTGGCAGAAAACACAAAAGATGGAGACAGTCAATCTTGGAGGTGCTGTGGGAAAATAGGAACACTAGTGTACTGCTGGTTGTGTTGTGAATCAGTTGTGAATATCATTTGGAATTATGAAAATAAAGTACTATAAGGTTCATAACTTTTGACCCAGAGATTCCAATTCTAGGTTTATTATACCACAAGGAGGTCATTGGTAAGAGGAGTTCCCATGTATATCAAATTATTTATAGCAGCATATAAGTGGATACAAAGTGCATGCCCATCAACTGGGGAATGGCTAAACAGATTGTGGCACATAAATGTAATGCATTATCAGTGTACCATAAGAAATGATGAATATGCAGAGGATGGAAAATATACATGAAGTGATGCAGAGTAAAGCAAGTAGAGCCAATAAAATGTAAACAATGACTACAATAACACAATGCACAAAAAATGTTGCAAAATTATAAAGAACGAGTATGGCTCAAAAGAAGAGACAGAAGACACCCCAAACTCACCACAAAGGTGAGGAGAGGTCCATGAGTGTGGTATATTGCCACTTGTTTTCAAATTTTTTGTTATGTTGGTTGGTTGTGCTGATTTTTCATTAAAAAATATTTATAAAATTTAAAAAATATTTTATTTGTTACACGAGATAGCTGTAAGGGTGGGAGGGGATGAACACCAATAAGGACATTAATAAAATTTATTTAAAAAAACAACTACTACTATTGAAGGGCAGTTTTACTGAGAGGTGATTTAACAGATAGAAAGCTAGACTCTGACTGTGACCTTGGGTTCACTTAGCCTCTCAGTGCTTTAGGCAATTCTCTAAGACTAGTGACAGGGAAGATGTGACCAGATTTGATAGAGAGTTTTCTTATCTGGGAATTCCCTATGCCAAATCACAAGCCTAATTCCCATCTAAATAAATTACCATGTAAAAATATGTGATTAATGTGAAATTCATATCAATTCTTTTCTTTGATTATATAAAGATGGTTCAAATGCAAAACCATTCATCTTTTCTTCCCAGTAGCATAGCCCAGAAACCAAGTTCCATTCCTAATTTACTGAGATTAACTGCACAAGCCATAAATGAGCTTCCTAAGGAAAAGTATAAGGACTAAATGGATTTATAAGTGAATTCTACCAAACATTTAAAGATCAACTAATTTCAATATTAAATAAATTATTTGGAATAACAGACAAAGGAATCCTACCAAACTCCTCTTATGAGACAAATACGGTACTAATACCTAAACCAGGAAGAGCAAAAATAGAGAAAGAAAATTATAGACCAATTTCATTAATGAATGTTACTGCAAAAATACTAAATAAAATACTAGCTAGGAGACTACACTGTATCACAAAGATTACACATTGTGACCAAGTGGGATTTATAACAGGAATGCAGGGCTGGTTCAGAGTAAGGAAAACCAATAACACAATTGATTTTGTCAATAACAAAAGTAACAAAAAATCATGGCTATATCAACAGATGCAGAAAAGGCTTTTGACCAAATACAATAATCACTCCTATTTAAAACACTTGAAAGCACAGAGCTAAATCGATTTTTCCTTAACATGATAAGAAGCATCTACCTAAAACCTATCAGCAAGCATATCTGTAATGAGGATAAGTGAGAAGCTTTCCCATTAAGATCAGGAGTGAAATAAAGATGTCCATTATCACCAATATTATTCAATATTGTACTAGAAACACAAGTAACAGCAGTAAGTGAAGAAAAAGAAATTATTTTTGAGTGTGTCTGAAATTCCAAAGTAAACTTATTTTGTTATATATACTATATGAAAAGGTAGTCTTTAGTTTATAGAGATAAGTATCACTAGCCCGGTGCTACTGAAAAGCAAGATTTTTGTCTCATGACAAAATTAATTTAACTCTTATTTTCCTCTTAGTCACTACTGTTAAGAACATAAAATAATCAGGGGAAAAGAAGTCATTATTTTTATCAGGCAACTAAGTTGGAGGCACTTATACCACGAACATAACTTTTATAGGGTAGTAAAAAAAGATTCAGTCCGTATGATGCTGTGAAAAGAACACTGAATTTGGTTCTAGTCCTACCTAGTTTCTATGGATTTAAGCTATCACATTACAACAATCAGTTAACTTTTCTGAGCATCATTTTCCTCATCTATAGTCATAATAATATTTTGCTTTAACTACTTTATAATTATGAGGAAAACACTATATAAAATACAAATAAATATAAACCATTAACTGTCAATACCAAACTTACTGCAGTATTCCATTTTGTAGTTATATCTTCTTCCATGAAGGAGATCCTAGTTTCTTTTGCACGTGGGGGAGGGGTAACAGATCTTCCAGGTGACCCAGAAGGAGATGCTAAAGGTGTTGTACGAAGACTTGACCTTAGGATGGAATGAGGAGTAAACTCAGGAAATCCAGCAGCAGAAATAGATGTGGCCAAAGCTTTAGCTCTCTATAAAGAAGAAAAAAATGGAACTTTACTATTAAAGTTTATTTAAAAAACTGATTTCCATAAGAGGTTGAAATGCACTTAATTTGAAGGTGGTTTGACAAAAAATTTGACATTAAAAAACCTCAAGAGATCAAAGTCAGACTTTGACACAACTGAACTACAACCAACAAGTGTTTTAGTTATAAAATTTGAACTCAAGTTTTCCTGGCTACAAATTATTTCCTTTAAAACAGAGATATATTTTTAAAACATTGGGGGACAATTTTATTTTTTTGCTTTTTGGAGAGGGGAAGGCAGCACAATTGGGGTTAAGTGATTTGCCCAAGGTGACATGGCTAGTAAGTGTTAAGGGTCTGAGGCCACATTTGAACTCCTGACTCCAGGGCTGGTGCTGTGTTCACTGCACTACCTAGCTGCCCCAACAATTTTATAAAAGTATTCTGCACACAACAGATTTGTACTTGTATTCAGAGTGGCCTAATATACTAGCTGGCACTTAATAGTTATTAATTGCTGTTACCATAATTTTGGATATCAATCGAGATGGAGATCAATCTAATTGCTTTTCCAAATTCCCAAATTTTGATGACCATTTCCATCGTATTTCCAGTCTCCCAGTTTCATAACTCTGGCAGTAGTGTTACTCTTCTCACTCTTCCTTAGCCTACATGTCCAACCAGTTGCCAAACTTTGGCATTCCAATCTCTACATCTCTTGAATGTAAACCCTTCCCCCTATTCACACAGCTACCATTTTAACTCAGGCCTTCATCACCCCTTGACTAGATTTTTAAAATAGTCCCTTATTGAATAGGTTGCCCTGCCTCTGGTTTTCCCCCACTCCAGATCACCTTAAACATGCCAAAGCAATTTTCCATAAAAAAAGATCTGACCATATGACTCTCTGAATCAATCAACTCCAGTAGCTTCCTATTTACTTGCCTTTTGGATAAAATATAATCTCTTTTTGGTTCTTAAAGCCTACACATTCTGATCCAAACTAATCTTTCCAGTCTTACATTATTTCCCCTCCTACACTTTGTGGTACTGCCAAACCAGTCTTTCTTTCCTCCAGTGCTTTTGCCCTTTCCATTCCACATACCTATAATGCATTCTTCCTTTACCTTTGCTTCATTAAAGTCCCTCATCTCAAGACACAGATTAAGTAGTATCTTCTTCATCATTCCTTTCCTGATTTTCCCAAATACAAGTGCTATGTTACTTTAACTACTTGGTACATACTCATCTTATATTTATACACTGTATGTTTTTATACGTATTTGTCTTCTTCATTTCAATGTTAGCTCCTTTCAAGCAGCAATTCTTTCTTCACATTTGTACCTCTCCACTAAGCCCAATGGCCAGTATATATTTATCACTGATTATTCATTTACCTAGCGACTTCAAATATTTTGAACATGGTCAGGAACCCACATTCCCCTTATATATTCTACAGCAGACTTTCAACTGTGACTGGATCCTACCCGCTCATTTTTCCATATTCTGTATGAGAATGGAATTCTTATGCCATGAGGAATAAAAAAACTTTCCTTCCTTCAAGAAGTGGCTCAATGCCCCCGGCAAGAGGGGTAATGATCTCTCCCTCTCAAAATCTCTACACCTGTATCTTAGTTCACATTACAGTCATTTAGAGGTCTCTCTCCCCAGACTAGGCCTAAATATCTAGTTCCTGGAAAGCAGGGTCATTTTTCCATTTAGCCATCTCTAGATTCCTCAAGTACAACAGACCTTTGTATAACTGAGCTTAAGAAATATTTGAGGAACAGCTATAGAGGCGCGGTAAATAGAGCACTGGCCCTGGAGACAGGAGGACCTGAGTTCAAATATGGCCTCAGACAATTAACACTTACTAGCCATATGACCTTGGGCAAGTCATTTAATCTCAATTGCCCTGCCTTTCCCCCCTCCAAAAAGCATAAAAAAAGTCTGAATGAACCAATAATGGAATTTTAAAATATTCACAAACGTAGCTAGCAGCCAAGAAGCAGGATTTTTTTTTTACCTTTCTTTCCTTGGACCTTAAAGATGTAGAGCTAAATATGTAGTATTTCTACTCACCTTTACCACAAGAGGGGTTTCAAGCAAATTTAATTCAGATGCTCTTGTAATGTTCTCAGATAACCCTGTTAGCTGTGATGTTGATGGCAATGAATTAGATGTTATGTATACCATAGCTCTTGCTGGACTAAGCTGATTATATTCCAGATTAGGAGAGGGCTGAGGAATAGGACGAACAACCAAATCCAATAGTCTATACAAACAAAAAAAGGTATAAAATGAAAAAAAAGTTACTTAGTTTGTTAATAATTTTGTTATAAAATATCAATACAACCACTTAAATTACTTTTAAACAAATCTAATTTTGGTGTATGAAATGCCATAAGGCTAGTCACTTCTTCCAAATTCCCATCACCATTCTCAATCCATTCATTCTTATTCAGTTCATCTTGTATATAGAATGCATTCATGTATACTCTGTTCTTCTAGGCCAGCTTTTTCCACTATCTTTCTATTTTCCTTATATTCAGTATTCACTACACTAAAATTTTATTCCTTGTACTGTAATTTAATTACCCAATCATTTATGAATGAGCATTTAAGTTTCTTTCTTCCTAGTCTTTTCCTCAAAAAGAAAGTAAGTTTGTGTAAAATCTCAGAAGGGGTAGTTTTCTTTTCTTTTTTTGGGAAGCACTCTCTATGTATTCTCCCTACAATGGAATTATACTACAAGATCGCTTTCCAAAAAGAGGTTATCATACCAGATCTTAATTCCATCATCAATGAATGACTGAATTTATTACTATACTGATCTGATAATTTCAACTACTTTTAATCATTTCCCTCAATTTGAGGGCTAGCAACTAGTACCTCATAGCTGCTTTAATCTGCAACTTTAATTAATTCCTTTGATTACTGAGGTTGAGCAACTTAAAAGTATTAATAATTTTACTCTTAAGAACTGTTCATACCTGCTTGCTGATCAAGTATATCTCTTATCTTTTGTCAGTTTATCAAAATACTAATTTTTATGTGTATTTAACAGAATATAAGATACTGCTATTGCTTTCCTTCAGTCCATTAATCTGCTTCTCTGGTTTTTGACAAGTTTCAGCTGGAAGATATTTAATGTTTATTGAAGTAATTTATGAAAATTTATAAATGTACCAAACTGTCTTCCTCAGATTTCTCATTCTGATTCATTATCTTTTTTTGTCCTTTTAATTCAACATACAAACATATATATCATTATGATTTTTAATAAATTATGTGAAGAAAGTCTTTGGTAATTTGATATAGAATTAGATATGTAAATTCAATTTAGAATTATCATAATTTTTACTATATTAATCTTGATTATGTCTTGCAGGAAGGTGAAATAGAATATGGCACCTTTCAGGCAAATATCCGTCTGAAACAAAGAGATAAGTTATAAACAACTGTTTTGAAAAAGGCTGGAAGTTCCCTCTCATTTTCATCAAGGATATTCTTGACACACATATAGAACACTCACATATGGAGATAAAGTTAAAAGATGGATCACAGTTACAGATCTTGTTTGTCTTTGTGGGCTATTAATATGGTCTATTATTTTTTTCTGGGATTTATAAGAATTTATCAATGTTTTCAACATTTTCCCCAGCATCAGGAATTTTCTCAGAAGAAAAATAAATTACACTTAATTAAATGATGAGGGAGACTGTGTTTATAGAAAAACCTTAAACTATTAGAATATTCTAGTCTTATCTAAGTTCTGGGCCATTATTTCTTAAAAAAAAAAACACACAGCAGGAAATTTACTTGCTACCTACTTCCTAAACACTACTAAATAGCATGTCGTTAAAAAAAGTTTTGATGAAAAAAATGACACAATAAAATCTAAAGCAGTGTCTCACTTCACTGAAAGGCACTATGACAGTCATGAAAGGAATCTTATACCCCTTTCACCAAAAAAATATTTTTAGAAGATCATTTTGGAAGCAAAAATAAATTATAAAGCATTTATTGACTAGAAGATGAGAAAGTCTAACCTTCTTAATAATGACTAGCAGCTTTAAGTTATTCAAAATTGTTATATACATCATTTACATTTAAAATATCAAAGAGCTTAAGAAAAGATGCTTTAGGAACGGAGGGAATATAAAAAATAGAGCAAGCAAAACTTTTTTCAAATAAAGCATAACCAATCATCAACTAAAATTATCCAAGAATCCTAAAAACTAAATTTTCCCCTCACTTCTAAACACTTAACAAAGTACATGAATTACACATGACAATTAGACTATATCTCATCAAAAATTATGTTGACATTCCAGTAAAAGATGGGTTGTTTTGAAATGAAACTGATGAATTATTACAAATATTAAAAGCAGCATATCAAAATTTAGTATTATAGAGACTAATTGCATTTTGTCACCCTGTTCTCTGAGATCACTGATTATCACCTCTATACAAGATACTACTCCCACCTGTGATATAAACAGTTTAACACATATGCTGAAAAATATATATTTCTTTGACTCTTCATGGATTAAAAATGATAGAATCATAGATTTAGACATGCTCGATCTAAACTTTTCAATTTACAAATGAGGAAACTGAGGCCCAGACAGGTTAGCTAACTTGCCCAAGGTCACATAGATAAATGAGAAAGGATTTGAAACAAGGTACTTTGAAATTCAATGTCTGTTCCATTATGTGTAAATTATACTGACAGAAAAATTCATGACAATTTTAAAAATCATAATTAAAAAACAGAAAGAAAAAACTAGCAAGATTTAATTGAATATTGACAACTGATCCCTACAGTTATATATTCCCAAATACTTTCTATTTGGGAGGCATAGGATAGCAGTAACACTGTATTTCTCTGGCTGCCAAAATAGCTCATCTGAGGAAGTGTTATATGCTTAATATCCAGTGATAAAGTATTAATAATTCCCTTTTCTCTGGACTTTATGATTGTCCTTTTTCAAATGACATTTCAAGTATCTTTTCAACATAAGGAGAGATGACCCAATATATATCCAAGTTGCAGCTGATAAAATAGCATAGACTTGTTGACAACCACAAAAATAGTGACTATTCTCAAAAGAAGCATTTTTGAGAGACCTCTATAGAAACTATACCAGTGGAATTATGAGCTCCCCAGGAGTTATACATCACATTTCTCCTATTTTCAATTTTGCACCCAATTTTTCTTTTTCTTCCCTCCCCCCAAAAACCTAAAATGTGTAAAAATAAGTTGAATTACTCTGGTACACCAAAAAGTATTTGGCAAAATGTTTTTTATTTTCACTTATTTATGCTTGAAATTCTATGCAAGGTGAGTGTTGAAACTGTTTTGAGATCTATAGATACAGATATGAGAGATCACAGATGGAAGGGGACATTAGTGACTACGTAGCTTAATTCATAACTGAACAAGAACTCAATAGTCCTAGTAAATGGTCAAAGAGACTTCTGCTTAAAGTCCTTCAATAAAGGAAAACCCACTATCTCTTAGGAAGTCTATTCTACTTTTGAGCAGTCTAGTGGTCTGAATGATTTTCCTTAATTCAAACCTGTATTTATTTGTCTCTTTGCAACTTCTTCTTTGTACTTCTATACTTATTTGTTTAAGCAGGACAAATCTAATCCTTCTTCCAGGCAAGAGTCCTTTAACTTGAAATTAAGGTTCTCCATATCCCCTACTGTGACTGTCTTCTCCAGTCAAACATCTCAGTTCCTTTCACCAAGGGCTTCTTAACCTGGGGTCAGTGAACAATTTTTGAGAAAGTATTTTGATAATTTAACTTCAATATAACTGGTTCCCTTTATGATCTATGTTATTTTATGCATTCAAAAACTAACACGTTTTAAATTTAAACAAATTTTATTCTGAAACAGGGTCCAAAGGCTTCACCAGACTGTGAAAGGGATCCATGACACAAAAAAGTTAAGAACTCCTCCTTTAACCAATCTTGATGGCCTAGAGCTCTATGAAGGAAGTGTTATTATTCTTTGTTGTTTTGCTATTTGGAATAGTCGTCTTTCAACAATTCAATTCAATAAACATCTGGAAATTATTCTTAATGAAGACTGAAAATGGTACAGTGGCCAATTCTCATGAGGTCCAATGTGAATTTAGTAAATTAATAAAAAACACGAATAAATTATTTAAATTACCAGAAAAATTGTAAAAACTCTTAATTCAACACTGGCCAACAAGTTCGTTTTTCAATAATTGTACATATAACATGCTTTTAACAGCCCTTATGATATCTTGTCCAATTACTAGTTTTATTGAGTGATGAAAATAATAATATTCACTCTACCCTCAGTGTAATTCTAACTTTTAAAAAATATGTATTAAACAAAAAATAGCTTCCTGACATTGCCAGTAAGCACAAGGATATCATAAAAGTCCTTGTGTCATTGTTAGGCCTAACAGCTAAGAATTATTTTCATCTTATCTCTGGGGCTAACATTTCGTTTTTTTAGATTCATAAAAGTTTATAGATGACAAAAATATTACCAAAATGTCACCAAAAACTGTTCAAGAGTTAGTTGGCAGAAGTCTTCATTACCTCAAGTAATATCATGGTGCTATTTTGTGAATATAGCAAAAATTATAAATTACAATTCTGAGAAGCCTTTGACTAAATATTATTTAAGTTTGCAAAACGGCATGTCATATAATAAGGGAATACTTAAAGAACTAAACAACAACTAATTATATTTTAAGTCCTATAGAATCTCAAAGGAAAAACAAATTATCTCTGATAGGAGGGGACACAATATATTATAAAGCAGTCATTAGCTAAACTATTTGGCAATAGATTGAAAATATAAGCACAAAATAAAATAGCAGCATCATAGGTTGGTCATAAATACATATAAGATAAGCAAGACACAGAAGCAACAGAACACAACTGTTCAGTGTAAAATCCAGTAACAGACTACTGAATAAAAGACTCCTTATTCGATAGAACTGATGGGGAAAACTGAAGAATTTGATGAAAAATTGGTTAGGATCAGCGCCATAATAAGATAAAAATGTAGAAGTGACTTAAGGCCCTATGAGTGGAAGGAGGTTCCTTTCAAAACTGTGACCAGAGGCAAAATTGAAAAGGTCAGCTAAGGTTCAGGGCCTTCTTCACTTCCCCTTCTATAGCACAGTAGGGGAATATCAAAACCCCTGTGTATGTGCCTTCAGGGGAGCATTTCAAAGACTGGAGGTTAATAAATTTAGGACACAACAGTGAGGTAGGGCACGTAGGTGGTACAAAGATAGAGTGTGGGCCTGAAGTCAGGAAGACTCATCTTCTTGAGTTCAAATCTGACCTCAGACACTAGCTGTGTGACCCTGGGCAAGTCACTTAAACCTGTTTGTCTCAGTTCCTCATCTGTAAAACAAAATGGAGAAGGAAATGACAAAGCATTATTGTATGTTTGTCAAGAAAACCCCAAATGAGATCACAAAGAGTCAAACATGAGTGAAACCATGAAAAACAACAGTGAGGCAGATAATAACAAAGATTTACTAGAACATATAAATAGAGCTTTGGCACAAAAAGTACTTCCCAAAAGAAGGTGCTTAATGGCCTACTGCTACATTGGGCAAGGAGTGGTGGTAAGAAGACACCCAGCCAATAAGCAGCATTCAGTAGTTGAGCACCATCAAGGAACGTAAACTAAAGAACACTTATCATTTGGGGAAAATTATCAGTGCTCAAGGTAACTATAAAACAATAAGGTGTAGAGAAGGTTATCAACTTGCACTGGTAAGAGGGAGTATTCTCTTCCCACTGGAAAGGAAATGCTCAACCTGAAATTTCCTATACCAGTGAAATCACAAGTTCAATCCCTGTCCCTATGCACAAAAAAACAAGTGATCTGAGGACATGAACAGTCATCCAAAGAAATGGAAAATGGATAAACTATCAAAAAATGCTACAATTCACTAATAATAAATGCAAATAAAAACCCAATGAGGTGTGACATACCTATATCAAAATGGCAGAATGACAAATGTTAAAAAGTTAATGTTGGATTTAAGACTAGAACACTGGAAAATGTTGTTATGCAAAGTCACTCAAGTGTTCCTATTTAGCAATTCCATGAGTTTGCATGTATGTCAATGAGGATGAAGACAGAAAAGTCCTAATATATACCAAAATGAAGAGGCAGGGTGAAGTAGTAAAAAGAGGGCTAGCTTTAGAAACAGGAATTCCTATTTTCAAGTCCTGCTTCAAAGAGTATTTGTACGACCACTGAGTAATTCATTTTAATCTCTTCAGTGTTCTAGACAACTCTAAGAATATCAAGTTACAGGCATAGCCATTCTACATTGGATGAGTTTTCCATGAGCGAAATCACAGATCAAGATCAAGAAACAAAATGAAAACAAAAAAATATTCTTAGCAGCCCTTTTGAAAGAAAGAAAAGTAGACCTCTTTCAATTGGACAAACTGAAACATATGAATAAATGGAATATAAATGTGTTTCAAGAAATATGAAAAATTAGGAGAAACATGAGGAAATCATATACAAACCATAGGATCAACTTCAGAAGCTTTAGCATGCAGGGAGGGATCTCCCAGGAGATCTCGGCTCCCCCAGCTGCTTGTCAAAGTAGATGTAGTATCTAACTCTTTAAAATTCACTTTTAGGCCAGTCAATAAACTTTTTAAGTGTCTATTATGTGACATTTATATCTTATCAATACGTTTTTATCTCATTATAGCACTGATCCAAATCAGTTTTTCATCAATACTAAGCATTGTGGATATAAAAGCTTCTATTCTGTAAATTAGTAGTTTTTGTTGGAATAATCTTGGAGTCTTTCTGAATGTTCTCAGGATTTGATAATATTCTCTGCTTAAAAGGCTATGGCTAGGAATTTCAAAACATGCTATTTTCACATTTTAACCTACTATAGGTATTGTATTCTCCAAAAGACAGGGGGAGCTATTGTCCTACCTTTCTCATTCATTAGTGGTGGTAGGAGATAGGAAAATTTGTACTCATATACACAGTATTTAATACTGTATTATTATCATTATCTTTTGCTTTTTGGAGGGGGGAAGGCAGGGCAACTGGGGTTAAGTGACTTGCCTAAGGTCACACGGCTAGTAAGTGTTAAGTGTCTGAGGCCAGTTTTGAACTTAAGTCCTCCTGACTCCAGGGCCAGTGCTCTATTCACTGAGCCACCTAGCCACCCCTTTAATACTGTATTATTTTGTTATCAATTTTATAAATTATGTAATGTTGTCTTACCACAAAGTGCTTATTAGTGCTACAAAAGGCAGGAGTTGGAAAATGTTTGTTTATAATGATGAGAAAGCTATTAATTTTCCTTTTTAAAGTTTTTGACACATCTTTGTATGTACTTTTGAGTATGTTTAGGATGGTATTTTTCCCTGATTTGTTTCAACTTTATAAGTTAGTAGAAAATGACCAGAACTCACTTTTCCATCAACACAAACAATGTTTTCATTTGAAAAAAAAAAGGAATTCTTATACACAAAAATTTTGTATTAACTTGCATTGTGTAAAGAACCATTTTAAGTACTGTGTTGTTCTTTGGGTAATTGGTAGAAAACACCCCTCACAACCACATTCTGTCACTTGAAATGAGAAAAAAGAAGTGTACACTAAATTCTGCCATACACTTCACAAGGAATATATCTTTTAAAAGATGAACATTTTCCAGGAAAGTTAGAAGTAATCAGAAGTATAAAAAAGATGAAAATGAAGCAGATCTTAGTGATCTACATGATATCAAATGAATGTTTTATCTCTTTAGTAAAGTTCAAATTTTTTTTTAAAAAGCTCATAGTATAACTAAAGATATTAAAAAATAGCAAAAACTATTAATGAGAGTTGCCCAACAAAGGTGATTGCAATTTTGGGAAAAAAAAAAAATAATAACCATCCTCAATTTGGGTCTCTAGGTAAATGAAACTTAAAAATAAGTTCACATAAAATGGGGACTTTTAATTTGGCAGTGGTCTGACAAAGACTTTTGAGTGAACAAAGTCTGGAACCCAAAATAAAAGACTGAAGCAACTCAAATTGGTTCACAAAATACATCTATAGAAAACTTGATTGTTGCCAAATGGAAGCAAGTAACTGTAGATGTGAAAAGGTGGTTTAAAAAAAATTGGTTCTATTGATGGGAAAATAAATGGATGCCAATAATAATACAAATGACTTCCACTTATAAAATTACCTTCTTATGAAGCTCATTAAAGGGAAACAACTTAACTAAACCTAAAAAAAGAAAAAATAAAATCAATCTTTGAAAGTCTGGCAGTATATATGCACATTTAAGTGCATTCTACAAAAGGAATATTTCAATATACATTATTCAATTTATCCTGTATATTCTAAGTTCAAATAAATGTATTTCTAAAAATACTGAATTTGTTATTCAGAAGAATGAACGCATTATAAATTTAGATCACAAAGTCTTTGGAAAATTTTTGAAAATAAAACAGAATCACAAAGATATTTTTGAGGCCTTGGGGAACAATCAGCAGAAAATGATAACTCTGACAGGTTTAACACAGAAGTTTGTCTCCTGTGCTGCTGAGGATAGGTGATATATATGATCTATCACTGTTCACAGAACAATAAAATAAGATCTTCGTAGGTAAAAATTTACATAATCATAAGAACTCTAATTCTGGAGAGACATCAAACCATACTGAAAAATCCAAATATGAAGAAACATGCCCTTTACTACATACCTAACAAGTGGTCATCCAATATCTGCTTAAAGCCTCCAGAGAGAGAGAGAGAGAGAGAGGAAACACAACTTCTTGAAATGTCCCTGTTCAACTTGTTTACTGAATGCTTAAAATTCTTTAAAGAAAACCAAAGTCCTTTTCCACATGAAAGCCCTTAAAAGTACAGCTATGTTTCTAACTAAGTCACTTCTCCAGAATAAAAACATTTACTTTCTTTAATCAATCCTCATATGACACAGTATCAAGGCTGCTCACCAATCTGGCCACCCTCCTCTAGAAAGACTATGGCTTATTGATGCATATTCTAAAATTTCACACTCAGAACTGAACAAAACATTCCAAAAATGGTCTGGCCAGGGCAGAATACAACAGGACTATCTCCAACAAAGTCTTGTCCTACCCACTCTCACACTGTACTTATGTCCTAGTTTTTCAAGATCTTTTTTGATCTTTACTCCGTCATCTAATGTGTACTATCTCTCCTGGCTATGTGTCATCTATGTCAACATAGTACAGGATTAAGCATAGATAAATGGGGCACCCCAGGACAGGGATACTTTCAAGCTGACAAAGAATGAGTATAATAACCACTATGTAAAGTCAACCAATGAGTCCTTCTGATCTGCACTCTGTCATCCAATGTATACTATCTCTTCATTTGCAAATTTTATGTCACTAATTAACAATGTTTAATAGCACAAGGCCCTGCTTAGATCCCTCAGGTACTACAAGAGAGGCTTCTACTCAATCTGACATGGAATCATTAATAACTCCTCTACAGAGGAGACCATTTTACATGCACTTAATTTATTTTTCCATCTTTCCCACAAAAATAGTATGAGACTGTCAAATGCTTTACTAAAGTATAACACATTCTCTTGACTTACCATTTCAAAAATTCAAGAGTAATGATGTTACAGCATGACATATTCTCAATGGTTGCTTCCTTTTTCTAGATGTTCTTTCTGCATGCCTTTATAATATACTGAAGAGATTGCTTTGCAAGGGTTTGAATTTAAAAGTAGTGACCTGTATTTTACTGACTCCACTTGTTTCCTCTTTTTGACAACTGCAACATATCTCCTTTTGCAGTTCCTCAGCTACCTCTTTCATTCTCCATGAATTTTCTAAAGACAGTGACAATGACTCAACACTTACATTCATGAACTATTTCAGTATCTTGGAAAGTAGTTCATCTGGGGTTCCAAAGTGGAATAATGGTGGCATACTCCTTGCTCAGAAGTCTGAAGCACAGGGGCTCAGTGACTACATCAGGTGAGGAATGTTATGAGGACTTCTTTCATGCATGAATCAGACTAGCTCAGTGGTGCCGAACAAATAGAAATGGGGGCCACTAAACCATAGATAAGGATTCCTGTGGGCTGTATATTGACTTGAAAAATCATACCTTTATATATTTCTTTTTTATTAACACATCAAAGTATCAAAATTGGATGAGAACTATTTTTTAATCTGGTTCAGGTTATACTCAGGAGTATGAACCACATATAGCCCATGACATTTTTGGATTAGATGAGAATGAAATCCTCCCCAATTCTCAACTTCAGTGATTCTATATGGAGCTGTCTCCTTCCTTATCTTTCTAATTTCTTAAATTTAATGTTACACAAATTTAAGACTGAGATGTTAAGTTTTTCTTTTTTATATAGCCCTAAAATGCTGGGTCATATTCAAAGGATGTGGACTATTTCAGTTAGTGTCTGTCTAATACCAAATTGTTTTTAAGAAAAGTTGGGCCAATTCACACCTCAACTAACAGGTTCTCAAACTTCTCCAACACTTTTGAGTATTTCTAGCTTTTCTCATCTTTTAAACTTTTGGGGGTAGGGAAAGACATGAAACTTCAAAATGGTTTTTAATATTATTTACATTTATTATCAGTGATTGAGAACATTATTTATATTGTCAAATTTGTATTCATTCTTTTGAAAGCGGTTTGTTTATATCCCTTAATAAATCATGTAAGAAAGAGTTCATCTTATTATTTGTTTCAACTGCTTTTATATCATAGGTAAAAGATTTTTTAATTAAGTCACTATGTATAAAGATTTTCCCCCACTTGATAATCTTTTTATAAGCTGATATTGATTTTGTTTGTGTAAAAGCTTTAACTATGAAATTAAAATTGTCTAACTCTTTACTTTAAGAAATATTATCTTAAACTCAAACATACAAAATCTGCTGCTTTCTGTTCTCTGCTTAATTTCCTCTACTATCCCTTCCAAGAGGGTAACAAAAATGTACTTTGAGCTTAGCAAATAATCACTTTTGCCATGGCACAAAGAAAACATTATGCACTATATACATATCACCAAAGTTCTCCTTGCTTTCCATTATTTTTTTAGAAACAAGATCCTTAGTCCTTTGTTGTCCTTAGTTCTTATTACTCCCTGGTGGCCAACTTCCCTGTAAAAAACCCTCTTTAATTTATTAGCACCAGAACAACACCACCTAACTTTACCCTCATTTTTCTAACCAAATCCTAATCAGATTCAATCTTGGGCCTTCTTCAAAATTTCAAAAACTTTCAGTCTTCTTCATGATTTCCACGCCTCTGGTTCTTCCCACTGACAGAAGTATGATTTTTTTAAAATGTGAAAGCTTCAACCTTTCAAATTTAATGTGACAGTACAAATCCACCTACTCAAAATTGTCTAAACTCATAACCTTCACAATATCATAACTGTTATATATGAGAAAACTTGGAAATTCTGAGTCTGTTGCACAGTCTGAGACAAACTATGTATTTCGATGAAAATTAATCATTCAATAAGAAGCAGGGACATACTAGTGATCAAAGTTCAAGAACAGGGAGCCAGTAAAACTACAAATTTAACAACCACCCCCAAAATAGAAGAAATCTTAAAAATTCTGTATTTATAAAAATAGAAGCCATATAGCCATAAACTACCAAATTCATATTAAATATTTCCTATTTCCTAGATGTTTAATGTATAACATTCTAAATATTAAAAAGGAAAAAAGCAATTGTAAAATCACATGACACTTATACATTTAAAAGCATAAATCATTATATAATTTCCCTTTTGCATTCTGAATTTAAAATGTAAGTCTTACCTGGAAATTTTTTCTGATGCTTTAGTAATTGGTGTTCCAACAAATGCATCAGACAATTCTGTATCTGGGAGAGAGTATACTACACGAGAAGTTTCTTCAATTTTAGGGCTATATAAAAAAAGAAAAACTTAACATCTCAATCTTAAATTTGTGTAACATTAAATTTAAGAAATTAATACACAAAATTCAAATTTTCTTATTTAATTATTTCTAGTCAAAGGAAAAATCTTAGTCCTACCATCTGTAAAGAATGTAAAATATAAACATACTTCAAATGTATCTGTGATTCTGTTGGTATGGACTGTCCTTCCACCAAAGCAAATCAAAAGCCCTCTAGCACTCTACAACTTATAGTCTTCAACAGTTACTATGGCAGACAAATTCATCAACCAAGTCAAACCAATAATGAACCTAACCAAATTTTACTAAGAAAATGACTATTAGGCATACTTTGATCAGGGATTAATTCTTTCTTTGAATATGTATCCCCAGCAGAGTGACTGGCACAAAAGAGGCACCAAATACATACTTATTAAATTGACTTGACTGAAGGAGAAATGTACTGAGCTTAAAATTATAAAACCTGGGGTTCAAAACCCAGATTTGCCACTTACTATCTGTTTATGATGCTTGACAAGTCATTTAATTTAGGTCTCAAGTTTCCTCTTTTGTACAACAAAAGCATCAGACTAAATGATGGCTTTTAAGGTCTCTTTTGGCTCTATAAACATGACCATATTTATCTAGCTCATTCTTGGACTCATATACAAAGGTTTATCAGGCTTGGTAGGCTGTGCACTGTTGGCATGGCCTTCAAAAATAAGTCACATTTCTGTGTCTTAATAAGGCAAACAGACCAGCACTTTAGTGGAGGTATCATGTAATTATGGAGAAGCAACAGACATGATTGCATGTAGAGATATGATGTAGACTGGAAGACAGAGAACTAGCCTTGGAGCCAAAAGCCTAAGATTGTTGTCCTATTTCTGACACTTTGGCAGGGCCACTCATGGCAAGTCATGTTAGCTCTCATTGCACCATCTATTCAACTCTCTAAAACTTTAAGTTGCAGGAAAGGTGTTAACATATATTGGTAGAGTCAGTTTCTTCATCTTTCTGATTTTACAGGTATAATCCCAACTATAACTGTCCCTATCTTATAATTATCTTTTAAAGTTAAAAAGAAAAAACACCAAAATATTATTTTAGGATGATGGCTCTAGTTGCATTCTCCAATAATATTAAATTCTAAAAGAAAGTTGATTTTTCTATAGCAATTATACTTATAAGAATTCGTTCCTTGACAAATACACAAATCGCATAATTAAAAGAAACGTTAAAAAATAGAAATATGCTTACCTATTGTAGGGGGATAAGTTATTTTTCAATTCATTCCCAACCCAAACCTCTCCAATTTTTGATAACACATTATTGATGAAAGCTGCTCTTGTTAGTATAGTTCCTGCAGTAGTTTGTTTTGCAACAGTAGATAGTGGCTTGGGTCTGGAAACTGAAAAGAGGATTAAAAACTGAAAAATATTTAAGATATAACTTAGTCCAACCTCTAAATGAAGCATGAACTCTCCTTACCACACGTTGAAACGGATAAAACACCTCTATCTGAACACTTTTCACATTTATATGAATATCTAGGGGCCAAAGTTTGATTCCGAAAAGCAACAAAATTAGCTCCCTGAGAAAGACTTTACTTGTTTTTTGTATTCTCAGCACACAGTAAATGTTAAAGGTTCAATAAATTGAAAAATCAAAAGAGTTAGAAAACAGGAATCATAAAAAGAATAAAAGAATGAGAATACAGCTGAGAGAAGTGGGAAGAAAATAAGCATTTATATAGCACCTACTATATATTCCAACCACTATGCCAAACAATTTACAAATATTATATTATTTGATCCTGAAAACTACCCTGTAGGTAGATTATGTTATCATCCTCATTTTAAAATTGAGGAAACTGAGGAAGATAAAGGTTAAAGTACTTGCAAAGGGAGCATGACTAGGAAGTGTCTGAGTTGAATTTGAATCAAGAAGATCCCAGGCCCTCTCTATTCACTATTTTACTTTCTTTTTATTAGAGAAAGTTAACAAATGACACACCAAGGATATTAAAAGTTATGCATAAGAGGCAACATGTAAAGTTCAGAACCTGAAGTTAGGAAAAGATCTAGGTAAGCATGGTTCATCCCTTAACCTGAGCTTTGGCTTCCTCATTTATAAAATGGGCATGCATGGGTGTGTGTGCATGCATACACACATGAAATAGTCAGGGCTATCGTAGATCAAATGAGATGGTGAATAAGAAGTGTTTTCTTATTCAGAGGTAATTATTATTATTAGAAGATGGTGACTATCTCGACTATTGGGTTAAACATGAAGGCTAAAACAGGCTAAAACTTGAAGTATGAGAAATCCCGATACTGGGACAGCAAAACTTTGAATGGTCGTTAATTGTTAAAACAACAGTTTACTAAAATAAATCTATCCATTTTAGAGATCGATTTTGTGCACAATTTTGTTACTGGGGTAGATAAAGAAATTAACAGGGTTTATAGCCTAGTCAGAAGAATTTCTTTGCAGAAATGTTTTTAAAAATGACAATCTAGCAAAAAAAATTATAATTTCCCCAGCTAACCAACAAGAACTGTAAAAATGGCAAAGAATAATGAATTCATTTATATATTCTTAAAATTTTTTCTGAGTCTTTCACTAGTTTTCTCTGTAGCTGGTGAGGAGAAAAAAAGTTTCTGAAATGCTAAATTTGAGCATATTATTTACAATGCTGGGCTAATCATCAGTTTGGGATTACAGGGCTAAATCAAGAAACTCAAGTGAAAGCTTACCTTCTCGAAAAACTGAAGATGACAAATGATAGGGTTTAGCTCGTTCCATGGCTAACTTTCGCTGTACTCTAGGAAGTATCTTCCCATACTGATCTAGTATGGAATTTCTAGCAACTGACCTCTCCCTCAAACGAGGATCACGATCATTCTATCCAACACAAAAAAACCACATACATACATATGTGAAAATCAATCCTGAAAAATCTACATAGAACTTACCATAATATACACAGGAATTTAAGGATTTATGAAAAGAACTATAGATATTTATATAAATCTTCCTTATACAACTTTCCTCTAGCCAAAAAATCCCCTTCTGTACTAAATTCAAATGTCCTATATCTTTACCAACACATACCTGCAAAAATATCACATAATTTGTACCTAATCTTCAGTTCCTTTCTTACTAAGTCTTTAACTGCCAGTCCCCTCTTTTTTTCTATAATGAAGTGAAATAAAGTAAAGCAGGTAAAATTTCCCCAGTTACCTAAGAACAATTAATATATACAAGAAAGATTAATAAGTCTTTTTTTAAATTGTACTTTATTTTAGTTAATAAGTCTTTTCAAACTTAACTGGGATGGGGTTTCTTCCACATAAAGCATAATGATTTACATTTCTTTCATTAATTTTAAAACTGACAAAACTTTCAAAATTTTTTATTATCTTGCTTCCTCTAATAGAAAATTAAATCTTACCAAGAGATTAACCTTCAGAGACTGATTCAGCTGCAATGCAGGTATATAATTGGCACGCTGTAAATGGTGAACTAAAAGTAATTCATGATTCTGAACACCAGCACTGGACTGCAAAAATTTCACTAAACACTCCTAAGAGAAATAAAATAGATTAGTCACCTATCAAAACTAACTTCAAATTTTGAAAACTTTATTCTGATGAGAACCTACTTGTTCTGTGTCTGTGAATGGTAATTTCAGCAGATCTTCCATTAAACCCATTTCCTGGCAGGCTTCATACATGTGTTTAAGTAATTCCTCTACATTTAGCCTGTTTGAATGTTGCCGTAAGAGACTCCAAGCCTCAACCATACACCTGTAATAATAATATTTGACAGTTTCATCATTCTACAGCAAAACTTTCAGCCCTTTGGGGAGCTCCTAAGTACTTTCACATAATAGCTCACAAAACCTTTTCACTTACCATCTTAAAGTCTACAAAGTCCTTTCCTCACAACAGCCCTGTGAGGTAGGTAGTACAAATGCCATGTAGCAAATAAAAATCTAATTAAAAAAAAAATCTACCATATTCCTAGTGAACAGAGACTACTTTCCCCCTTCTGTACCTTCTGGCCTATTAACATCTCTCACATCTTTCACCCTCTTTCTACGTGTAGTCTTCTACAGAATGTAAGTGCTTCACAACAGACTGTCTTTTTTTTTACATTCTTATAACCCAAATGTGTTAGCACGGAAACTGACACAAATTAGTAAATGCTTGTTGAATTGGGCTCAAACTGACTTAAATAATGTGTTGGGAATTCTGTGGGGACAGAAAAATTAAAAGCAGAGGACAAGTTCCCTTCCCTAAATGAACTTATAATGTAGCTAGAAAAACCAGACACAGAAAAAAATCAACTGGGTACAGCATGGTATTGATGAAAATACCACTGAACTGGGAATTCCCAAGCCACTCTTGAGCCTCTGATTAACATAGATGTAGAAAGAGAATGGGGTAATACCTCTTAGCTATCTCACAGTATTGTGATGATTAATGATACGCAAATAATACTTACTATAATACTATCATATTAAGTGTGAAAACACAATACAGATCAAAAATCTTAAGTTCAAAAAAGGAGTTCGATGCATTTACAATATAGCTTTCTCCCAAACTCTCCCTTTTAACAAACCTCCTTATTTCTATCAAGGCACCAAAATTATTTTAGCCCTCCAGATCTATAACCTTGATAAAATCTTCAACTGTTCATTCTCCTTCACTGCATGCAGTCAACCAGTTGCCAAATCTTATCATTCTACCTCCACAACAATTCCTGCATTTGACTCCTTTCCCCCACAGCCAACTTAAGAGCATACATTTTGCCTGGACTACTGAAATATCCTCTGTGCCATTTCTCCTTGCTTCAAATCTTTCCTTACTCCAATCTATTCTCTACACAGTTGCCAATATATATTAAAGCTTATATATGGGTTTGATCACTTCATTACACTCCTCAATAAATTCCAATGACATTCTATTGCCTTAGGAAAAAATTAAATTCCCTTGGTTTTTAAAGGTTGTGCTAGCCATAACTTATCTTTTCAGGTTCATATACTCCTTTTCTTGCACACTAGGGTTTGTCAAAATTCTTATGTGAATCTCTCTAGTTTATGTGTTATTCCACTACACATGAAATTCACTCCTTTCTCATTTTCACTTCAAAGATTGCTCACATTCAAGATATAACAAGCACATTCTATGTGATCCTCCCAAATGCTAGCACACTCTCCTCTTACTAAATACCACATATTTATTTTGTATTTAATCTATATTTACTTTATACATAGATAAAATGATGGAATGTAAGCTCCCTGAGAAAAAGGATTGTGTTTTCTTTTTGTCTATGTATACTCAAGGACATGCCTAGCATATAATGTTTTAACTACTTATAGCACATCAATGTTTTTTGATTGGTTGAAAAGAAGAACTCAATGTGGGTTGTATCAGCTGAGAAGATTTTGCTAAAGGAGAAACATGACTCGGCTACTGATGGATAAACAGGATTTTGGTAATGAGAGAAGAGGCAAACACTGTGATGCAGTAAAAAGAACAGAACATTTGGAGTCAGAAGAACTGGAACTCTTGCTTCGCCATTTACCACCAATATGATACTGGGAGTGTGTTCACCTATGAAGTGATCTCTTGAGGGATCTGTATCTCTTAAGAGATCTCTATTTAGATTGTCAGAACAATTAAAATCAAAAGAATTAATCAATCTTCTAAGAAAATGTGTATGGAAAGAAATAAAGAACAGAATTCTGAGGTAGGCAAAACAAAAAAGAGGTAGTGAAGGCAATAGATTAGACAGCATGGACAAGGGAGAAGAAGCAAGCACTGGCTTTTGAAAAACAACTACTTTTTTTAGGAACAAGAATGATATTTTATATCATTTTAGAAAATTCAGAGAGATTATATCTAAATACTGGGAGGTCAGCACCATTTTACCTTTATTAAACTAGATTAATTTTTAAAAAATCCATCTTGCTCATTCCTGCATTTCTAACATAGTTACTCATATAAATACTATTGTTTTTATACAACAGTAATTAACAACTAGAAATACTAAGCAACTGATACTATAGTGAATCCAGATACACATATGCAGGTCAGATCAATCAAAAGATGCCTACCTCAACTATTCAGAAAACTAGACAAGACTGTTAACAATAAGCAACAAAATTATAAAAGACATGAAGAATCAAGGTACTGTAATATCTTCATTACCCGATTATGTAAAGATTGTTGTTAGTTCTTTTTTTTTAAAAGAACTATATCTAATCATGTAAAATTATGCCACAGTTATATAGCACAGCGGTGAAGAGTTATGGTATAATAAGTAAAGAAACTGTTGTGGTCTGATAATCTAACCATTTAAATACCTACCAAGGATGGAGAACCAAATACCTACCAAGGATGGAGAACCTTTGTCCTCGAAGCTACATGTGGCCCTCTAGGTCCTCAAGTGCAGCCCTTCAAATGAATTCAAACTTCACAGAACAAATCTCCTTAATAAAAAAGATTTGTTTTATAAAACTTGGACTCGTTCAAAAGGCCACACCTAAACACTAAGAAGGCTACATGTGACCTTGAGGCCACAGGTTCCCCATACCTGACCTAAAGTATGTTTTCACTTTTTTAATTAACTAATCAAATCTTAAGAGTTGAAAAGAATCTTTGAAAGGCCACTGTTAGTCACTTCAGTAGTGTTTGACTCTTTGTGACACCACTGGAGTTTTCTTGGCAAAGAATATTGGAATAGTTTGCCATTTCCTTCTTCAGATCACCTAACAGATGAGGAAACTGAGGCAAAGAGGGTTAAATGACTTGCCCACTGTCATACTCAGGTGCTCCTGACTACAGGCCTGGTACCCATTTATACTGCCACTTCTCTCATAAGTAAAAGAAGAAAAACCTAGTCCATGAAATTTTCTATAATCCCACAGCTTTAAATAATTTATTTTTCTCTAATTTGATCTTAAAACTGTTTTAACTCCTGGAGAGAAAGGAAAGTATCTTATTGAACTCTGTGGTCCTACCAACAGAATAGTGTGCTTACTTAGGTGCTAAATTAACAAATGCCATAAATGCCATCTTGGGGTCTTCAGAATATTGCTTTTAAATATCACTTTACAACAACAGGAATACCAGTCATTTTAAGTGTTTAGCTTTTTTGCTTCTGTGTTGGTTGAGGGTACCAAATAATTGAGGAGTTTTTAGATTCCATAATAGTAAGCAGGTTCATATAATGGAAATTTGTATTGCTTCTGGAAAAAAGACAATAGAGCCTATCTAGGACACAGGCATAGGATGAGGCAAATAAAAATAAACAATGTAAACTAGGGCTCAGGTCAGCAATTTTTCAGCAGTGGTGTTCGAGTTACTATGAACTGACAGTGAGTAAGTTATAGCCCAAAAAATAAAAACAGGATGGAACAGAAGCATTTCAGTAATGTTTCATAAAGGAGAAAGGCAATAATAACACTATCTAGCGACCAAAAATCAGGCCAGATTGCTACTCTAAATAAAATATTTTAGTCCAGGGTATCTCTAGATTCTTATTTCTATTTCAATTATTTTTCCAATACTTGTCATTTCTCATGCAATCCTGAAAATATCTATCAGGATCAGATTTTGACAAAAGCTTTAGGTCAACTCTTTTAGGTTAATTCTGACTTAATAATCAAAGATAATTTCACCTCTTTGTATTTTTTATGAGGCCTCTTTTCAGGGGCATTGGCAATATGACTAATATTCTGGTCATTGTATCAGTGTTGAGTAAAGGAAATGCTATTTTTGAAAAAAATTCATAGGCACAGCTAGGTGGCGCAGTGAATAGAGCACCCACCCTGGTGTCAGAAGGACCTGAGTTCAAATGTGAGCTCAGACACATAACAGCTACCAGCCCTGTGACCTTGGGCAAGTCACTTAACCCCAACTGCCCTGCCCTTCCCCCTCCAAAAAGCAAAAAAAAAAAAAAAAAAAAAAATCATAATTGAGCAACAAATACAAATATGAACAATTAAAAGGTCCAAAGATAAGACATATACAGCTGCACTTTAGCTGATCTTTGCCCTGTGCAGTTTTATTACATAAATGAGTACATACTGATGCAATCAGAAAATTTTAACCTTTCCACCAAAGCTCCCAACCTTAGCAATTACTTTCAATGTTACTAAATAGGCATTCACAAAAACTGTGAATGAATTATAGTTAATGAAATAAAGCAATACTGTAAAGAAATGAAGTAGAGTTCAAGAGTTCCCTATATCTAAACTTGATATAATAAACCAATAAACACTTGGCATCTGAGTTTTCCTTAACAGTTGCTCCTTAAGGTAATTTTAAATGAGGATAAAATGAAAATTCATAAAAATGGGAAAATGTCATGATTACATAACTAATATTAGAAACAGAAAAGGTATGATATGATCAATTCACAACCAAAGACGAAATGTAAAAGGCTTCATTCCTCCTAAACACCTAGCCCTAATTAAAACATGGTCATTCTTGATTATCCATGCTATGGATTATTCCAAGATAGTTTTACCTTGTATCAATAATGCTTCTGGGTTACCTACTCATTTCACCAATTAGTGAGCATCTGTGAAATGTTAACTAATCTTACCCTCAAATTAAGCAAAATATAAAGCTTTCAATTTCACAATAGGATCATGTAATGAAGGCCAAACAAAACCGAAATGATTTTTCAATTATACACTATACTGTTTCCTTCACTCTAAATGAAAAATCTTTTAGCTACTTACCTATTAAAAAGCAAAACGGTGAGGTGAAGCATAACCTCATTGCTGCTTGACACAGATGGTTTCATTGTCTGAATGTATCTAAGGGCTAATCTATGTTCACCTTGGCACATGAAGGCCTGAATAATCTTTGTATGCTGCCATGTCATAGACTTTATTGTAGCTGGATGAAATAAGAGATCCAAAGCATTCTGTAAAAAGGAGACAGAAAAGTTCTTATTAATTTAAAATCTTTTAGATTACCAAGGGAAGGTATCTCAAAAGAAATACTATGGCAATATTACAAGTAATGCAAGTAGTTAATCTTAAATCTTTGTGAAAAAAGGGCTACTACATCACAATGAGAAATATACATTCTGATTGCATTCTACTCCCAAATTAGCTTACTGTCAATATTAGATCAGTGGTGACAAATCCAGCTTAAATTAACTTTAATTTAACATTTGTGTCAAATATGTTACTCAATAACCCATTTTGGCCTTTACTGAGAAAGTTAAATCTTGAAATTCCTCTTATATTCTTAGTCAAATGACAGATATGGGAGGAAGTAGGGCAAGAGTGTCTTCTAAAAGATATTTTTAAAAATCTAAATAAAGCAATTAACCTATAGACATTTATCTGTGCATAAACACACACGCACGCACACACACATATGCACAAACGGGTTTTCTGAGCCACAGCTTCAAGTTAAAATAGTCTAAACTAAACAGAAAAGCTGCAGGAGAACGTCACATTCATTTTTTATTATGCTGAATATAATATTTTCATGGTATAAATACAATATTGAAAAGCTAGTAAATTTCTACCCCTCTCTGTTATCAGTGATTATCAATCAATAAAAGCAGTTTATCTCACTGTAATGTTCAGTGATTCTATCTAATTTACCAAAAATATAATTTCAGGTAACATAAATGAAGGAAATTATATACTTACCTCACAGTCATTATGATCTATAAGCCAAAAACCTTGAATAAGTTTAACCAGACCCCAAGGGATTGCAAAGGCAGTTGGGAATGTTTCAATTGAAGTATCTGTTTTATTTGGAAAAGAATATATGATATCAAGCAGCAAATAAATGGTCTTGAAATCTTCATTTAAGGCTAAAAACATAAAAATGGAAATCTCCTACATGTCCTTAATGGAGTTAGTATGAGAAAGCAGGACCACATAGGCTTGGAAGGGTGCTACTTTTTTAAGGAAGTATTTTTATTGTTTCAGAAATCCATCGTAATTGGATCTAAAGTTAATTACTGATCTACTTTATAAGAGGAATATGTGAGTATTAATGTTTTAATGTCTTGTCTCTACTCTTTCCCACTAGCATGGAGTAATAAAACAGAGAAGCTGAAATAAAAGCAAAATTTAGGGTCCTCCTGATGTTAACTAGCGTAAGAAATGTAACAAAGAAAAATATGGGGGCAGCTAGGTGGCACAGTGAATAGAGCACTGCCCCTGGTGTCAGGAGGACCTGAGTTGAAACGGCCACAGATACTTGACATACTCACTAGCCATGTGACTTTGAGCAAGTCACTTAACCCCAATTGCCCTCCAAAAAGAAAAAAAGAAAAGAAAAAAAAAAGAAAAAATGTATAATGTCAAATTCTGTTTGTCCAGTCAAGCAATGCTAACTAAATCTGAAGACTTTCCTTTCTAGGTACTTTCTGTACCAGTATAAAAACAAGTTCTTGAAGTCATTGTGGCTTAAAATTTCTTGCTGAAAAAAGGGGTTACTTCATGTTGTGTGCCATACTTAAGACAGTTTTTGATATATAATATTAAATAACTTTTAAAAGGATACAATAGCATGTTTATTTGTTTCATCAACATTTTCCAACAGGTATACATCAAGAAGTGCCTATAAAATAAAGGGGAAAAAAGTTTTAGTTTTATCTTTCCCAACCACAAATGCTTTTTCTTTCTTCCCAGCCCAATGTCTGTCTAGGCACAGGAAATTCATTCCTTTATCACAGGCATTGCTCTATTAAGCACTAAAAAAAATACTACAAAACTTACATGTAGGCTAGCAGGAGGATATTTTCCTGTGCCTCCTTCATCGCGTTGCCACAACTTCTCAATTCGATCCCCTAACTGTGAAAGCATTCCATCAATCATCAAACAGTCAGAGTTCCACCTCCCTCTGAAATGAGCACAACATAAAAGATTGTTAGTTATCATAGTCTTCAATCAAATTATTAACACTCAGGCACACACACAGTTATTAACTATATTGAATTCTGTCAAAATGTTTCAGGGAGACTCTAGATACAGGCTCCAATTTCCCCAGATCTGCAATCAGTAATTAAAGGTATGGGGGCCCTGCAGTGAATATAGTAATTGCAAATAGTGCCTAAAGACAGGTTTTCTTATAAATTTGAATCAGTTCCCTATATATCACAGAAATAAGACCTATATTAGAGAATTTTGCAGCAAAGATTTTCTGCCCATTTGCCTGCTTCTCTAATTTTAGCTGAAAGGATTTCAATTTTATGTAATCAAGCTACCCAATATATCTTCTGAGATTTTCCCTGTCCCTTTTTCGGTCAGAAATTCTTTTATGCATAGATTGAATTTATTATGTAATTTATATATGTACATATATATGTTATATAAAAGATGAAATTTATTACTAGCTCTTCTAACTTCTCAAGTTACTCTTTGTATGTAAGTCATATACCCATTTGGAGCTTTTGTTGGTAAACAATGTGGGATGTAGGTCAGTATCTAATTTCTGCCAAACTGCTTTTTGATTTTCCCAGGATTTTTTGTTGAATACTGAGTCTCCTCCCAGTAACTGTGGTATCTGAGTTTATCTAAGCTTAAGCTTATTGAACACTATGCAACTCAGTTAATTTGCTTCTGTATATTGTGAACTTATTCTATTCCACTAATGTATCTCTTTATTTCTTAACCAATACCAAACTGTTTTAATGATTAATATTTTGTAGTGTAGTTTGAGATTTGGCGATGGTTAGGTCCCCTTTCCACTTGAAATTGTTTCTTCAGGTTCAATTCAAGATTTATCTGCCAAGCATTGTGCTAAGTGCTGGGGACACAAAAAGAGGCAAAAGATAGTTCTTGCCCTCACAGGAGTTATAACCTAATGATTGTCAGATGAATTTTATTATTATTTTTTCTACCTCTCTAAAATAATCACTTGGTAATCTGATTGCTATGAAACTAAACAAGTATATTAAAATTTCGTAGCTGTAATTCATATAGGTTCTATATGTCTTGGCAGGTAAACTCCCAGGTTTATACATTCCTAAGTTATTTTAAGTCTCTTCCTGCAGGGTTTTACCAATATACAGAAATGATCATGATTTATTTGGGTTTATTTGCTAGCCTACAATTTTGCTGAAGTTACTGTTTTAATTACTTTTTAAACCGACTCTAGAATTTTTTAAGCAAACTATCATATCATCTACAAAAAGATAATTTTCCTCAATTTCTTTTTCTTTGATTAGCTTGGTAGCTAGCTCATAACTCTTAGTTTTAGATAGATTTACTTATGTTAAGAAAAAAATCCATCTATTCCTCTGCTCTCTGATTATTTTATTTTACTTTTTGCCTTTTTTTTTTTTTAGGGGGGAGGCAAGGCAATTGGGGTTAAGTGACTTGCCCAAGGTCACACAGCTAGTGTGTGTTAAGTGTCTGATGGAGGATTTGAACTCAGGTCCTCCTGACTCCAGGGCTGGGGCATTATTCACTGAGTTAGGGCATTATTCACTGAGTTACCTAGCTGCCCCCCTGGTTATTTTTTTTTTTTAAACTTGAATGCATGTCAATTTCTCAATAGACTTTACTATATCTACTGATAAAATTCACATGATTTTTGTTGTTTTTGTCATCTATGTGCTTTTACTATGTTGACAGTTTTCCTATTATTGAAAAAACCCTGCCTTCCTGCCATAAACTGAATATGGTCGACTTATCTAATATTTTATTTCAATTTTTGACATGGATATTCAATTCATTAAAGATATTGGTCTATAGTTTTCTTTCTCTGTTTTAACTCTAGGCATCAAGACCATGTTTGTATCACAGAAAGAATGTGGTAGAACCTCTTCTATTTTTTCCAATTTATCTAATACTGGTATTAACTTTCCTTTACTGTTTGATATATAAAATATATTTGCAAATCCATCTGGTCTGAGGTTTTTTTTGTTTGTTTGGGAGCTCATTTGTGGTAGAAGGAAAACACCGAGTAATCTCATTACTACCTTGTTAGATTTAATAGATAAACTTTGTTAATTCTTAAAGAAGTGGTTCTAAAAGGTACTTCATTTCCATGTATTAGTAATTAAAATCTTTTGTAGAAATTTCTATCCTTTATTTCCCTCTTTTTTGATATGGCAGCTACTCAAGTTTGCTAAAAAAGACTTCCATTAAAAATTATACATGTCATAAACAACTGCCACAAATCATCTATCACAGTAACTGAAGAATTCCTCTGATCTTCGTGGAATGAAGTGTTAGATACAGTCTCACATTATAAAATAACAAATTTAGCTATATGACAAGACATTAAAAACCTATTATCTATATAATAGAGAGAGGTTTGGATGATGATTCAGAATGCCTAAGAATCTATCCCCTCTTGGTCATTATCAACCAACAAATATATTCAGCAAATACTCCATGCCAGGTACCGTGGTTAGGCACTGGAGATACAATGAATGAAATAACCCCTACTCAAAATAAGCTTACATCATAACAGGGTAAATAAGAAGTACATACATGGACACACATGGACACCCACCCACCCACCCACCCAAATACAAGGAAGTTTGGGAGGGAGAGGACTAAAGATCGAAAAGATGGGATAGTGGGAACTAGTAGCTGGGAGACTTAGGAAAAGCTAAATATGAGTTAGATGTGTAACCCTGGGCAAACTGTTTACCGTCTATGTCTCAATTTTCTCATATGCAAAATGACAAATGGGCAGGGTAAAATAATTTAAGATCTCTTCAACTCTATAACCTATCAATATTGGTGACAAAATTAAAATCATTCTCCAGAAACAAGCCTTAATACTTAATAACATGTTGAATTATGATATGACTGAATTTTAGAAATGTTTTAGAAATAATTTCTGAAAAATTTTCCTGATGGGAAATGTACCTTGCCAGACGCTGAAGTTTCTGTCGACGACTGGTGTAGTAGCTCTGAATTACAGGGTAGTTGTACCATAATCTTGACAACTGCATAGGATCATCTAAATTTTTTTAAAAGTAATTTTTTTAATGGCACTATTTCTACAAACTTCAAACTATAAGTATTCTACTTAAAACCAATATTCATATATAGTTTTACTAAAATTTTTACTTCATTTATTTCATAGATCATTTTAAGGAGTAAAGGAATTCTGCAAAGTACTTTTTTTTGTACATGTCCAAAGCAGGAATTAAATGTACCATGAAAACTTAAAGAATAATTTATTTTAAAGCACTGCAAATCTGGAGTTCCTCCCCAACCCCTACAGCAGAAAATTACAATTTAAAACAGAACCCTCAAAATGTTCCCCAACCTATAAATATTTCCAATTTGCATAATCTAAAAATGAACAGAATTAGTCAGCAAAATTAATTATGAACATATATAGCAATATAACTACAATTTAACCAGTCTTTCAAACATGGGGCGAGGGAGTTAGTATAAGTGGAAAACATGTCAATGGCAGCTGGAAAACATTAATGTTATATTAACATGAGAGAATGTCCAGCAGAGAGCATTTTCGTTTTACCTTAAAATTCAACCACTGTGTCATAAATCATAAAAGCATTCAATCATAGGTGTATAGATTTCATCACCTAACACTATCCCTCATTCTGTACATGAAAAAACTGAGTCCAAAGAAGGTTCAGTGACTCACCCAAGATCACCCAGCTAGTATGTGACAGAAAGTGAATTTACATGTTTGCCAAAACTAATGATTGCACATAGGAACTCTTAATTGTAGAGATATAAAGAATTTTAAAATTATATAAAAGGACCTATATTATCGTCTATGACTTGTCATAATAATGATAATGATGATATACTGGTACATGGATATTTATAAAGAAGTTTTCTCATACCAGTCTTGTGAGGTAGGCAGTGTACTTTTTTTTTAATCATCTAACAACTAAGGAAACATACTCAAATAAGTTAAGTGACTTGTTGAGAATCATACACCAAGTTATTAGAGCCAAGATCTGAATACAGAACTGAACTCCAGTCCAGGGTTCTTTCTACTACCCGTTCATTTGGTATCAATTTTCAAATCCACTTTCTCTCTGTAAAATCATAATATTTAAACAAATAGTTTAAGTTAACATATTACATGCTGTATTATCTTAAGCACACATGTTTATCAACATAATAACTACTGAATTATTGTATAAAAAAATCTTACCTAAACCCTCTGGTAAGAGACCAGAACGAGAAAACCAAAGAACTACTTGTGCATATTGAGAAATAAGGTTAGTAACCATCTGCTTATTGGTTAAGTCCACCAGACCTGTAAAGATAGGTTCACCAAAAAATACTTAATTAGTGGTTAATGTGGCTGATTATACTGAAATTCTCAAACACTCAACCTAAATGATTATATGCTTTGAAAACAACAACAAAAAAGGTATTTTGGTAGCATGTGTTTTATCCGACATGTGATAAGGATAAAATATGTAAAAACAAAATTCCTAAATCAGTGAAACTAGTCATGGACAAATATTTTAATAAATCTAGGACATGGTATATCACTTAACTCTCAATAAAATGAAACTCTTCTAAATCATACAGAGAAGCACAAAAGACATGACCAGATGCGAAGTGAGTAAGCAATCAAGAGAAGACAATAAATTCAAAGCCTACCACAATGTAAGTAGAAAAATGAGTATCTCAAAAAAACCAAAAGTTAATATTGCAGAAACACAAGAAATAAGACTAGCACTAAAGAAGAAATGAGCCTTCCTCCTGCTGCTTTTGCAGAGACAAATTTCACAAGGACAGAACACTACATATATCCTCAGGGTTTTTTCTCTATGTGTTGTTCATTTTTGCTGAACTTTTTCTCTTCCTAATTTTTCTTAAACTGTATTTGTTGTTATTCTGGAGAGCAATATAAAACTATACCCATAGGGCTATAAAACTGCATACCCTTTGATCAAGGAATACCACTACTAGGTCTAAATCCCAAAGAGATTTTTTAAAAGTGGAGGGAAAGGACCTATTTGTACATGGGTATTTATAGTAGATCTTTTTGTGGTGGCTAAGAATTGGAAATTGTGGGGATGCCCATCAATTGGGGAATGGCTAAACAAGTTGTGGAATATAATTATAATGAAATATTATTGTGCTAAAAGAAAAGATGAGCAGAATAATTTCAGGAAAACTTGGAAAGACTTACATGAACTGATACAAAGTGAAGGGAGCAGAATCAGAAGACTGTACACAGTAACAGCAATATTTTATGATGATGAACTGTGAATGATTTAGCTATTCTCAGAAATACAGTGATTAAAGACAATTCCAAAGGACTTGATAAAAAATGTTACCTGCTTCCAGAGAAAGAACTGCTAAAGTCTGAATATAGACCAAAGCATATTATTTCTCTCTCTTTTTTGGTTTGAGTTTTCTCCCACAAATGACTAACATGAAAATATGTCTTACATGATTGCACATGTATAACCTATATCAGATTGCTTACCATAACAGAGAAGGGGGAAGGAAGGAAAGACAGAATTTGGAACTCAAAATTTAAAAAAACAAATAATTTTTTTACATGTAATTGGGGAAAAAAAGAAATTATCTTTAAAAATGTATTTGTTGGTAGAAAGAATTACTGTGGGAGAAGAGAAGAGGGATACTGGGAGAAATAAAGGATACCAATGTAAGAATTTACTGAAAAAAGCTGGGGCTAGGGTACAGGGCTAAAGCACATCTAGACATTTATGACATGTGGGAATTCGATTCCCTGCACTGCCATCTAGAAGATATAACCTATCTTAGAAGATAGTTTTTTTTAAAAAAACATCTATTTGTAGTATTCTGCTATTTGGAGTTGTTGCCCCCTCCTCCCTATTATATAATAGAAACAAGGATAACAGCTTCTAAATATGCCCACACATTCATAAAATGAAAAAGGCCTTAAGGATACAAGCTCATATAGCTAGGGAATATATGACATACAGGTCTTCTTGACTACAGGTCAGGCATATCCTATAGAACTTCTAAGTTAGGAATTTTCTGATGTCACTTTCCCCTTTAATAATTCCATTGTAACACTCTAATACAAATCAATATGGTTGCCTTCAACAGAGGCTATCTAAAGTCAGTGACCTTTTTAATCTTCATTTAAACCCCTGGTTATCAAAGGGACACATTTGTATGCAATATGCTTGCAACCAAATATATGTGAAGAATCAATTAACCTATAATGTGCTATGATTCCCCAAAGCCAAGAGTAATACTATGCAGTAAGCAAAAAAAAAACTTCGAAAAAACAGACATAAATTACATACTAGTGGCTTATCTTCTATTATGTCTCCCCTTACACTGTAGCCTAAGAAACAAAATGTTATCTTTTCCAAAGACCAAGATATCTCAGTTAAAAAATGTTCTAGAAGAAAAAAAAATGATGAACAAACCTCTCTCAGTGAGCTCTTGAGCCTCTGATAAAAAGCAGTTTAAGACTGTGCTAAGGTTGCTAAGAAGCAACTGACACTGCTGAAGAGACTGGATAGTTTGTGGATCAATGAAATGACAAGAACCATCAAATAATGAAGAACCTGTTGAGGGTAATATAACACAACTGGCTTAAATACAATAAATTAGTAAAGTTAGCAAATTTAAGCATCACAAAGTCAATTTGACACCAATTTTGATGAATGAGAAAAAAACAAGATTTTATATCCAGGGCTATCATGGGATATAGATAAAAAGACCATGGATTAAAAGCTGGATGAGACCTCTGAGGTCATTTGGTTCACCTCTTCTTTTTATAGATGAAGAAACCCAGGCCAATAGAGTTTAGGTGATTTGTCCAGGCTCATACAACTAGGGAATATCTGACACACAGGTCTTCCTGACTACAGGTCCAAGTCCACCACTATGCTGCTATAAAATAGCTATCTCTTTATGGTAATTCTATCTAGTTTTGATGACATCACTATTTTAATTCCTTTCGCTGAAGCCATCAATATTTCTGTTAATAGATGTTCTCAAAGTAGTATTGCCAAATTTGCTTTATGTTTTATGGAGGGATGGAAAAGAACAAAATGGGGTAGCTTAAAATTTACAAATTAGCTTAGGATTCACAAACCAATTCTATATTCAGGTGATAAACCTTCTTCTCTAGGTACCTAGCTCTTTCCTGATCCCATCTGAAGGAACCTAGGCATTATCCTGACTGTAACCATAAATGGTTGCAATGACTGACATTCTAAAATATATTGAGTCCTTGGTCATCTAAGTCTGAGAGAGAAGGAACACTGGTGCAGAAAGCTTTCTTCCTAGAGAAGACTTTTCAGTTCAGGAGTCCAAATCACTGGCTAAGAATCAAAAACTAAAGTTCATTCTAGGAAATGATGCATTTGTTGTAACAGAAATATATTACAGATGTTTCTCAATTTATTAAAATGTATTGGTATTATTCTAAAATAACCTAATTTTACTTATTAGTATCCATTCAATACCATTCTTAGATCATGGATGAATTAAACAATTTTTCTAAAACATGGAACATTGATTTGTTAATGCATAACAGGCATTTAATTTTAAAAAGTGACTATCTAATTTAGCATTCTTATTTTACAAGGTGTATTCCTCATCAAAAGAAAAAGAAACAACCAAAAAATTATGAAGGGGATAATATGAATGCCGTCTTCATTTTCAAAATAAGAAATCTGAAAATACTAAATTTTAAGGTTGCGTGGCCAGTAAATATCAGTACCCAGATTCTAACTGAGAAGCGTCCGGTTCTTTTCACTACACTGTTTTACCTTACTATTTTAAGTTATAGAGACAGAGCAACAGACACACAAGTTCTGTGTAAGAATGCCAATTATTCCTGTGGCAACATAACGTGAATAGTTTCAATAGAAGTTATGGTTTTTAAAATGTAGCTTGACGATTATATTTTCAGTAACTATGGACAAAAGAATTAGTTTAACCAAGTTTTAGCTTTAAAATATTTACTGTATTTTTATAGATAAAAGGTGATTAAAATAGCTTCATATGTTAACATTTCCTATGAAGTATAAATTAGATACCCTTTAGGCCCCTTCTAGCTCTCAATCTATGATCCTCTATTTAATATAATTGGCATTTTTGAGAAATATAAACAAAAGAAGATATAGTATCATTATACAATTTCTAAACACTTCAGACTTGATCCACTAACCTGAAAGGATATTTTACAAGTTCTCATAAGCAAGCAAGCAAAAAGAATATATTATGTATCCACTCTGCAATGGACTATGCTAGGCAATAGGATTATAAAGACAATAAAATAGTTCCTGTCCTCGCAAGGAGCTTAATTTTACTAACAAAATAAAATTATATTTCCCTTTAAAAGCTAAATGTAACACAAAAGAACTTTTTTTTCTCTGATAGTTTTTTCGCTCCAAATTACAAGACATGTCAGACTCTAGAGTAATGAATTCTAAGGATCTAATATTTTCAAACTAGAAACTAAATTCTGCCCAGTTCCAGTCTTAAGAATACTTACATATTCGATCAAATTCTTCTTTTGTAAAAATCACTTTATTCCACGTCCACTCAAGAACAAAACGCAAATTAGCAGCAGAACTTGGTTGTTCTTGTTTAAAAAAAAGGGGGGGGGGAGAAGAAATCATTAATATAATCCTTTTAAAATACAAAGAGAACATTAATTTTCAAAAGTAAAAAGCTTTACCCTCTGTCGTCCATCTTTTGATGCATCCAGTTAGGAGCCCTAAGGAGCTGGTGTGAACAGCTGCTGACAATATAGCTTCTAACTGTTCTTCCTAAAGAATGTTAATAAAACAAAAAACAAAAAACACCCCAGGATGTTGAAATCACTGAGAAAGGCAAAAACGAAGTTTGTAATGCAACAATTTAGGGTAAGTTGTCTATCAATGTACAAATGCTTCAAACCTATATGAAGTCGATCAAAAAGTCTTTACTATTTACTAGATAATGATAATGGATTAACTAAACACTGGAATACCTTTTAAATATTAATCCTTCTGTGAAGAATAAACTGAGTTAAAAAGACTATAGTAGCAAGAAAGAACAAAGGGAGTCAACTAAGTTAAGAGAATCTTCTGGTTGGGTGAAAAAAATCCCTTTAAATCATATGCCTTTAATAAGGTACCAAAAAGATCAGAGAATTCAATACCAAAAAACCAAGCCAGTTGCCTGATTCAGGAAGACAGGATGCCCAGATCACCAACATCTATTCCAGCAAAACCCCTGAAAATCATACCAGACTGAATAATACTTAGGAAATCCAATTTAAAAAAAACTATGCTAAAATGATATCTTCCACACCAGAACTATGCAAAAAGTCAGCCAGATATCCACTGGCAATAGGAAAAAGGCCCTTCAAGCAAAACAAAGCTTTTGTATCCAAAGGCAGCAGGAGAAGGGGGCTCCTCTGAGAAAGAAACAGGGTGATTAAAAAGCCCTAGGTCACAGCAGCAGGCAGTGGAAAAACTAGAGGGCCATTGAAACAGAAATGAACAGTAAGTAAAGAAGGAAATTCAGATGGAAGCATGGGCAAGCAGGATAGTTTTGATAATAACATGTCAAAGCTATATGTACTTTAAAAAAAAGTAAGCAACACTTCTTGAGAGTAGGAATTATTTCATTTTTGTCTTTACATCCCCAGTAACTAGCACATTCCTGACTTAAATGCTTTTATAAATAACTGGGGGGTGGGAGGTTAGGTAGTGCAGTGAATAGATCACTGGCCCTGGAGTCAGGAGGACCTGAGTTCAAATCCAGCCTCAGACACTTAACACAAAAAAACTAGCTGTGTGACCTTGGGCAAGTCACTTGACCCCAACTGCCCTCCAAAAAGCAAAAAAAAAAAATAACTGGGGGGTGAAGGCAGGGAGGGAAATCTATGATACATATATAGTAAGGTATAGGAAGATGCTGATGAAAATAATGTCCTCTACTACTACAAGCTGGCAACTGCTTTGCAACTTTCAGCTGCCTGGGCCACTGAGCACTTAAACAACTTGCTAGTCACAAACCCTGTAAGGGTCAGAACTGGGACTTGAAACCAGGTCTTCCTGATTCAGAGGCAAGCTCTCTTTCCACTAACCTCCTGCCTCTCTCCCAGAACATTTTCCCACATTCTTCTGAGACTTATTAAATTTGACTCTCTGTAAGAACTGCTATATTATCTGAAATAAGAATGATGCTTTATACTGAATTTGTAACATCTTTTTAGATAACCGAGATTTTATCTATTAAGTCATAAATATATGGATAATTCAAACCAATAAGTACTATTTCCAAGAATTATTTGGGAAATAACAAGTCAGACCTTTTTACTACATGGAAAGTAATAGATGCAAAAAAGAAAAATGAAAAAGACTAAATACAAACATTTTAATTATCTCACCTGACTTAAGCTGGAAGGCTGTACGTCAATAAGTCTTGGAGAAAGAAGTCCAGCTACAAGACATCTATTATAACCATCAGGAATGGCCTCATTCAAAGAAGGTCCTGATTTCTTCAAAAAGGTCAGGGTCTGAAAAAGTGAATTTTAATAGGTTCTCAGTAATCATTCACATTAAATACTTAGTCAAAAATCATTCTAAATAGTCCAATTGATGATTGTAATAGTAATCAGTTTAGCAGATACTTAGCACTTGGTACCTTGGGGCTAAGTATGGAAGGTCCAAACTCTGTCCCACTATTGAGAGGACATGAACTCCCCTGTTGATGTGGAAGAAGGGGACTGGCTGAGACAGGAGGCCAATGTGTGTATATAAGTAAGAATTCCAGAACAGAAAGACAGAATTGGAATGTTGCTCTGGGTGAAGGAAGAATCATGGAGACTGAAGCTGGCTGAGAGAGAGACAGAGAGAGGGAGAGAGAGAGAAAGTTTCTCTCCCAGCATCTGAGAAACAGAATTGGAATGCTGCTCCTGGTGAAGAAAGAATTGTGGAGACTGAAGTCGGCTGAGAGAGAGAGAGAGAGAGAGAGAGAGAGAGAGAGAGAGAGAGAGAGTTTCTCTCCCAGCATCTGGAAGCTGAGAACTGAGTTGGAGTTTTCCTGAGACCAGAGTCTGGTGAAGGCCACCTGGAAGGCTGAGAGGGCTTGCCTGGAAGGCCTCCTGCAAGGCTGCTTGGAAGGCTGATATTCCTTCTGGGTCCTAGGGCCAGCTGAACTGCTGGAGGACTGAAGAAGGATGACCAGGATAAGACTTTGTTTGTTTAAGGCCTGGCTGATCCTTGAGTTCCAGGCAAGAGAAGTGGTGAAGAGTTTGAGATGTGCTGGACCCTGTGAACTTCAGTGTGTACCAGGGACTGCCCTGAGGACTGGACAAAGACCTGGGAGCTGTCTACCTCTGAGGATTGGACAAGCACCTTGGAACTGTCTGCTTCTGAGTCCAGGTGACTATTTGGTGGATTCAGGAGGGAGGTGGGACCATGGAAGGGGATCCAGGGAATCAGAGAGACCACCCCAAGTCAAGATGAAGAAAAAGCCTCCCCTTGGATGAAACTGAGGTTTTCTGGACACTGAGGGGTGGAGGGTTTGTGTGGTTTTTCT
>CM053586.1:260735299-260765870 GCA_028646515.1 Pseudochirops corinnae
ACCGAAAAGTCAGAGGGGTGAGGGGGGAAGACATAGGAGAGAACAGACTGGGGGAGGGGTGATACACTGGGATGGCTATTTTGGGGCAGTGGGTAGGGGAAAGATGGGGAGAAAATATGTCACTCAAAATCTTGTGGAAATGAATGACACAAACTAAAATAAAATTAAAAAAAAAAGATTTCAAATAAAAAAAAAGAATAAAAAGTACAAAATGCCAATCGAATGTAGGAATTATCCTGCATTTAATGCAATTAATGACCAAATGTATCTTGTGAGAAGAGATAAAAAATGTTCATCCCTTCTGTGCAAAGGTAGGGATCATGGGTTTGGAACACCATACATATTGACAGATTAGTTTTCCAAAATTGTTTTTTTTAAGCCTTTCTTCTTTATCCTTTGTTGTGAAGGGCAAGAGAGAGGGATATACAAATATGGAAACGAAGGTAATGTAAAAATAAAAAGATATTAACAAAAAGAAATTTTAAATGAAGCAGGAAGCCTTTAAACTAAAACCCTGGTTAAAAAAATAAAAAGGAAGTTTAAATGAAGCAGGATATCTTTATCAAACTAAAACCCTGGTTATATCTTTTTATGTTTAGTTTTTATTTAGGGATAGCTGTGCTGTAGTCAAGAGTAGATAGCATCTGAAGAGATAAAAACAAATATTGGTTCTCTAATTACTAGTTCCATGATCTAAAGACAAATCACTTGGCCCTTCCTTTCATACAAATGATGATAATATTCACATGGCCTGTCCCACAGGCTGTTGTTTGTAAACCATAAAGATCTATATAGAGGTATACGGTCTATGTAATAGAAGATATAACTGTAACTGAGTCAGAAACATTAAGCTCATTTCTTCATATGTAGCACTAAACATTTACCTACCTCCTTCTGAAAGCCAGTGCAAGTCAAGTGAACAACTCCTGAGTTCAACAAGCAAGTAGCATCTAAAAAGGAACATAGAGCCATTTTAAAGTTTTAGTGAGATTTGATGATAATAAATTTTAACTTTTTAGTTAAATTTAATTTTTTAGTTAGCAAAGCATTTTTTAAAAAGGTATTAAAAACCCTAATTTAAGGGGCAGCTAGGTGGTGCAGTGAAGAGAGCACCAGCCCTGAAATCAGGAGGACCTGAGTTCAAATCCAATCTCAGTCATTTACTAGCCATATGATCTTGGGCAAGTCACTTAACCCTAACTGCCCTGCCTTCCCCTCTCAAAAAAAAAAACCAACCAAAAACCAACCCCAAAACATCCTAATTTATGTAAAAATTATACCAATCTTATGGATTATACATATGAACTTAACAGAATCACTAACCTTGCTGGGCCTCAGTGTCCTCAACTGTAAAATAATATTAAAGTGGCAGCTAAAATCCCTTCTATAAAACTCTAAATCTATTATTCTATATAAATATAAAGTCAATTATCTGAAATATTTCCCCTACAATAAGACGAGAGTAATAACTCTATATAAAATGTACACATCAAAACTATATATTCCTTAACTCTCTGACTTTTCCATGATTCAGTGAGGTATAAACAATGAAGCTGAGAATATATCCATAATGGCATTTCATTAAGGGAAATGTAATTCAATTAAAACAATTAAATTCATATATTTAGTTTGTAAATGAATTTTCCCAGAAAACTTCTTATTTCTCATTAATAAAGTAAGGCACATTTTCTATGTTTAAATTCAGTAGTGACTCTTCCAAGACCAATAAGTTGTAAGTAAAATACATACCAAAATTATAAGTACTGGGATTAAAAAACTGCTCAGGTGGTGGGTATGAAGGAGGAACACCTCGATTCAAACTTCTTTCATGTACCAAGATATCCAAGATGCTATTTGGAGAAGTCTTACTCACTACAGAATCCAATGACCACAGCGCAAAATAAGAGCAATTGTGAAGAAATTCTCCTGGCCTTAAAAATAAAAATGGGAGGGTAGTGTGGGGTGGGAGAGTAGTAATTTACTGACCTGATAACCACAAAACAAAATTAGGTAAAGTTAAAAATGACTACAAAAGTAGTCTTACCTTAAAGAATCTGGCATTTGTGCATGATACCAACGATTTATATCAAAAAGACCTAAATATGTAGATGGCTTTCCTTGACCATATGTATTCACCTGCCAGCTAAAGACTGAAACACTGGTATCAGGAGACAGAACTGGGGGGGGAAAAAACCAACATATTTTACATACACACACAGAGTAATTTTAACATTTCTCATTAAGAAGTGTTTATTATCTTGGGGCATTAGCAATTCTCTTCCTCTTCCAATCCATTTTCCTAATTTCTCCCTCAATAGCTTCCCTAAAGCCTAGGTCTGACCATGTCACACTTAAAATTCCAAAAGTTTCAGTGGATCTTTGTTGCCTCTAGGATAAAATAACTTCAATGCTTGTCTTCAAATTCAAGCTTTGCTAAGTACTACCCATTTAGCTTTAGACTAAGTTAGAACCCATCCTCTGGAGCTATCTATCACCTTAGCTGTAAAATGCAGACTAGAAGAAAGATGACATTATGGAAAGGATAATAAATTTGATTTTTACAAATAGAACCTAGGACATAGCCTGAAGGATAAAGGTAGATCATTTCCTAAATAGATTAGAATCAATCCCCCAACCGTAGGCAGATTACAAGAGATGTCTCATAAGCGGTTCCAATTATATAGATTTCATATATACACAGTATGAGAAGTAGCACGGCACAGTAGAAAACTGGCCTAAAGAATCAAGGAGATACATTCGATTCCAATTTTGGGCACATACTTGCTGGGCAACTTCACGCAAATCACTTTAACCTTTCAGTATTCTAGAAAACTCACTGGTAACATTTTTAAGTTGCAGATCTGCAACTGCTAGAAGTCCTTCAATGAGAACACTGGTCAGGCCCCATTCCACAGAGACAATTTCAATTGCATAGACTGGGGTTAAATTAGATTAGTAGACCCAATGATCCTCATAATGTTTAATTTTCCAGGAGAATTTCTAGAATTCACCTACCAGCCATAAATCTTAAATCAAACTAACTACTATAATGACATTTTACAAACCTTCATTCATGCCTTCCTCCCTGTCGATGTGGCTTCGAAACTTCTCTATGCTCTGGCATCCCAAGAGTTTGGTGTTGCTAGTCTGACCTCTCAAAGGAGATATACCACCTGTGAGATCTAGGCTGTATCTCTCTTCACAGTATTCTAACCCCTGAAACATATATTCACATAAATTATTATGGTTTTAGTTGGTTTTTAAAATCATAAGCAAATTCATCTCATACCTAATACTGTAGGGAGTAAAAGCTAAAGTAAAAAAAAAATACTCCTTGATTATTCATGAAAAAAAATTGCCTCTTAGCACAAAAATGGTTTTATATGTAATAGTGGCAACTTTTCTATAAACTGAGGAACTGATAAGGGATTTTTCTTGACAAAGAGAATAATATTATCACTAAAAAAATGGTTAAAAAGCTGCATACAAGTATACTAAGATTTAAATAAAGGCTTAAAATGAAGTCAGATTAAAGTCAAAGATGCTTCTGCTTAAGGAGTTTGAGGAGATGGGTCGCATGGAAGAAACTCACAAAACTTACCAGAAAAGGCAGGCCTGGGCTACTGTGGCTTGCTTAATTCTGCACTGCCAAAATAAAAGTTTAATGTAGGGGTTTCCAAAGTCTAAATGATTATTACGGAATCTTCCAATCTAGCCAGAATCTGGGTGATGGGAGATACAAGGATAATCTTCATTCCTTAGGATAGGACACTCCCTAGAATTGGAAGGGAATATTTGTGGTGGGAAGGGCCTGAAAGTGAAGGTTCCTCTCAGAGATCCCCACTGCCTGAGGCTCAGGTAGTGGAAGGATACCAGAGACACTGGGCTAAAAGATTATTCTAAATCATACCCACCAGGCTGAATTATGGAATAACCTACTTACTGATCTTTTCCAAAGAGACAGATAAAATAAAACAGATTAGCATTAGTATCTCCTCATTCTCAAAAACAAAGCACCCAGGAAAAGATCAGTGTCTTATCTGCTAAGCCAGCGGTTCTCAACCTGTGGGCTGCAACCTTTTCACAGGGATCACAGGGGTCGCCTAGGACCATCGGAAAACATTTTATTGGAAAACAAAATATTTCCGATAGTCTTAGGAACCAAGACACTGCTTCTCTATCTGTCTCCAGGAGGGTCCACCGACATGCAGATACGCCCACATACCAGTATTAAAGGGTCGCAGCATTAGGAAGGTTGAGAACCATTGTGCTAAGCAATCCTTTACGCTAAAATTCGAAAAATCAACAATGCATAGCATTGTATTGAGAAATACAGAATCAAAGTATATCTCAGATCTAGGAAGGAAACCCAAATTTTTAAAAGGAGGAGCTAGCTACTGACTAATGACACAGGCAAATGAGACTCAAAGGACTTAAATTAATTGCCCAAGACCAAACATCTTGTTAGTGGCTGAACAAGACTGGAACCTAGGTCTCCTGACTCCCAGCCCAGTGCTCTTATCCTTATAAGTATAGCAGATTTGACAGTCACTCAACAAGCACTGATTTTACATGACATTAATTTTTCAATGTAAAAAGTAAAAATATTTAGAATAGTGATACCTCACACAAACTGATAATGTGTTTTAATAATTTTTTTTTTTACCTCATATAGGATCTGTCCTGATGCCAAGCACTTTCTATCACCAAAGGCCAACTGAAGAAGGTGTAAACTCAAAACGTCTCCCTCACTGAAATCACATAAAAATTGAACAATGAGCACTTTACATATTTCATACACAAAATGCTTCTATTACTGTCAATATAATTTTCACAATTAATCGCATTTAATTTTGTGCATATGATGAACTGATAAAACTTGAGTTGCCAGAAAGTTAGTTTGATCTGGTACATTTCAAAAACACAGTAACTTAGTATACGGATGCGAATACTTACATTGTTTAGTTAATAAAATACAAGAAAATAAATGCGCAGTTTCAGTCAAGTTCATTTTATAGAATAAATCAATAGGCAATTATAAATTGTGTTCTATAAACGCATATATTAAATTAAATTTAAAAACCACACAACCCTAGTTGTAAATTAAATTAAAATTCTTCTCCTAAAAAGTAGTTTTATTTTTTTATATTTTTTTTTAAACAGAGAAAATAACTAAGGAAGACAAGTTTTATATAAATAAATTACTTCAAGGACACAAAAAAGCAGTAATAGTTACATAACAGTCCTTTCCCCCACCTTTCCCCAATGTTTTCAATCATTCCCAGCCACAGATCTCCAAAATTCCCTGCAAAAAGTAATCATTCCCAACAACAAATTACAAATGCAGCCAGTTATTGAGTCTTTTTAGTTACTTTTAAATGATAAATTAACACTCACCAGTATTATCTTGAACCTAAAGGCATAATTTGGAACTAAAAATCAGCATGTCCCCCACCAAACACACACACACACACACACACACACACACACACACACACACACACACACACACACAAACTCTTTTATTTTTTTATGTCTACATACATATTTTCCAGGGCAAAAAACAAAACAAAACAACCTCCCTCTAATCACGTAACCCCAGAGGGGAAAACAACTCTTTCCCAAGAAAATATTCCAGAATTAAATAAAGTTAGAAATGGTGTTGTGTATTGCATGGATCACCTTATCAATAAGCAAACATTTATGCCAATAAAAGCACAGACGTTTCAATATCAAATTTTTTTAACTGTGAAGAGTATGCACATCCCCTAGAAGGATGATGAAAGCACAACCCCCATTTTGAGAAAAAGTACTGTCATAACACAGATTATATAGGTATGGTCCACTCAAGTTCCAAAAACTGTAGGAGGCCACATTAGTTACTGTAATACCATAATCTTTCCAACTTAACCCAAATTATCCCTTAACTACACTCCAGAAAATAAAGGATGGATAAGTATAAGGAAAGGTATTTATAAAACAAAGGACTTTAAGTTATTGGTTATAACCAAAAAAAGAGGAAGAGGGGGAATAAGAGCTTTTGTAGAAAAGGTTCTGAGAATTATAGGACATAAATTTAGAGCACAAAGGCACTGAAATATTCAACTAGTCTAGCCCAGTCAGTTTACAGATGAGTGGACTAAAAAGCAGAGCTTAAATGATATGCCAAGTTCAAAGAGGTAGTAGGAAGCAGCAGAGAAGGGATTTCAACCTAGGTCCAATCTAACAATATTTACAGTATACTATGCTGCCCATGGAGTAAAAGGTAGCTAAAAGGTAACTTTTCATTAATAAGTGAATTATATGAAAAAATGTCACTAAATTGCTTGTACCATGCCTTTCCTGATTCCCCACAGGTAGTGCCAATTCCCCTTGCCATTTCCCACCAACCCCACCCCTATCCAATTATTCAGTATATACTGATTTTCTATTAAAATGTTTCCTCCACAAAAAAGAACATCCATTCCTTGAAGGGACTTTTTGTCTTTATTTCTTCAATTCCTAAAACAGGGCCTAGCACATACAATACAGTACATATTTCCCAATGTTAAGTCTTTATCTCCACTAAAAATTCTATCCTAAATCTTCAGCTTCAACTCCAATGACTTCATTCTTCAACTCCCTAACAAAAAGACTGACATTAGACCTCATTATAATGACTAAACATATACTGAGCGTCTATTCCAGAGGGTCTCAACCTGTGGGTTATGTTCAATTTGTAACAATGAAAATACATCTTGCACATCAGATATTTATATTATGATTCATAAGAATAGCAAAATTACAGTTATGAAATAGCAACGAAAATAATTTTATGGTTGGGGGTCACCACAACATGAGGAACTGTATTAAAGGGTTGCGGCATTAGGAAGATTGAGAATCACTGGTCTATTCTGTCGGCTGTTATGCCAGAGCCTGGTTGTGAATCTTGGGTTCTGCTACTCACTTCCTCTGTGACTTTGACAAATCTCACCTCTCTATTCCTCTTTGCCCACCTACAAATTAAAAGGGAGTAAGGTTTATCTGAATGAGTTGTTTTCTGAGGTCCCTTCCTAAATCTATAAACAAGTGATCTTGAAATACTACTCTCAGACATTTCAAGGTTGGTTCATTGACAATCTTAGTCTTCAAATTTCACTTGTACCTTTAAAATCAGTCTTTACCACACAATCTGCAACTATAACATAAAACCATGCCCAACACTTAAAAGATTACCTAACTACTTAATTCTCTGAGATTAACGGCATCCAATATAAACTCCCTTAGTCCCTCTCCTCTATTCTCTCAAATTTTTTCACCACAATCTTCAAATTTCTCCTGTTTTGCTTTGGCCAAAAAAAAAAAGGGGGGGGGGGAGTAGTTTTACAATTCACTAAGTCTTCTACCCATACGCTTTAATATCTTCATGTCTCCTCCAGGACCTTGTTCTAATGATCATCCCTCCTCTCTTACATTTTTTAATTTTCTCTTTCTCCCTGGCTCTTTCTCATCTGCCTAAAATCATGTAAGATCTCCACAAAAGTGGGAGGAAAAAGACTTCCCATGCCACAGCTGATCATCTACCATTCCATATGATAAACTTCTTGAAATAACTGTCAATAACTGATCCCTAATCCTTATTCTAGTTTCAACCTCTTTCAAACAAGCTCCTTCATCATTCCACTGAAACTCCCTTAGAAAGCTCATAAGGCCTCTGATCAATAAATCCAAAGGCCGTTTTCCAATCTTCATGCTCCCTGGAATCTCTTCTAAAATGACAGATCTACTGGAAACTCTCTCCTCATCAGGCTTTAAATGTAACACATTCTACTGGTTCGGTTCCTACCTCTTTACCCATTCCTTTGTCTTCTTTATTGGTTCCTCGTTAGTTTCTTGGTTTCTTAATTTGGGGATTTCCCAAGGAGTTTATCTTTGTAACTCATCTCCTCTTTATTTTGATAATCTCATCTGTTGAGGTTTAGGGGTGCTGGGACCCTGAAATAGCAACATGCAGGTCCTGCCCGAATGAATTTGACCCAAGTCTTCTTTTAGCCAAAGTAAAACAAAGTTTATTAAAGATCCGCCATATTGGGTAGACTCTTAAGGAACCAGAAACATTTGTGACGCTTGTACTAAAAAGCAGGCCAGAATGAATCTGAGAACCTTCATGAAGACAAGATGGATCTTGTATACAGAAAGACTGGGGGAGAGAATCTATGGGTGGCCAAGTAGTCTGGGAAGATGGGAGGTGGGGTCCAGGAAAGGATCTTGAAGAGGAGTCTAAGAAGGATCTTGATGGGACTGGGGTGACTAGAGGTCAATGCCAGGCACTAAGAGAAAGGGATTTAGGGTGGGAAGTACCTGAAGGCTACCTGGAGATAACATACAACGGAGGGGCTGGGCTAGGTTAAGGGTAACAGAGATTTGGGCACAGCTTATGGAAAGCTTATGGCCTCAAGCGAATGTCAGTTCAAGAGGGTTCCCAGAGCCTATACCCCATCACATCGATTCACAGGGTTCCAATGACCACCTCTATGCAGTAGACACCAATATTTCTATCTCTAGATTTCACCTCATCTTTCTCCTGAGCTCCAGACTTTGCATCTTAACCTGTCTAAATATTCTGAAAATGTGGCCCTTTTGCTATTGACTTCCTTGGGAGGAGGCATATACCTAGCCATTGCAATCTCTGAATCAAACACTGTATCATTATTGATGATTTCTGTAAATTCAGGTTGATAATGGGGCAAAATTATTATTTTCCATATCCCTTCAGTGACATGATTTTCACATTAGGACAAATGATTATTTGTCATTGGAGAACAAAAAAACGCAAAAAGAAAGAGATTAAAGAAATAATTAGTCGGGTTTAATGATGAGAGGTACCAAAGGACCACATAATGTACTTCTTGTCAATTTCTAGTTTTCAGTGATTTACTCTGAGATGATGATCTAGCAAATTAAGTACAAGAGTTTCTTGTTTATAGATAGCTACTCTAAAGTATGCAAAGCAAATTTCATGTAAACTCTTGATCCTCACAGCAGATTAGGACAATAATACTATTTTCCTTATTTTACAGATGAGGAAGCTAGAGCAGACAGAGGTTTAGTGATTTGTCCAGGGTCACATTACTATAATAGGTATCTTAGGCTTAACTGAAACTCTAATTCAGTACTTTATCCACTGCACCACTAGTTTCCTCTTCTATCAATAGCCATGTGAAAAAATGTTCCAAATCACCAATAATTAAAGGCAGCTAGGTACTACAACGAAAAGAGTGCTGGGCACGGAGTCAAGAAGATCTGAGTTCAAATCTAGATCAGACTCTTATTAGCTGTAAGACCCTGGGCAGGTTACTTAACCTTTTGGTCAGTTTCCTCAACTGTAAATTGGGAATAATAGTAATACCCTACCTCCCAGGGTTGTCATCAGGATAAAAAGAGATCCCGGCACATAGGAGGTACCAAATAAATCCTTACTTCTTTCTTTTCCCCTTTCTTCTTTTAAATATAAAATCCTATTGGCTTTTTAAAAAGCAATTCATAACCTGACCTCTTCTTACCTCTCCAGTCATCCTACTCCCACCCATCTCTCCCCACCCAATACTATACAATCCTGTGACCTTAGCCTTATTTTGTTTTCATTATCCTAGATAACCCTATCTGGACTTCCCCTATGATCAGAATTCTTTCCCTTGGGGCTTCCTTCAACTCTCAGCTAAAGTCTCACTTTCTCCAAAAAGCCTTTTCCAATCTTCCTTAAATGTTAGTGGCCTCTCTCTGAGATTATCTCTAATTAATTCAACATATATATTTTGTTTATACTTTTTTTTCTTTCTTTGTATTCCCAGAACTTAGCAGAGGGCGTACCACATAGCAGGCACTTAATGCTTACTGACTGACTGCTGATAGTAATATTCATAGTATCAGAGAGTTGCTGTTAGAAAAATGCTTTTGGAACCATAAAATGCTATATAAATGTGATAAACATATACCAGAAATGCATAATTAAAATTTTTCAACTGCCCTTTTATGTAACAGGAAATCAATTTGGCCTTTTATACAGATGTTAATTAACTCACTAAAATGAACTCCAGAAATAACAATGAGAATAATATTAAAAAGCAATGCTTTTCACTAATGAGTGTTTCATTTTCATGTCTCAGAAGCTCACATATGTTTTACTTACCTATCTTGTGTAGACTGAACAGCCCATAAGTAGCAGCAATTTCGAGGATCATTTTCAGGTTCTTGGAAAATAACAGTATAAACGGGTACTCTTCCTCCTTCTAACTGGGCATAATACCTGTAAGAGGCAAAATAGAATATTAATAAACTTTACATATTTTAAATTATAACCTTAGTTACACAGTTTTCCATTTTAAAATTATCTGAGAAATGATACAGAAAGTTATGTCATGTATCATTTCATTATCTTAATTTCTTAAACCACAGATCTATCCTTAATATAGCATGCATTCATTGCTTCAACATAACAACCCTTCTCCATTTCTATACCCATCTATGGGAAGTTATTGCAGGATTTTGTAGATATTAAATAAAAGAATAAAATCATTGAAAGCAAATCATACTGAAAGAGTTGAGTGTTGACAGGCATAAGCCAAGAAGTTTCTAGGATGTCTCTTAAATTTTAAATAACATTTGTAATCCAACTCCCTCCAAGGTAAATTAAACATCACAATATTTTTTAGTTGGTAAAATGACTGATTTTACACAATCAAGCAATATTATATAAACAAAAACTTAGTATTACATTTTTGGGAGTCAAAATATTACTTTAAAAAACCCTGATTCTGTATGCAAATAAAGTTTTCATTTGAGATAAAGGAGACTAATTTAGACGGAGAATGTTGAAGCTGGAATAAATCAGATAACACAGACTAAAGACTTATAATACAAAGTAGTTATGTAGACATTAGCTAGCATAGTCAGGGATTTTCTGTTAGTAATTTCACACACTAATTTTCAAAAATATTAACACAGAAAATATTAAAACTATATTCAGCATAAAATTAATCCTTCATTAATTTAAAATATACTTAAGGTGATAATGCTTCAAAATATTACAGACATCCATCATTAATATACAATAAACATACAATTCTCTATTCATAAACAGTCTTATACTTTTCAGAAATTTCTTCCACAGTTTCATTAAGATGTGCAGAAGTGATGGTTAATAAAGCTTGCAAGACAGAAGTTCACTATACATGGTATCTGAAATATGATTGTGGAACCTTTTAAAGTTTTAAAAATCAGTTACATTTAGCCATTAGCCACAGAAGTTCTCTTATTCTATGAAGATACTGAAATCTTGCAGGTGGGAAGGCCAGAAGAGGATTCAGGATTTCACTGTAGTAGGCAACCTCTCTACTAATAAAGATCAGCATCTGTTACTGAAGTGTTACCTGGGACCTTTGAGAGGTTATAAGTTGCTCAAGGTCACATGTGTCAGGGGTGGTACTTGAACTCAGGTCTTCCTGACTCCAAGGTTGGCCCTCTGGTGACTATTCCACACTGCCTCTAAATATTTATTTAAAAAAATCATTCTCAACAATTTTAGTAAGTGCTCATTCTAGATTACTACAATTATGTACCAAAGGCAAAGTTAGTTTAAATACTCAAATAATGGATTTATATTTTTAAAGTTAAAATGTGCTAAAAAAAAAAAAGTACATTAAGAGTTGAATTATCTTCCACACAGCCTAGAAATCAGCATTTTTGATAACACGAATTTTTAATCCATTAACCAAACATAATGCTGTTAGTACAATTTAATTAAACATTAACTGCAAGGCACTGGGGATACAAATACAGAAGTGAGACAGTCCCAGCCCTCAAGGAGCTTACATTCTACTTACATTATACTCTGAGCTTAAGGCAGCACACAGACATTTAAACGGAGATATTCTATGGATTGTATTAGGGGAAAAAATCCTTTAAACAGTGGGAGATACGGGACTGTCAGAGGTGAGAAGGCAGGGCTTGAAATGAAGAACTGGGAGTCATCCAAGTACAGGCAGAAACTGAAACCATGTAAGCACATCAACAATCCAGTGGAACTATTACAGAGAAAAGAGCAAAGGGTCTATGACCATGTGGAAGCCTATACAGATAACAGGTGAGTGAAAACTGTAAAGGGAACACACATACAAAGCAAAATATTAAAAAAGTGGAGGTGATAGTGTCCCGAAAATCAAGGAGCAAAGTTCTAATGAGTTGAAGATTGCCAACTAATGAAAATTCAAAAAAGTCAAAAAGCAAAAAGTCTATTACTGCAATTTTATAAGGTGTAGTGTAGTGATAAAGTTAGATTTAAATGTAGTGATAAAGGCCTGAGAAGGACAAAATCAATGAAGGAGCTGATTGGTAGGCATCACTGTATTTGATTATAAAGGTAACTGGGAATTACTGGAATTTAGTAGCAGGGTAATATCATTCAGACCTGAATTGAATTTATTTTGGTGACTACAAGGAAGACTGGATAAGGAACAGACCTGAGGCACAAGGACAAATTAGGAAGCTAAAATGATAGTACAGGCACATGATGAAAGCTTAAACTAGTTGTTGTAGATGTGAGAGACTGTGGTGGTAAAAACATGAGTATCCAATTAGAAATGTCCAGTATGCAACTGGTGATGAATTTAAAGCCAGCATACCCAACTTATGTTCTACGCAGCCTCTGTTCAACTTATGGGAGGTGATAAGGTCACCAAGTAAGAACGAATACATAGAAAAGAGAATACAGGACAATCCTGGAGCTGGAAAAGGGTAGGACAAAAGAGCACAAGGCTTTTCTGGAACAGTAATACAAACAAGTTCAAAACAGCTTAAAGATCATTTCACAAACAGAATAAACACAGGAGCTGAATCGATTTTTTTCTGACTGATTTTCCCTTCCACTACTCTTGGAAGTAATCCAGAGTAAAATTTCCAACTTGATTTTCTATTACTATTACTATTTCTATTACTATTTCAAGATTACATAGTATTCTAAGTAGTACTAATTGCTGCATCATATATAGTGATAGCTCTTATCTACCAACTGGTAATTAAGCTCTTAAATACCAATTTACAACAATTGCTTAGGGCAGAGATTCAAGTTTAAAAAAAAAAAGGTTTTGAAGATTAGAAATAAAAAATTCTCTTCTAGCATTCGAAAAGAGTGAATTAAAAGGAAATTCTTTTTGTCCCTCTTATGCTTCTTTCCTGTTACTGTGCAAATCGAGGCATATATATGAATGAAAAGCTTACAAAGCACCACTACTCAAAAATCACCATGAAACAAAAATCTAATTTCTGACTCCTTACAATAACAGCAACAGTAAAAAAAACCCTTACCTTCAGAATAGTCATACTATTCCTCCCCCCCGCCCCCCCCCGCCCATCCCATGTGTTTAACTTGTCTGAAGATTCCTATTAAACTTAAAAGAAATTTTTCCTCCTAGAACTAGTTCAGGTGGCAAAACCATCAGTACATACCACTTTCACTGTTATAGTAAGAACAAATAAAATCTTATTTCCCATACCACACTCCTCTACAGGCATGGATTGAGGTACATGGTCAATAGTTTGTTTTGCTTAGTTGTAATATTTATTAAAAGAGTGTGTTCTACTGCTGAAGTGGTACTAGGAAATGACAGTGATGTTTTAACCGGGATTTCAGATGCCTTGATAAATAAATCTATACTGTTTCATTTAGGTAACTATCAGTTATTTTTCTATTTCCTGTCTAGTGATGTAAATCATGATTTAAAGCTCTCACCTTAATTTTTGTTATGTTTTAGTATTTATAAAAAATCTCAAACTAGCAATAACCATCTGTAGAAGATAAAAATACATTGATTATACTCACTCCTTTTTCAAAGTTTTCATGTTCCAAAGGGCTAGACAGCCATCAGAAAAACCTGCAGCAAGCTGGTTGGTCCTGCTTATATAGCTAAGGGTTGAAACCGCAGTTCCTGATGGGCTTAGTAACTGGAAACAGAGATGTCTTCCCTCTCGGGTCACACCTTCTCTGATGTGTGGAACTTCAGCTGGGATGCCAGTTATAACTTCAAGATCTAGATATAATAATGAGTGACAAACAAGCTTAAGAAGACATATAAAGAAAAAATATCATCTATTATTCAGGCCTCATAAATTTCTTAGGAGTATAAAAAACCAAAACTGATCCTTTAAGACTAAACCCATGCTTTATCTCTCATATCTTTAACTCTCAATGAATCATAAACAAACAACAGAATACTAATCTTTTAAAATACTTAAAAAGGAAATATGCTTTGAATAAATATTAAATTTTATTTAAAACAAGATAGAATTTTTAAAACCATAATTTTCAGGTGCAGCTAGGGGACCCTGTGAATACAGCACCAGCCCTGGAGTCAGGAGGACTTGAGTTCAAATATGACCTCAGACACTTGACACTTACTAGCTATGTGATCTTGGGCAAATCACTTAACCCCCAATTGCCTTGCCTCCCCACTCCAAAAAAAAAAAAAAGTAATTTCCAGAAATGACTAAATACAAATGTCAGAAAGCTAAAGCAATTTCCCTAAAATTTGCTAATGACAATTACAATAAACTTAACTTATACCACTTTTTAACAGGACTGCCTCATTCCAAGCTTCTTGATTCTCTCTTCTTTTGGGAATTGTGAATTCACTCTCTTGGCTCTCCTACCCCTGATCCCTCCTTCCAGCTTTCTGCACAGCTCTATACCTTCCTCCTGTCTCTAGCTCTGTTCTCTTCTTTTTCTAGACTCTTTGCCTTGACTACCTGACCTACTCCAGTGTCAATGGTCACTTCAATGAACATGACTCCCAAGCCCACATAATCAGACTCAATATCTCCCAGGGACTCTAGTCTGGCTTTTCAAAATAGTCTGCTAGGCTGCTTTACCTGGATTCACAAATATCACCTCAACTGAAGTAATAATTTTCCCTGTATTCCTTTCCTTTCGCTTTCACTTAACTTTTCAATACTTTTCATTTAACTTGTCACCATTTAATTCAGTCACCCTAGGATTTAAACCTGAGAATCATCTTTGATACTTATTCTTCCTTCCTTACAAAGTTACCATACTAGGTCAGGCTCTCATTACTTCTTATTAGACTGCTGTAATGGCTTATATGGTCCCCTTCTGTCTCTTCTCTCCAAATAATCCTTTACACGGCTAACAAAATAATCTTAATGGAGAGGTCTAGTCATCTCACTCCCCTTTTCAAAAAACTTTAATGGCTCCCAACTGCATATACAATATATAATAAATATAAATTCCCTGATCTGGTATACACAGAATTTATAGTTTGAACTAGATCCAAAATATCTTTTTGGCTTTATTTCATTTTACTTTCACAACATATATTTATGTTCTTGACAAAAGAGACTACTAGCTGTTTTAGAATCTTGCATTACACTCTTCTACTTAGATTTACCCTCATTGCCTATAATGTACTCTCTCCTCATCTTCTGTGTTTTGAAGTCCTCCTCTTTCTTTTAATACCTACCTTTTAGGTGCCACTCTTACCACAAAGGCTTTCCTAATGCCCTGACCTAAATACAATCAGTACTCAAATATTTCTAAAAGCACTGTGGTATGGAGCTCTCTTTCATCCCTTCATCATATTCTACCTTGTATCAGACTTAGTTATCCACTCTGAGGGAGAGACCAGAGGCAGTGTGTGCCAGGCAAGGCAAACACCACCACAACTCTGGGACACCGTCTACTTCTGGACTCTGATGGAAAAAGATGAGAAGGATCCTGAACTCAGGACTCTTAGGAATCTTAGTATCACCTAAATGACTGGACTTGCTTCCAAAGACATCACTGAAAAAAGAAATCATTGCAGGTTATCATCACTTTTTAGTATCACCACCAACACCTGCTTACCAACTGCTACCAGTGTCTCCTAGAACACTGGTCAGGCTTGCAGCCCAGCCCTCCTAACAGCCATTATCTAGGGAAGCAAGTCTATGGGAAAGAGGGGGGGAGTTTCTAGGTTACACAGCAAGATATCTAGAGAGAGAGGAAACAGTACGTTCTAGGTAAGCTAAACCCTCACCACCACCCTTCAGATCCTGCTGGAGGCAGCCCAGTACCCTGAATTCCTAACCATTTTTCCAGACTAGTACCCGAAACCATCATCCTTGAAAGCAACTCCTATGGAAACGCAGTTTGACAAATACTCCAGGAGGTGCTACAGTCACAGCTTCTGAAAATCCAGAAAGTTCTTGCTACCAAAGTCCTTAGCACTGTCAAATGGTTCAACATCAGAAATTGACAGGATTTAAGCAGTGGGAATGACATTACAGAAACACTGTCATTTGTTTTGCTGCTGCACAATGATTACAGGACCTTTCTATATGACCAGCACTTGGAGATTGGGAAATGTGTTTTCTTTACTATATACCCTGTACTTAAAGCATATTGCCATGAACAAAAAAAGACATCTTAAGTGTTTAATTTGTTGATTTAAAAGTATGTATATTTTAAAACCAATGTTTCATTTCCATTAAGCGCTTTAGAATTGTCAAGCAATAACTTAACCTTTTCCCCCTGATAAAAATATTACCTGATGCCTCTATCTCATTTTGACTGCAAGACAAGTCATCCAAACACAGATCAATGAGAAGGACCTGCCCAACATCAGTAACCACAGCTGCCACACCAAAAAGCCATCGGAGACTCTGGTGCAAATGCTGAGTACTTGCACTGGCTCCTCCATGATTAATTATTGGTTCAATGGCAGTTACCTAAAAACAGAATACAAGATCTATTTTTTCACTGGTGTAGTATAAGGAAATTTTTATAAAAATACACTGTACAAATTTTGAAAGAAGTTATCACAGTTATGTTGGATTTAATAAGAGCAAACCATTCACACACAGTATAATAAATCTATACCAGGTAAAGTATACTAGAGTCTTCAGATTCATACAGAATTATATTGTATTAAAATCCTAAGATGCTAATTCAAGAAGAATTAAACAGAATAAGGATCATTAAACTTGTAATTTCCAAATAGTGATTAATATTGCTTTAATTTCTCAAATCATTTTCTGGCTCTTGGAGGCAGGGGCCCTGGATTCTGGTAATTGTGAAAGCAAAGTAATACATAGGTTCTCCAAGAAAGGGATGCAAATTATTCTAATAATAATGATGATGAAAATGATAACAGCTGACAGCAATTTAGTGCTTTACTACACTAAAATATTTATATCAAAATAGGATAGCAGGTTTTATTCTCATTTTACACAACGGTTTTATTGAGGTAAGGAGAACAAATACTGTCCCCATTCAATTGGACACTGAGGTTTAGAAAGATTAAATGTTTTGCCAATTGGCATATTGCTAGTAACTGGAAGAGCCAGAATTCAAACCCAAATCTGCAGGACAAGTCTAATATTCTTTGTACTACACCAAAAATAATCACCATAATTACTTGCAATCAAGTCATTTTAATAATTAAAAAGCTCACGATCTCACGAGTATTTCTGCCATCAGAGCACACTGAAAGTTATACATTTCTTGAATTTTGTACAGTTTTATACTGTTAGCTGTGTTCACTCATAAATTCACCAGGAAACCAACATGCTGAAGGCTTTCACTTCTTTGACTACCCAGATCTTGATGTTAGCTTTGTAATTTTAGGCAAGGAAATTTAAAAAATTTTAAAGACCATTAAAATTGTTTTTCATAGATAACTGAAAAGTTTCAAAAATAAAAAGAGGATGTGCATAGGAGTTTAATATTTTCATCTATTAATACGAACAAAATAGGATCCACGTTTTCATTTCAGTTAAATCTGGGCAGTAAAAGAGGCCTTAAAAAATTTCACTTAATTTTTCTTTGTTCACAAAACTTTTTAAGTAATCATTTCTCCTAATCTGAAAATCATGGCACTGAAAGGATATAGAAAATAATAATCTTGCTCATTATCAGCTTGAATTTGTATTTAAAAACCTAGTAGATTTTGATTCAGAGATTCCAATGCTAGATATATGCCCCTTCCCAAGGAAGTCAATAGCAATAAGGCCACATTTTCAAAATATTTATAGCAGAATATTTTGGAGGAACAAAAAACCTGCAACAGAGTAAATGCCCATCAAATGGAAACGGTTAAATAAACTGTAGTATAAGAATGTAATGGGGTAATCCTATACTCTATAAAATAATGAATATAATGAATATAGACAAACATGGAAAGACATACGAATTGATGCAAAGAGAAGCAGAACTAGGAAAACAGTATGAGCAGTGTCTACAACACTTGAAATGGAAAGAAAAATAGAAAAAAATAAAAAGCAATGAAAACTCAATGCTAAAAAATTAGAAGACTAAACCTAGCCTGAAAAAAGAGACTTGAGAAGACAAATTTCCATTTTTCCACAGATGTGGTGATGACTCTTGAACACTACATATAAAGTCCATACTTTTTCATTTTATTAGTTTTGCTGAATTTTCTTCCTCTTTATATTCTTTTTTTTAAAATAAAGAATCGTTCTTCTAAGGTAAAGGGAAATGGCAAATGCATATAGGTAATATAAAAACCAAAGATTTATTTTAAAAAAAATAGTCAGGATTAGACCAAGTACATAACAAGGAAATCCATTCTAGAAGTAACATAATCTGGTGAAAATTAAGGCTTTTACAATGATCTCAGAGAAGTGAAAATTCCTTAGCAGAAAAAATTATAGACGTGTGTGTATAAATAAGAAAATAAATAGATACAGATATAATAGATATATAGATTTATATATGAGAAAACAGGCTTGTACATATATATCTGATTATACAGCTGACTGAAAACTCAATAAAGCAAAGTTTAACTTGGTGTTTTAAAGGTTTTCCTGAAAAGACCATCCCATTGTTTAAAAAAAGTAAGATTCCTTGAAAAACGCAACCACAGAAATAAATGTTCAACAACACTTTAACAACTATCATAAAAAAACGGTATAAAATAGGGGAATGTGTTTTTAACTGTTATGGAGGACACATATCCAGGACCATTCTTTAAATACACACTGAAGATGATGAGAGCCTCAAAAATTACCAATTTTATGTATAGTGCTGAATGCACCTAGCTCCAAAACACTAGACTGTCTTCCTAATAGCCATGTTTATTCAAAAAGGATTTACCTAATAAGCCATACAGAAAAAAATTAGTTAAAAAAAAAAAAAAGAAAAAGCCTACTGTCCTATAACACACAGCTGAAAGCTCAAGTTCGATGAATTCAATATGTACATCTGGATAGGCAATGTAGATGGACAATGAGTTTTGTTGAAAAATAGGTAAGAGGAAAAGAGAGAACAGGACCACATTTGAAAATTGTGACATGCTTTTAGTAGTCTTATGGAGTTCACTGACAAAAGAGTTTTTCTTTTTAAAGTCCTAGTAATGCCGTGCTAATATGGAACACACTACCTTCCAAATAACCAAAGTTTCATGTGATCTCAAAGTCAATGGAAAAACCTATGGTGGATGCAAACAGATCTTGGCACACTGCAGTGGTGATATAGTTGAAACAAATGACGTAAGAGAAACCATTAATGAAATGTGTGTTTCAAAAAAGAGGCTGCTGGTCATCTAGCAAGAATAAAGGAAAACAGATCTGTTTAAAATTCTATTCAAATTATGGCAATAAAATTCCTTCAAAATCTAAAGGGATGGCTGACATTTATTTCATATTGGTTCTTCTATTTTAGTATATTTTTAAAAATTAAATTCAATTGCCTTTTCAATTAGCTGTTGGAAAATAATACAATTTTTAAAGATACAGATAAGAAAATTTCTACTAAGGTTGATTAACATCCCAGAAAGCAAAAAGGAAATTTATACCAGTGACTTTTGTTTAACATACTGAAAGTTATGATAGTACTGTATCAAGAGTTTCTACACTCAATATGTGCCATTATTTAGTATAACTGTGATTTTCTTTAAAACAAAACAACAAACCAAACAAAAAACAGCTTGGGCAATGATTCTGCAATGTAGTGGAAAGAACACCATATGTGGCTTCAAAAGACCTAGATTCAAATGCTGGTTCTATCATCCTTAGCTACATGATGTTAAGTAACTTCCTCCTCTGCAAAATGAGGGACTCAAACTAGAAGATACCTTTTCAGCACTATCATTCTGTGTAGCTCAGAAAGCCTGGGATGGATTCCAAGCTCCTCTCCTCCTTATCAGCAATGTGACTTTAGGCAAACTTCATCACTATGAACTTGTAAACCTTTACTAACTCCCTTAAGTCAACGAGGTGGCTCAGTTGATAAGACTGCAGGGTCAGGAGTCAGGAAGACCCAAGTTCAAATCCAAACTCAGACTCTTACTAGCTGTGTGACCCTGGGTAAATCACTTAACTCTGTTTGCTTTAGTTTTCTAGTCTGCAAATTAGCTGGAGAAGAAAATGGCAAACCACTCCAGTATCTGTCAAGAAAATTCCCCCAAAAAGAGGTCTCAAAGAGTCAGACAACTGAAAATGACTACCTCTTTTAAAGACAAAATTGCACAAACCTATCCTGGTCAACTCCCTTAAAAAAAGTGAAGAAATCTTTGGCCTAATTTACCTGGGACTCAAATACTGTTTACATACATATATTCTGTACCCAAAGAAAAGTTAACAACCTCATGAGCTGCTGTGGCTAATACAATTTAAAGGGATATTCTCTGATTCTGCCAATATAAGAGGATCCACACTAGAACTCAACTAGTAAGACAGAAACAAAAACAAAAACAAAAACAAAAACCCTCAAGAATAAGATTGCAAGTCTATGGGGAAAAAGGTAGGTTTTAAAAATCCATCCTTTATGACCCTCAAACAAGAATTTCAAAAGGCTAAGAATACTACTTTTCATAAGTAAATTCAAGCGTTAAAACCCTGGGCAAGCTGCTTTCAGAATGGAAACTTAATGACCTCTAAACTTTCCTTCTTGCAGATTTGAATCTATGATCTTAAGAAGCCCATACACGTCTCTACCTTTTTAGTGTGAAACAAGGGCAACAATACAATGAAGTCGACGTGAAAGTTTAGATTAGATGGGAAAATGAATACCCCAAACTCTCCATTCTTAAAAAATACATACCCTTCCAGGAAGGACAACTGCTTTAACTACTCTTGAAATCCCAAGGTCATAAAGACAGAGAACACTCCCTTCTGTTTCTTCCAAACCAATTAACAATCCAGTTCTTTTTTGCCACGAGAATTCTTTCACTGCAAGGACAGTGGGAGGCTGTTCATTTATTCCACTAAATCTATATGCAGACAACCGCTCTCCAGTAATAGAGTTCACTACTTCAAGTTGTGGACCACAAGCCAGGCAAGCTAATCCGTTCCTCCCTAGAAGCAAAAGAAAAAAATAGTTAGTTTGATATAGTTAAACTATAGAAACATGGAAGAGGGCAAACGGGTATCCCCAATTAATCAACAAACACTTATTATTAAGCATTTACTACACAAGAGATGCTATGCTAGGTACTAGGTAAACAAAGATAAAAGTGAAATTGTTCCTGCCCTCAAGGAGCTTACATACTATGAGGAAGGATAACATATACACACATAGGTATGTACACATATTTACACAGGTAAATAGATACATTCTGCATTTGTGGAAAGTGATCTAGCAACTAGGGAGAATCAAGAACTCATACAGAAGGTGGTACTTGAGCTGAGTCTTAACAGAAACTAGGAATTCTGGGGGATTGAGAAGAAAACAAGAGAACATTCCAGGAATGGAGGACAGCCAGCATAAAGGCACTGAGTTCCATGTATTAAAGAACAGTTAGCCAGTCCGACTGGACCACAGAGAGTAATATGTAATAAAGCTGGCATAGAAGAAGGCAGCAGCCAGACTGTTAAAATACTTTTAACTGTCTGAAAGAAGTTTATATGTAACTAGTATGTTATACTAGATTAACATAAGAGTGATTGGAGTTTCTTTTGAGGGGAGTGAACTCTGCAATATTCACTTTGGCAGTTGTGTGGAGAATGGACTGAAAAAGAGAGGGGGGAGAGAGTCTACTAAGGAAATCTGAACTACAATAATGTTCTGTGAATGAAGAAAGGAAGAAGAAAGATGTGATGCAAAGGCAAAGTTTGAATACAAGAACAATGAACGATAAGCTAAGACTAGACTGTGAAGGAACCCTGAAAGTTAGAAGGACAAACTTGAGATTTCTTCTCCAGGCAAATAAGGTTATTTAAAGTTTTATGTCACATGACCAACAGATCAAAGCAGTGTTTAAAAAAATTTAATCCAACTTCGGGGCACAAAATGGATTGTATAAGAGAGAAAATAGAGACCATATATTAGACTGCTTAGCAATAGTAATATAATGTAGTGTACATCTGATTGGGGATGTTAATAATGAGAATGGATCACAAGGATCAAATGGGCATTAAGGGTAGGTAGGCAGCACAGTAGATAAGTACTGGTCTCTAATCAGGAAAATTTAAGTTTAAATCCAGCCTCAGATACTTACTAGCTTTGGGTAAGTCTCTTAACCTTTTTGCCTCAGTTTCTCGAATTGTAAAATGGGAATAATAATAGTATCTACCTTCCAAGATTGTTGTGAGATCAAATACTATTTGTAAAGTGCATTAAAAATGCAGACATTGTTAAAATTGTTTTTACATGTAATTAGGGAAAAAATAAATTAAAAATAAATAAATGAAATGCAGACATTTTATGGAGCAGCTAGGTACCACAATGGATAAAGCATTAGGTCTGGAATGAGGAAGACCTGAGTCTAACCATGTCTCAGACACTTAACAGGCAAGTCTGCCTCAGTTTCCTCATTTGTAAAAGGGGGGCTAATAATAGTACCTACTTCCCAGGGTTTGTAGTGAGGATCAAAGGAGATATAAAGTTAGCACGGTTTGGAGCACATAAAAATGTTACTGATATTATTACAGACAGTTCTCACTTTATATAAGTGAACTGTTAGAACTCTACATATAGCAACATTTATGAAATGTGAATTTGTCCATGGATGTGAGTGCCGGAGGAAGAGAAGCAGGAAAGAGCTTGGCACAGGATCCAAAGACACATGGGGGCCAGGAATGGAGAAGCAAGAGCAGGAGGAACATAAGAGGACTGGGACCAGCCACATGAGGGCCTGGCCAGAACCAAGAGGAAGAACACTCAAGGGGCAGACACACAGGGGCTGGACATAGACACAGACAGAAGAGGAAGGTGACAGACATATGGTATCTGAATGCTGATGGACAGGAAACAGATATGCAGGCAGAGTGGGGCCAAGGTTTCATCTCTCAGTGCCAGAGGTCTCAAGTCAAAGCCCCCAGTTTGCAGCAGTGGTGGTAGTCTCTCCATCCATCTATTCGTTTGCTTTCATTTGGAGGGTCAATTTTTTAGGTTTTTTTCCTCTGGAGGGGAGGGGAAAGGAGGAATGAAATTGATTCTATTCTGTAACTGATCCTATTTTGTGTTACTGCCCCACTTTGTATGATTGCTCAAGCCACATTTCTTTCTGTCTTTGCCTATGAGCTAAATTACAAGTTCAGTTCTCCTACTAATCACTATTCTAGTCTTGCCTCAAGGAAATTTGTCATTCTGGAAGGATGCAGGCCTGATCTACTATCTCTAATCTTGCAGTTGGACTAAAAAAAAAAAACAACGAACATTTAGTCACAAAAGTTCAGTTCCCCTTCTGAGTTAGTTAAAAGAAAACTTGCCCTTTATACCTTCAGTTCCTGGAAAATTTCATGACATGTTTGCTATCTTTGAAGGCTGACAAATTGACCTGGTACCTTTCCACAATGTATACTGTCCATACCTGCCTGTCCTTGTAGGTAAGGAGGGTCTTATCTATCCTCTAGGAGTCAGGGAGTCTGCTATCCTAGGTCCACTATCAGTGGTCTCAGGATGCAGATAGATTCCATGAATTAATCAAGCATTCCTCTAAGACAGAGAGGGATGGTTATGAGCCCCCATGGGTGCATGTTGTCCTTGACCCCATCATACTGAAAGCCCTATAGCCAATTACATAGTTTTCCCCACCTACCCAACTCTGTTCTTAGTTCTCGTGTACACCCCAGAACTATATGAAAGCTATTAAGTCCGACCTCAGGTGTTTGGTCATGAGACCACTAACCTAATTTATTGTTTATTGCTAGCCCTGTCAATATACTGATTATGCTTAGACCACTGTCTCTCAATTTACCTTAATTTCAAATCTAATGGGTGGGAGGGCACAGAACACTGAGCTGAAGAGCAGGAGTAGAGAAAGAGCACAGTTCTGTAAAATGAACATAGGTATTTTTTAAGATGTAGATTTTCCAGAATTCTTTATTCAAAACTTACGTAATGAGAATTTACATAAACTGAGAACTGTCTGTATTATTAAAAATACATATCACCATCTATCCAAGCTTGCCTGGTCAGTTAGATTAACTCTTGTCTAAAAGTTCTCCCCAGGGGATCCACCCAAGGGTTGAAAGTTCTCTTTGCTTTCTCCTGATATTACAAGGGTACAAGTGCAACACTCTAGTTACCTACTTGTTATCCCTTGTTCTTGCCTAACTCTTCTCTTTCTGAATTGCAATTCCTTGATGATATCCTTTATTCTTGACCTTCACATTTCTGTGGGTTATATCCTGCACCCTGCTCACATCTACTATCCAGCTTTCTATTGTTCTCCTAATGAAATTCCTCTAGTTCTTCAAAGATTACATATTTTGCTTCCATACAGCAAAAATTGGTAAAATGTTAGTATTTAAAAGACTTTTTTGTTTTCATTAGAAACTAGAGGGCAGTAAAAGAGTTATACAATTTTCTGTAAGCAATCCAGACTGCTTTTTCTTTTTAGAGTCTAGGGCCCAGCTCATCATCCCGTGCATACTATCTGTCCTAGATATACATACTACTGGAGAAGTTCTACAGCATGTCCATTTAAATGGATGTTGAAATACGAACAACACACATTTGGCATTTCCTGTGGGGATGAACAGACCCTTTTAAAGTTATCATAGATCTCTTCCAGAAGGCTCACAATATCTTGGAGATTGATGCAATCAATACAATGCCACCCCCCCACTCCACCCCTGGCAAAAGAGCATCTAGAGGTCCTTACCATCTGTATGTGCAGTTCTCAACCTGTGGGTTATGTTCAATTTGTAACAATGAAAGTACATCCCGCATATCATATATTTACATTACGATTCATAACAGTAGCAAAATTACAGTATGAAGTAACAACGAAAATCACTTTATGGTTGGGGGTCACCACAACATGAGGTACTGTATTAAATGGTCGCAGCATTAGGAAGGTTGAGAACCACTGATCTATACTGAACCCTTTCTCTACATGGACTCTGCACTGCATCTCATCCATAATAATAACAAACACTTTTGGCAAGTATAAAAATCTCTCTGTTTTATATTTAGCTTGATGTTTATTATAAGTAAGTCATTTAAGTTGGATTATTTCTGTTTTTGCATCATCCAAGATATCCTAAATGATCTGTATATGTGAATAGGAATGGGAGACATCTTGATATAAAAATCAAGATGGCATTTTGTTCTCCCAAATCAAATGCTTTTCCATAATTAAACTGTAAGCACAACCTCTAGTTAATGATGAGATGGTAAAGTTGTCACATATTCCATGTTAAAATTTTGTGAATTACAATTTCATACAATTTACAATGTTTTCTATACATTTCTATACAAAGACTTTATGAAGAATCTTATTTTGGTTAGAAGAGAAGGCTATAAATAAAAAAAGCATCTAGTATTCAGATTTTATTTTCCTCAAAACTGTTGATTCAATACAGGACACTAAAGTCGAGCTGCTTAAAGGAGAAAAACTACCAGTGTAAACTGTAGCATAGAGAGGTTCCTTGAAAGACAGAATAAGGAAAAAATATGGGCCTTTAAAAATTACACAAGAGTACAATAAAAATTCTAGTTCTCTTTTTCCTAAACTTGAATTACATTTTAAACTATAACTAGTTTAATAAATCATTAAGTCAATCAACAAGCATTTATTAAGCATCCACCACATGCAATATTAATTACAATAACATTAATAAAAATACTATAAAAGCTAGTATTTATATAATGCTCTAAAATTTGCAAAGTAATTTACCAATATGATCTCATTTGATCCTAACAACCCTAAGAGGTAGGTGCTATTATTATCCCCATTTTATTGGGGAATGAGGGTGAGAAGTTATCACATAATTTGCCCAGGGTCACAGAACTTTTTATTGTCTGAGGCATAATGTGAACTGAAGTCTTCTTGACTTCACATCTAGTATACTGCTAACACTTCACTATGTAGGCCCTTGGGGAAAAAAGTAATCGCTGCCCACAAAAAGTTTTCACTCTATTGGAGGACACAACTTGTACATATATAAATTTACCTAAAATAACTATAAGGTAGTTTGTAAGGAAGGGTAGTAGTAGGAAGAATCAGGAAAGGCATCATGTAGAAGGTGCTACTAGAACTGAGTTCTGAAAAACTGGAAGAGACTCAAAGAGACAGAGGTGGGGTGATGGTGAGATTTGCCCTTCAGGAAAAATCACTCTGGCTGAAATAAAAAGGATGAATTGCAGAAATGATATACTTTAGCTAGGAATCCAATTCAGAAGCTAATCCAACATCTAGGAAAGAAGTAATGCATATGATACTAATAATGCCTTAACTATGAGAGTGGCCATGTAAACAGGCATAATGGCTCGAATGCTCAACTTATCCAGAAGACTCTAAGTTGAAATCTTGCCACTTACAGTGTAACCAAGGGCAAGTGACTTTACCCCCTCTGAGCCTCAACTTCTCCATTTGTAAAACAGGCACAATTAATATCACTTCTGGGTTTGCTGTGAAGATCAAGAGTTAACAAACTTAATGTGTTTTGTAAACTTTAAAGTGTGAAAGAAAAAAAGTGCTAGCTGTCTAAACAAGAAGAAAACTATTGTACTTATTTCACTTGCTAGAATGTTATCTTAAAGTAAATTGTTGAACAACAGAAAGAGACAACGCATGGCAGTAGAAATCATTTTTGTATGGTCCTCTAGTACTAGGCTCTCCCACTTTTCTCTTTAATTTTTTCCTCATGCTTGCTTTTTTCCCCATTTTGCTCTTCTGTTACAAGGATCAAGAGAAATAACCTAAGTTAGTCACTTTGCAAATTCTGAATCAATATATAAAATGTACGTTAACTATTAAATAGAGTAAAAAGAGTAACTGAGTCAGTAAAATCTCAAAAACATTAACTTGCCTCCAGTAAATCTTCCCCGAAGTACAGACTCTAATGTTATTTCATCTTCTCCAAGGGCTTGAATAGTCACTTCTGGAAACCGCAGCAGACTGCTGGTTACTTGTGCAGTTAGGTCTCGCATACTTCACTGTAAATACATATAATATTACAATTAAACACATAATTAAAAAAAATACAACTAACCCACATTTTTTCTATCCCATTAAAAAAAAATCTGATTCTAGATAATTCTAATGGAAATGCAATTACTGGAATATTACTGCACTAAAGAGAACTGACAGATAACATGAGAAAACTTATAGGAAAAGGCAGAATGAAGAAACAAGAACAAAAACAGTATATGCATGATAATAATATAAATGAAAAATAACAAAAAGAGGTTGAACTCAAGAAGCTTCAGTAGCTCCTTCCAGACAAAAAAACAAACAAAATTTCCAGTCTGGCATTTAAATATCTTCACAATTAAGCTCTAGCTCATTTTTCCAGGATGATAACACATTACTATCCCCTAACATACTATACATGCCAATCAAACTACCTCACTAGAGTTTCCCACCTAAGTGACATTGCAATTTCCATCTCCATGCTTTTGTACAAACTGCTCCCTAACTCTTTACACTCACATTCCTGTAAAGCTTTCCCTCATCTTCACTAGCTCAAGGGGTGGCCTTAAGGCCCAGCTCAAGTGCCATTATGCTACAAAAGGCTCCCCCCCAATTTTAAATAGTGTCCCAAATTACTTCATTTTCTACCAATTAGTATGTGTGGATCAGTCTCATTTTTCTAAACCAAACTAAATTCAATTAAATTGACCGATCTCTTTGTTTGTTTGTGTTTTGCTTTTTGGAGGGGGAGGACAGGGAAATTGGGATTAAGTGACTTGACCAAGGTCATGCGGGTAGTAAGTGTTAAGTGTCTGAGGCCGAATTTGAATTCAGGTCCTTCTGACTCCAGGGCCAGTGCTCTATTCACTGCGCCACCTAGCCGCCCCCAACTGATCAATCTTTTAACTGCAATGACAGTCAGGTTTTTTTTTAACTTTGTTTTTTGGAGTAGAGGAGGGCTATGGAAGAGTAAGAGCAGAAAAGGAGTTTTTATTGTTGGTGAGTCTTATAAAGGGAGTTGAGGGAACTGAGAGGTTAAATAACTTGCTCAAGGTCACACAGCTAATATGTGTCAAAGGCTGTACTCCAATCCAGGTCTTCCTAACGCCTAGCCCAGTCAGCCCTCTCTAGCCACCATGACTCTAAATACTGAGAAATGACTTAAGTTAAAAAAGAAAACCAAGAACCAAGACAGGAGGAAAACTCTTTTAAGAAAAAAAAAAAAGCTATAATCTCAAAGCTAATAGTGGTTAATCAGAAAAAAAAGGATGTAACAAAAAGATATACTGCTTTCTGAAGATCAATTACTAAAGCTAGATACAATATCACTATCTTTCATTAGTAAAATATAGCGAAAGGTTATATACAATGAACTATTTAGCTATCTACAATATTCAGACTGCTGGGCAAAAATAATCCAAACAATTCATTATATTCTCCTTCATTCATGAAACTTGGTTAGGGTCAATAAAAAGCAGCAAAATTTATCTAATTTTCCCTCCCTCTCTAGCTTCAAATAAAACTTCCAGGAGAAGATATTAATGAACAGTGAAATCAAACTGCTGGTAAAAAAAAATAAAAAAGATCCTGATAATCTACAAATTGGATAATTTATCAATTAATCAATAAGTTATACTACTTATGTTAATGTATTTTATAATTTCAAATAAGCAGTTTAAAATAAGTGTTATACTACATTACATAGCTTTTGTGCCATTACTTTTCCCTCGACCACTGAAAGTGTCAGAAATCAAGCTGTATCCTTATATCACTGTATTCCATTGCAAATATATATATGGAACTTCTGCCTAAAATAATTTAATATGCCTATTTCAATGTACTCAAAAGACCAGGGTTTTGCCTTTATCTTCTGCCTTCCAATGAGTGAGTTTCCCTCCAAAAATAATCTTGGTTTGTCATTTTCTGGCCATCATAGATTTCAAAGGCATTTCTGAAAAGCATATTTTAGTGTTGACTATCACATAAAAAGTAAAACATGTTTCATTAATACTTTTATTTTCTCAATGATGTGGTTATAAACAGAAAATCTTAAGAGCAAGAATAGCACTTATCTATTGAGTTCCACACTAAAAACTCTACTTGTGATATGTCCATAGAGCAAAAAGATTTACAATAATTTATAAAATGACATGAGATAAGATTATTTCTGTTCACCAATAGGGAGGGAGGCAATAAACATTTATTAAAAACCTACTATGTACTAAGAATGGCATTAAATGTTTTAAAATTTTATTTTAAGACTAGCATTAAGTGCTTTAAAATTTTATTTCTCTGATCCTTACAATAAGCCTGCCAGGTAGGTGCTATTATTATAATCCCCATTTTTACATATGAAGAAAAAACAGACACAAGTCAAGTGACTTTACCCAGGGTCACAGAGTAAGTGACTAAGGCCAAATTTGAATTCTGGTCTTCATGGTTCCAGACTTTAGAATTTAGAACTCTTTACATTGTACCAACTAGTTACCTGGCTCCTAATACTGAGAAGTGAAGGAAAAGATAAAAAATAATACTGTGGTTGGGCACTAGATCCTAAACTACAACACATACCTTTTCTAAGCCTGCAATTGAATATACTGAACTCTTTAATTACATATGTCCCAAAGAAGGAAAGAATATTGGATTTGGAATCAGAAGATTTGGGTTCAAAATGCTAACCACTCTGTGTGACCCTGTCTAAGGCACTGGACTCGATCTTTATAATCCCTTCACACTCTAAATTTATGATATATTTTCAAATCTAAGATATATTTTGAAGAAATTATTTTTCTCAAATAAAGGCATTCTATTTTTTTTCTCACCTCAAACAGTTCTTAAGAGCCTTAACAAGGACTGTCAATATAAATTTCTATTTACCACACTTCGGATAATGTTGAATGTCAAGGATTCAAAAAAGATTTCAAAAGAAACTAAAAGGCTCAAATTTAATATGAATATACAGTCGTCCCTAAATATCTGCAGGTGTTAGCGGCACAGGACCCCTGAGAATGTGATAAAACACAAATAAGTCTACACTCCAACCCCAAACCTTTACTTTTAATAATTCTTATCATATTTAATACACAAAACAATTACAACTACATACTGCATCTGTTTTTTTTTTTAATTTATTTTTTATTTACTCATTTATTTTTAATTTACAAGATTCAGTTCCACAATCACTTGGGTTTCAGATTTTCTCCCCTCCCTTCCCCCCCCCC